>CM017563.1:14108162-14578162 GCA_007844125.1 Sinonovacula constricta
TCCTAGCCGCTACTACAAACATGTATTTCCTATCTGAGCCACGCTGCACAGAAAGCTATTTCTAAACTAAGTAAACTATGTGACCACTTACTTTGAGATAACGTTATATCTTCATTATTGGAAGAAGTCTCCATCGCGACTTTTTATAGATTGGAAATAATTAATATTTCATTTCACGTTTTTTTCTGTCGAACAAGTCAGGCAACGTTCAAAATTGTCTTTTTATACTAAAGTATGATAGTATGCATATATTAAGATTAAATTCACCAAAACAAGGTTAAAGTATTGTTACATATATTTGATATTGGCAAACTGTCGAATACCATCTTTAAGCTGTGTAAGGTAAGCTCAATGGCGTCCGAGACGAAGCCTCACCAAAGACCTATTAGTACATATGTATGCGTATTTCATATAAACACTAAACTGCACTGTCTAACCCCTTGTCCGTCTTAGGTTTCGAAGGAAGCGATTTTAAGTTGTACTCGCACCTGGATTTTTAATTGCGCATTTTATGTTTTCTCCAACTTTTTGCTTAATGTCAATGCCTTACATTGAGATGTCTCTAAATGTGGATAGTGCATATTTGTTGCTATTGCCGCCCCCTCTCCCACCCCACCTCTCTCTCTCTCCTCCTCTCTCTCTCTCCTCTCTCTCTCTCTCTCTCTCTCTCTCTCTCTCTCTCTCTCTCTCTCTCTCTCTCTCTCTCTCTCTCTCTCTCTCTCTCTCTCTCTCTCTCTCTCTCTCTCTCTCTCTCTCTCTTACGAAAAAGTTTTCGTTTGTTTTCCAATTTTCAAATGGCTTACCTCGTTTTTTCCTGTCTATGCTAATACTGTAGTTTAAGATAAGGCTATTTATAGCATTACATAAATTGTTTGATCGGTCAAATCGTGAACTTTATCTATTTTATCTATTTTATAATGACAATTATTTTAAACTATATAAATAAGCACGACAGGGATTTCAGTTAAAATAGATGTCAACGTCAGAGCTGACTACCCAGATAACCATGTAACGTGATCTTAAAAGTATGTGGTCTTAATTTTACATCTGCGGAAACCTACGACAGATCCATCATATATATATATATAATTATATATATATATATATATATATATATATATATATATATATATATATATATATATATATATATATATATATATATATATATATATATATATATATATGTATATGTATATGTATATATGACTATTTTCAACCCCCAGGTATAGCATACATACACTTGGATCTTGAACAATACCTGTGTGACAGACACATCGTTAACAGAAAACAGATGCCCACACATGCTGGGAGGGGCAATCAATGGGGGGGGGGGGGGGGGGGGGGGGTATATTAGGGTTTTGAGATGCCTTTAACCTATCAGAGGTTTTACCGTGACAGATTAGTACTATATTGGTTAAAGTCTCCCTGCAGTGATGACCAGCAATTAGCAGGTCTGGTCACAGCAGGTAGGGGCCTGGCTCAGTGGGATACCACATTCCTTTCGAGATGCCTTTAAATTAGGTCTAAAATAAATGCTTATACATGCTACAACTATGTACGATTTGACCAAAATAAACTGAGTTTGAAATTAACTACCACCAAGTACACCCCTGTGATCTGAATCTACAAATTCCGAGTGTTCCATTTGTCTCCGAACGCGTGCAGCTTTAGTCGGAGATACTGAGATGATACGAATGATCTGTCATTGCATAACCTGGTTAAAAGTCGCTGAAGGAATTGACGCCCCACGCAGATATCGCAAATATCTCGGCCTAGTAGATAATGCATAGTCAGTGGAACACTTGTTCTAACAACATTTTGGTCCCCATTTCGACCCTTTCCTCCAGTCAATGAGTGATATGCCTAAGCGGCATTGTTCATTAATAAATCTGCATTTCATGTTTATCTGAATTACACAATATAATAATCTTCCAGATTAAACAGATAACAATATTAATGTTAACATTTGAAGCATGCCTGAACACAGCTGGCTCATCTAGTCTCCGTAGACATACATATTTGTTCTATGTATGCACTACACTTTCCAAGCCATTAATAACTGACTGCGAGTAGTCCAGGTCCTGGAGGGTCAATCTTGTGTGCTTCAGAAATCCAGTTTTCCTTTAACTTTGGACTGTGTCGCAAGCGACAACTCCTAAAAACTACATGAAATGCGTTCTCGGTTAGTTAGTAGAGAAATGTGTTTATTACAGCTTATGGATTCGAATCCCACAAAAATAAGCATTTTGCAATTTGCTTGTACTCAACTTTCACCATTTTTCTGAATTTTCACTGGCTATCTTGTTCACAGCTCTGTCACTCTTGTTACCGCAGAGGGAAATTGAAAACATGTTTACTTATCGTGGGTCGGGTCTATTTGAAAAGAGACAATTTAATTCGTAACACCAGTAAAATTCTGTTCAAATCTCACCATAGCGAAGTAAAAGTTCTCGTAACTTCGGAATAATATAGCTTTGATTTCCGTAAATGTATTAATTCAATCAAAATTACATACCTGAATTGCAGTTCAAAAGATCAGTTGCCAAAAATCTCCACCCATTGCCATCTAATGGCCATTTCTTTTAATGCTATTACATATCGCCAAGCGATGGACGTCGTTTTATTTGCCGCAAAATATGACGTCAAGACTCATTAACGTTGAAGCCGAATTCCCGCGACGTTCTATGATGAGAAATATTTTAACGTATAAATCAATACTTGTTGACTAGTGGTAGTTGTGGAAGTAGTAGTTGTTGTTGTAGCAGTAATAGTAGAAGTGGTAGTAGAAGTAGCAGAAGAAGTATTGGTGGTAGCAGTAGTTGTTGTTGTAGAAGTAGTAGAAGTAGTAGTAGTTGTTGTAGTAGTAGTAGTAGTAGTAGTACTAGTAGTAGTAGTAGTAGTAGTAGCTGTAATGGTAATAGTTGTAGTTGTTGTTCTTGTTCTTGTTGTTGCTGAAGCAACAGCACTTCTAGCTGTAGCGGTAGCAGTAGAAAAAAAACTATTTTATATTACAGAACACGAAACTTATTCTGCTGCATGTTGGAGGATTAACAACAATGTTGCTGTTGTTTGTGTTTGTTTTTGTTGTTATTGTGTTTTTTTTCTAGTATGTTGTGTAAGCCATAAACTCGACTTATAAATGTTATGAGTGATACGGCTATCTGTCTATCCAGCTATCAACACTAGTGAGTCAATGCTCAGATAAGTGGCTTGCTCTATCAAACACTCGATCTCTCGACTGGTAGTTTGGACCCAGTACAGTTCTCAATTACCACGTGACTGTTTCACTAGGCCGACGGTGGCGACATAATATGGAGTGAATAAAAAAAAGAAGATGGTAAGATTTTTATATTATTTGTCATATTTTCATCAATTAGTTTCCTCTTCACATATTCCTAGTCTTTCATTTTACCATATAATCGTTTCATTAATTGATGTATGGTTTAAACTGTGTTTTTCGCAGGCAATCCCATAGAGATACATGTTCACGTGATATTAATTTTAAGATAAAAGTTGGATCGCCTACTTTTACATGTAGCTCATAAGCTCGTACCTCTAGGTACGAATTGTGGTCGGAGCAGAAGAAGGTGTTCGAGCGAATTAACAAATTCTACAGTAAAAATGACATTAAAGTCTTACGAGTGGTATCCAACATATAGACTAAACATTTTCTTTTTCTCAAACAACTCAATAAGTTATTGTTACATGAAAATGTAAATGTTGTTGAACGATTCCCTAGATGTTAAAAACGGTATCATACCATCTCATTCACCATCGCAACAAGGTCATCCACAATTCTGCCGACGCAGCAGAGTTAACTATATTTAGACCAACGGCGCTTGACTAAACCCTGTGGCCACTACTTACAGCGTGCTGAAAAACTAAGGGCTGTGGGCTCTGACGTAGGCATCTATATTTAGCCGAAATCCTCATAGTGCTTATTTGAAGTTTGTATCCATTAGTTTGCCTATATCAAAACATGTAACAATATCTTGCCAGCGGTTTGAGAATCCAGGCAGAATTTCTGCCTTTTTTTCCCATACTTTAGTCTAATAAAGACGAGTTTGAACACAAACTATATTGTTAGACAATACAAATCGAAAAAACATCTATAAATAAGCACGATTGTTATATCGGCTAAAAATAGATATCGATGTCAGAGCGGATTTCCCGAATGACGATACAAGTAATACATATTTGTTTTATGTCAAAAGTCAAAACTTGTCATGTGGTTATCTTAGTTTAAAAATAGCTATGACTGCAGCTTGGCTCGGATATTCCTGTTTGGAATGATGAGTGGGGAGTTATGAGGTTGTTTGAGAAAACATGGTTGGTCAAAACAATGGGATACCACCTTTAAAGGTTCTTAAAGAAATAAGCATTTACAGCGGTTTCACGAATTGTATCGTCTTACCACTGAGGTAGTAGATAAATTGGTCTTTACTGGACTAAAATATTCATTTACTCAGAATATATGCACAAGTTTCCATGGTAAGCAAAGTGTCGGATACTACCTTTAATCAATGTTAGTAACTGAAGTCTTATTTTGTTTTCTAATTGGGTTTATCGTCCCACCAACAGTATTTCAGTAATCTGGACACGGTGTCCATTTGAAGCAGATATAGTGCTGCCTTCACTGTATACAGCATTTAATTAATTCCGATACATATGCAAATCATTGTTTAATAAAATGATTACGACAAATGTGTTACTACAATACACTCTGTGAGTTGCGAACTTATCTTTTTAGGTGTGCCTTTACAAATTGGTGCCTACATATTGTCTGTTATATACATTTTGTTAAGCCCCATTATTAAATACGATCGTATGTATAATATTAATGAATTTGTTGATTTTTTAACTTTTTTTGGTTAGCTTTTATAACAAATCAAGTATAGGTCTACCATTACAATTTATCAGCAACACCATCGTAAAACTTTCTTTCCGTTCCGATTCAGGGTTGGAGAAAATGGGTGTTTTTTTCCTGCCTCGTCATGGCATTCGTGTCGTACCGAGTCTACATCGTGCAAAACCGACAACTTCCGCCACTGATTGAAAACCCGAATGCTGTTCGATGGATGGATGAGGCGGGCCGATTAGTCAACACAGGGGTACGTAATGTTTCGTAAATATACGGATATCTCCGAGATGGTGAAAATGATTCATATGACCTGCTGCTGTTATTAACATGCATTTCAGATTTTAAAGCCACTAGGTTAATCAAATTTGTTTGGATTATTCCAAAGATTGTGTAAATCAATTGGCTAGATCTAAATTTACCCTCTGACCGCTTCATTATGTATGAATATGCTATACTTCAAAAGATTGTTTGTCATAAAAGTAGACGACCCTAATGCGTCGCAACGTTTTTCACCAATATTACACCGTTTTTAGCCCAACAGTATAGCATATCTCCAAACTGCGCGTACAGAAATATATCTAACGTTTACACGCCATTCATAAACAAAACACTGTTTGGCTCATTAGTTATGCAGTAATTAGTAAACATGTGAAAATGTTATGTTGTAAACAGCCTTCGCAATTGAGGTCAGTGTCTACATGGGAAATACACAATATGTTCTAGCAGAACTGATCGTTATGTCGGATTTTCGGCGTGCCCGTTTTTTGTGGTCAGGTTTCTCGTTGAAAAAGCCCAATAGTTTGTACTTATGACAACTGGCCTTAATAAAGACGTGGTCGCTTTAGTGGCGTGGTCGTTAGGTGGCATTTTATTGTACAGGCAAACTGTAGGATACTATCTGTAAACCACCTGGCCAAGACACTCTCTGCAAAGGTCTCAGGCTTAGGAGATTTTGTTTGAAAATTCTACGCATGAATCATGGGCGAATCTCGGCTTGCACATCAGAGGGTGTGCAATATTTGTTCTAAACGTACCTAAAGTGTTTGCTTCAACGACCAAACTTTATAAATAATGCAGTTTAAAATTTGAAGATCTTCTATAATAAGAGACACAACAAATGCTAAAGGAAAGCACAGTATTTGTACACTTGTTTACAGTTGCTTCAAGACTCCCGGGATGTATTTGGCTTCTGGAATGCCGATTGTGCTATTTGACGTGTTCTTTAGCCAAAAATGAAACTATTTTTCTTTTGTTTTTTAAAATTTGAATTAATTAAACTTATATATTTCTTGTATGTGCCAGAACTTTCAGAGCGACGCGTGCGTCTAGTGCATCCCCGTCGAAATCAAGTACTATTTAAAGTGGTATCAGACAGTTTGCCTAAATCAAATATATGTAACAATACCTTACCACTGCTTTGAATATAAATGAACAGCATTTTGTAGGACCTTTGCAGCTAACAATGGCTGACTTGGTTATTTGAGAAAAATGGTTCAAGCTGTTGAATACCACCTTTTACGAGTTTTTTCTTCATTCCACAGATGTGGTTGTGTCACCAACTTGGGATTGAAGTAGCTGTCTGGCCGGTCAAGGTGGCCGTTAACTTCAGCGTTCGTCTGCTGCTAAATGGAATAGGGAACAGGGTCACGAACATGACGGTATGCACTCTCTTACACTGTCGGTTATTTCATTTACCTATGTCACAGGCAAGGGGTACTTTAGAGCACGCGACTCACCATGACGTCAATTTAAACTTCGATTAGTTTAAGCCGCATTCTCAAGAGTTGTGCCAAATATTGTTACCACGGGACCATTGTTTATCCTTACTTCTGTTCCCTTTGCTTAGGTTCACTACACCAGTGTGGACGGGGTCCCAGTGACCATATTCACTCCAGACCTGCTGGCGGAGGAAGACAGTCACGTGACCATGGTTTACTTTCATGGAGGCGGGTGGACATGGCTATCCGTGGGTTAGTCCTGTTCATAAGTTTCATTTTTTTGTAATTTTTTAGCTGTTATTCTTTTATAGATCATATTAATTATGTTAAAAAAACATTTGGGGAGAAACTAAACATTTATTGCAAAATTTAAACATCGATATGTATTGTTTTGGCAATCTCACAAGCCATTTCTACTGTTAGTTTTATATAGAATTCTGATGCTGATATTGTCATCTTTTTTTTTTTAACTTTTATTATCCCCGTCCTAGGTAAAAGTAGGTCGGGGACCCATCCTGGTGTCCACCTTACAATAAATATTAGTAGTAAATGTTTTGTTATAACATAATATAATGAAAGGTGAAATATTCATGGGAATAAAAGTATGTGTGTGTGTGTGTGTGTGTGTGCGTGTGCGTGCGTGCGTGCGTGCGTGCGTATGTCGTTTTGACATGCTATCAAATGACAGAGAAACATTAATATCATAGATATATAGAGAGCTAATGGTACATAGAAGTGAAAATGGTATTTTGCATTTGAGTATCTGTTACAGTAATGTATACATTATAAATTAGTGAAAAGTTGCACAGTAGCCCAGTTTTGTCTGAATGAATTATCAGTTTTTGTTTCTTTATATGCATTAAATGAGAAATTTAAATTTGATACTTTTCCAGTAATTGAAGGTCTGATGTTTCTTTTACATTCATATTTTTTTCATATTCTCAAAATAACAAATCATATTCAAATGAACTATTTTCTGAGCCTTACACAATTAATTCGTTGTCAATAGTCTCAATATAACTATCGTTTCACAATGTATCAGTAATAAAAATCAACAAAGGTTTTACAATTATACAATCAAAAAATAAATGTTTAATATTTCTTCTTGCTCTTCTCAGAAGGTACATACATTGTTAGAAACTATATTAATTTTGTATAATAATGAATTTGTAGCCAATATTCTGTGCAGTATCCTTGTTTGAAACCATTGTATGTACGTATCATTTGTATATCTAAATACACAACTATGAATCATTTTCCATTTTAAAGAAACCCCAGAGAATATTTTGTTCCATTTTAAATGAGAACTTGGTACAATATCATTATTAATCAACTTTATATAACAATTAATGCACGGATGGTACTGCAAAAATCCACTTTTATTGTCCTCTTATTGTATGTTATTTTGTTGTGTGTATTGTTGTTTTTTCAGAGGTGTATACTGGTTTTCTTGCACATCTTGCCACCTCAGCCAAGATACAGATTGTGGCTCCAGAGTAAGTGTTGTTTGATTGACCTATTTGGGGAAATATTGCTGTTGTATGTTGCTAGGCCACTGTTCAAAAACGATGTTGCTGTAGACGATAATGATCTGACTATGATGATGATAATGTTCCTCGGCTTATGGTCTTGGCGATGATGATGATGATGGTTATAATGATGATATTGCGGCCGCATTTCTTTTTTATTGCAGATAGATATATTGGAGAGAATACCAGATTAATTTATGATATAATGCATTTCACAGAACAAAAACGTATACCTGGATTACTACTCCAGATTGACTTTGAAAAAGCTTTTGACTCTATTTCGTGGTCTTTTATCAATAAAACTCTAGACCTTTTTAATTTTGGCCCTACCTTTAAAGATTGGATTAATATATTTTACAAATATACAGAATCTTGCTGTCTTATAAATGGGCACTGTTCAGAATGGTTCTATTTGCAAAGAGGTTGTCGTCAAGGCGACCCAATATCACCATATATATTTATTCTTTGTGCAGAGGTGTTGGCTTCGCTTATACGTAAGAATGAAAGTATCAAAGGTATTACTATTGGAAATATTGAATACAAAATATCACAATATGCTGATGATATTACACTTATCCTTGATGGCACAGAAAACTCTCTTCTATCAGCTATAAATATGTTAAAATTCTATGCCGATATCTCTGGTCTGTATATTAATACTGAAAAAACCAAAGCTGTATGGATAGGGTGTAACAAAAATAATGTAAATAAACTTTTACCAAATCAAAACCTATGCTGGGATAACAATTTCACGCTACTTGGAATTACATTTTCTACTGATCTTCAAAAATTAACTGATTTAAACTATGCTAAAAGATTTATTGAGATCAAAACCTTGCTTAAACAATGGTCAAAAAGAAATCTTACACCATTAGGAAAAATTACAGTGATCAAAACTCTTGCACTCTCAAAGATAAACCACCTCATTCTATCCTTACCAAATCCAACCAAAGAAACTATAAATGACCTTCAAAATGCTTTCTTCAATTTTATATGGGATGGCAAACCAGATAAAATAAAAAGAGATGTAATATATAAGGATTTTTCAGAAGGAGGGTTAAGAATGGTTAATGTGGAATGTTTTATCAATGCCCTCAAAACATCATGGATTAGAAAAACAATTCTAAATGATAGGAAATATTTACAGATAATAAATAGCCAAATACCAGATATAAAGAATATGCTTGTGGTAGGTGCAGAATATATACAAAAACATTCAAAGATTATTTTAAACCCTTTTTGGAGAGATGTTTATTCAGCATATAGTTTCTTCTTGGGAAAACTTGTACCAAAAAATCAGAAAGAAGCCAAATGTGTTTACCTTTTTGGCAATAATAATATAAAAGTTGGAGGAAAACCAATATATAAACCTAATTTCATAAAGAAGAATATATACACTATTAATGATTTATTAAAGAATGACGGTACTTTCTTAACATTTACAGAATTTATTTGTAAATTTGGAAGCATCACCAATTTCCTAGAATATGGAAATATAATTTCTGCAACTAAAGCATATTTAACAAGAATAACAATTCATGAAATCGGTAGAAGACTAGAGGAACCTTTGTTACCATTTTCACTGTCTATACTACTCAAAACCAACAAAGGTTGTAGACACATATATGATAAAATGATTCATAATAATATCAAACCAACTTCTGTTGTTAAATGGTCTTCTGAAATAAATGGCAATGTAGATAATATTTTAAAGCTATTCCAAGTACCTTATAAATGCCAGAAGGATACAAAGTTACAATGGTTTCAAAGTAGAATAAATTACAGAATCTTAGGAACAAACAATTTACTACACAAAATAAAAATAAAAGAGAATAATCTGTGTTCTTTGTGCCATCAACAAAAGGAAACAATCATCCACTTATTCTGTGACTGTGAGATTGTAAAATGTTTTTGGAATGAAATACAAACCCTTATAAATACATATTGCTCATCCATATCTCTGAAATTAACCAACCAAGACATAATTTTTGGAAACAGGTATTTTACAGATATCTTAAATACAACAATAATGCTTGCTAAATACCACATATTTAAATCGAAGGAGAATGTCAGACCTAACATTGAAGTGTTCAAGAAACAATTGTTAACACAATACAGAATAGACCAATATAATGCAAGAGAAAATCTAAAACAAGAAGTCAATGAATACTACTGGAGCCCACTTATAAATTTAATAAACCATATACAGTAAATTTTTAGTACATTAAGAAGGATTATTCACTAACATATCGTCTTGTACAAGCATCAATATGTTGTACAACTATTCTTCTGTTAATTAGCTAATGATGTATACAAATAAATATTGGTTATACATTTGTGCTCAAAACCAATCTCATTGCATATCACTTTTTTTTAAATGTTTCCCTATTTATTGATTACCCAACATTGATCTTGATCTTATCTAATTGTCTAATTTAGTTTTGATTACAATCTTAACAAACACAAATAACAGTGTAATTGCAACAGATTTAATATACAGATATACTCCATGCACACCAGTAGAATTTAAATATGTATCAAATATATTAAGACAACAGAAATAAGAATCTGATAATTATAAATCAATAGCAATGGAATGAACATGAATTATCATTCAAACAAGATCTCAATTCGTACATTGGTAAAATAAAATCCAGTTAATATAATAAAATATTCAATAATTAAGACACAAAAACAAATACTTTTGTAATTAAGTGCATTGTGACTGAAATTTTAACCACAATATCATTTCTTTTTTAATGCTATTGTAGTTGTACTTTTAATACATACTTTTTTCTCAGAATAGTTTTTAAAGAAAGAATATTATGTACATTTTGCATCATGTAAGTAAATAAAAAAACGTAAGCCCTATTAACAAATTATTCCATCCACTATCAGTAGAGTGTTGGCTGTGCATGTACATGTTTTGTATATCTACAATATGCTATGTTGTTTACAATTTGTTATAACCTGTTATGTTATCATTTACTTTAGAAATGAAAATCTGTACCTGTATATTTGAATCTCAGAAATAAAAAATTAAAAAAAACTTTCTGTTCTGTTTTAGGTATCGGAAGGCCCCCCAGTTTCCATTCCCGGCTGCTTATGACGACTGCCTTGCCGTTGCAACCGGTCTCTTGAGGCGGACCAAGGCGTTCCGAATCCGACCCGGTCACTTGATGGTGGCAGGGGACGGATCTGGGGCGAATCTGGCGGCAGCTGTGTCACTGAACGTCCGGGGCAAGATTCTAGCCCAGGTTCTCATCAACCCGGCCCTGCAGGTGGTAGACTTCAACACACCGTCCTATCAGGACAACGTGGGCACCCTTCCCGGCCTGTCATCCGCCTTCCGTAACGTATACCATTGGATGACGTACGGTGGCATTTCTAAGGACTACCTGCAGTTGGCGCTGCAGAATGCGCATGTTCCGAAATCCGTGAAAAATTCCATGTTTGTCGAATTTGTTGATAGCGAGAAGTATCTAAAGAACTATCTAGGAGTGACAACTAAGAAAACACAGCCTTATACAGCGAGCAATTTCCTTGCCTCTTCGGCGTTTAATGACATATCTACTGATCCGAGATATTCTCCTATGATGGTGTATGATACTAAAGATATTCCGAATGCCTACATTATGACATCACAGTATGACGTGTACAGGGATGAAGCAATAATGTACGGGCAACGGCTCTTTAATGCCGGGGTTAAAGTTAAGTTAGAACATTATTTTGAGGCCTTTCATGGATTTTTTCTATTCAGTGGATATGGACCTATAAGCTTTAACGTCAGTAAGAATGCTCTGGACACATTTGTAGATTTTATGGAAGTAAATGTTCACAATCCAGCGCCAATAGTAGATTAAGATAAATAACCTTTTAAAAATATTATTTTCGTTTTAGGTTTGACGTTGATAAATCAATGTATGTTTATAAAATAAATTCGGCCTGAGCCTAGATTTGCGTTTGCGTTCGAAATATTTAGTGTTATTTTAATGTAATGGAGCAAAGACAACCTGAAGTCCAAGTATTATTAAAGGCGATATCCGACAGTTTTGATAAAAAAAAAATCTAATATATTTAACTGCTACATGAAAAATTGTCGCAAAATGTTGTTCATTGATGCCCTAGATCTGTCTGAACAGTGAAGTATAAATCCCCACTGGTCAGTGCAAACAGGTATTTCCTATCTGGGCCACGCTGCACAGTTAGCTATTTTAAAACTACGAAAACCACGTGACAACTTTTGAGATTTGGAAAGAATAAACATTTAGAGATTTGATTTAGAGATTTGTTCTAAGAATATAAGCAGTATTCAAAATCGTCCTTATTTAGACTAAAGTGTGAGATAATGCAGAAATTATGAGCAAATTCTCCAAAGCACAAAACAGTG
Source organism: Sinonovacula constricta (assembly GCA_007844125.1). NCBI lineage: Eukaryota > Metazoa > Mollusca > Bivalvia > Cardiida > Solecurtidae > Sinonovacula > Sinonovacula constricta. The sequence continues at coordinate 14,120,664 of CM017563.1, forward strand.
GTAAGATATTGGTTAATTTAGTTTATATTGGCAAACTGTCGGATACCACCTTTACAACACGAAATTAAGACAAAGCTCAAACAAATTTATCAAATATAAATAATATTTTAAAGTCAACAGCTGTGTTTTTGAAAATAGTCTCCGGCTTAAGATTTAATCGTTATGACATTAAGCCTGTGTTGAAATAAATAAGGTGGACCTTATTCTTGTTAAGACCACTCCAACTGTATATTCATTTTAATCAGTCAGTATCAGCATACATATTTTACTATGTTCAGGAGAAGAAAGACCAATCTATATGCATTAGCTCCATAAAAAACAACATATTAAATCGTTTGTTTGTATAATTGGGATATGAAATAAAGCACAAACACGTATTTCGTCCGATTATTGTAGGAAAATAAAACAACAACAACAAATTTTGGTCCATATCATTTTAATTTCCAGGAAATTCTCATTAACAAAAATAAAACATAACCTGGTTATATCATTTATTATAGTAAATTTGTGTTGCTTTTAAAATTTCATAAATTATGTGAAAAAAAAGTAAGTCCTTAACTCCGCGATAGTTATTAAAATTTGATACAATTACAACGCGGTCTAATACAACGCCGACCGCGTTATAGTGGAGTTACTGTGCGTCTTGACTTCTACTTTGAGTAAACTGACACACCTGTTAAAGTTAAGTTATAGTTTTTGTTATTTCTAATAAAAATGTCCATCCTCTCGAAAGCGGCAGGTAATTGGTTAACACTTATTAGTTAATATTTGTAATTATATATTAGATTAAAACCAGTTTGTGATAATATGCATAGTAAAATGAACTGCATTTGGGAAAGCTTTGGGAAAAATAGACGTACAGTCATTCGTTAACATGAAAAGACACAAGACAACATTGGTGTGGAATAGTTCAATAACATTAGCAGTTAATGAAGTTAACGAAACGGGAAATTATCAAAATAAAAAATAGATAAAGGATCAGTTGTTCCAAGAAGTTAAAATCGTCGATTTAATTTGTATACAGTTTAAAATGCAACTTATATGTGAACAGTCATTATTTTTATTTTAAATAAATTTCTCTAGCAAAATATATCAGTGCTAGTGTCCACAATATAATTTTTCGCTGTCATTTCTTTCTGGGGAAAGGTTTACTGCAGAATTCACACGCCTCGCATATTCTCCTGCGCAATTCAGCATGACTTATTTTAAAATGATAGCGCAATTCGGTATTCGAATTGAAACAGTTGTTTGTAGCACAAATTAAACAAATATAATACGAGGATCCGTTTCGCTTCTTTTTTCTGCAAAATTTTTGACGTTTTTCAAATGTTTTCTTATTTAACACCCCAAGTAGATCCTCGAAACCAGCAAACTGAGGATTTTCATCCTCGGATATCCTATATTCACCCTCTTCGGGCTCAACTATGACCTGGTCTGGATCCTGCTGGCGACCTAAAGTTGTCTGGTTTGTCGTTTCTTTATCTTCAGAATCCCAGCGATCGAATTCATCCGACTTGTCATTTATTTCATAAGTAATCTCATTCTCATCTTTAGTGCTATCACTTTGCATTTCTTCAACTTCTCCACTTTCATCTAATTCACCCTCGTTCTCACTTCCCTTACCGTCACTACAGCTGTCATTATCTTCTGAATAACTATTGGCATTTTCGTTGTCGCAATATCCTTCAGTTGCATAATCCATCATGTTGTACTCACTAGGATGGCCAGTATCTTCCGCAACGTCTGATTGCTGAACATTGGATGGAGAACGGGTTTCGTTTTCGGTTGCACATTTATCATCAATTTCTTCCTCATCTTCATTAGAACTTGTGTCAGAACTTTCAGAGAGTTCCAAGTCCGCGTTGAGCATGAAAATCCTCGCCAGTGAAGAGCTCTTGACTGGGTCAGTACTAGATTTATCCAACATGGCGCTCTTGTCACTAACTGACTGTTCAAATGATGCATCGTCATCGCTACTCCCTTTGTCGTCATTGCTGGTTGAATAACATGGATCGGATGACGTTGTATCTGAATCATTACAGCTTGAAGAAGGCATGGTGTAAGAATTTAATTTTTGGTGATTCTCATATTCGGAAGAAACCTCGTTTTCTTTGTTATCTTCGTTTTCAGCATCAGTGATTTCGTTAGACACATCACCCACGCTCATTGGCGACGGAGACCGATCTTTCATTTTTTGAGTATCATCGTACTTCTGGCTGTATGGTGCCGAGTCATGGAGATCTAGATGCAGTCTCAAGAACTTAAAAGATCTGGTCTCGTATGTACAATAAACACATCTAAACGTTTTGGCAGAATGGAAATCATCCTTATTATCATGTTTTATCTTATGGTTACATCTCTGTGTGTGTTTGTCACGCGATACCTTGAATTGGAACGGCATATTACAAAATTCACAAAAGAACTTAGCAAATCTGTGTTTTCGCTGATGAAGCGTAAAGCTTTCTTTCTCGGATATTTCGTACGGACAAATACTACACGAAAATACTTTTTCGCTGTTGGGTTGGTTAGTTGGAATTACTGCCTTTTGTTTTAGTACCGCCCTCTGTTTCGTATTTTCAACACGACTATTGATAGGAGGGTTTGGGCGGTTTCTCATGCTTTGTTTATTACCCTCCATTGATGGATGTGATCCATTGCTTGTTTCAAGTTTCTGCTTTTCTTTTTCCCGCTTTCGTACTATTGTTAGTGCCCCTTTCTTTATGTCATTTTTCGAAAAATGCAGTTTCTCAATCCCAGTTCCAAAATGTATTAGGTCTTTGGCATTTTCTTTATACAGCCTATTTTCTTTCCAAAAGTCAATGTGCTCTTTCAGCATATGTGATCGGAGAGGGGTGTCGTAACAGAAAGGGTAATTGCAGACACGACAATGATACTGGGCGATCCGGTGCTTGTTTCGATGTCGTGCCAGGTCAGTGTAGAAATATGTTGAATAGTCACAAATAGGGCAGTTTTTCACAGAGTCAAGTCTCGGGTGCACTTCTCGTTTGTGTTGCCTTCTTGCTTCGAATGAACTAAATGTTCTGTCACATTTGTCACATATGTAAGTGTCAGTGATGTTGTGGCACCGTATAGCATGGCGCCGAAAATTCCTAGAGTATTTGGTGGTGAAGTCACACTGATGACATCGAATCTGTCTGCGCGTTGTACTCGCCTTCTCAGGGGACATCTGATTGGCTGGTGCGGTCTCGGCTGGCTTTCGTGGTGTCTTCTTTGCTTTTGCCATCGTCAGTCTACTAATGAATGGTTCTGTCAAGCCAGTAATATGAGGCCGAAGCTGTAAAAGAAAATACTATTAAAATTAGATATATAACATTCTTTCAGAATATTTTTTGCAGACGCCAAGGTGGCACATTTTGTATTCTACTTTCTATCATATTTAAATTAAGAGATAAGTTTTGGTTTAAATTTCAGCAAATAGATGTGAAAGACTGATTTATCACTAGTATTTAATCTCTGATTTTTAAACGTGAATTTTAACGTAGATACCATAAACATATTATTTATACATTAAAGGCTTTGTGCGGCTGGTGGTCAATTCTACACACCCCATTCCACCTCGCCCACCCCCACACCAAAAAGAGGAAAGTTTAAAGAAAAACTTGAGAATCACTTAAATTGCTGCGTTAGATATGCAGTGAAATTTTACGAATGGCATTTTTAACTTCCGATAATCCGGATTATATTCACTGATTTCACGTAGATGTTGCTTTCCGATATTTTACATAATTACTTTAAGAATGAAACTTCCTCATAGTATAGGCGACAAAAACCGAGTGATAAAGTTATAAGTTTAAAAAGCATACATTTTAGAAGAAAGAAAATCAATTAACATATTGGTTTGTATACATATGAAACATTACATACTTTACATAATTACTTACAATACAATACATTACATTGCATTACTTTTTATGACGGACGTATTTATACTCGAACTCTGTATTCCGATTACTTCAACATGTAAATCTACACAGAATGGTTTTGACCTAGATTTCAAATAATTAGTTGATTTTATGGTAAATTTTGGTTTAGAGATTAGTTGTCCTTTACAAAATCAAAGTTTATAAGTTGATATAAAAGAAAGAAGATCAAGATGACAGAAAAGGAGACATACACATCAACACCAACTAAAGTGTACAGTCCTTCGCCGCTGCGCGCATGTACATAGTTCGACAATACTCGGCCAACCGAGGGATGAACTAAATTGGAAGAAGAAGAAGAAGAAGAAGATATTGTAATGCATACACATCATAGATAAGTCAAACAAGTACGACGATAATACAGTGGTCCATGCTACTTGCTTATTTGCGAGCTAAAACGGTTTAAAAGTTGGACAAATAAAAACAAAACGACAATATGAAAATTTTAACATTTGAAAGTTCCAATCCTAAGACAAAACAATCTTCTTAAAAACAGAATGCTTATGTATAATCTAGTGATCGGAACTAATAATTTTTAAATTATTCAATTTGTTAATACACGTTTTCCTTATATTAACCATGCAGGCATGGATAGTTATCCTATACATCTCTGTTTCAACAAAATATAATTTTAAAAAGAGAAGATTTACCTAAGTGCAATCAATTTTGTTTGAAGTTCATAAACGCGTCAAATACATCCATATTTGTTTCGAACGTCTGCATTCACATAAAAGTAGTGACGTCATCATTGTCATCACAAAGTCCAGTTGCATAGACAAAGAACGTCCGTAACTTTAGTATATTATTCTCTCTTCAGTTTTTGTTTAAAGAAGTACGCGATCCGCACTTGCATTTTTAAAATAAAAAAAATGTACAAAGGGACACAATTCATCACAAGAATAGACGAAGGGAAATCACCCTGAGTGTATTGTTGTTGAGATTAGAACTCGGATCATCTTCTCTGATGCAGTGCCAGAAGGTGGCGAAAGCTATGGATACAAAAACGATTGGAACGTGTCTGTCTATGTGCCCAATGAAAGAAATATATTTGTATGACGATTTCCGTACACATTTGCTGTATTATTAGAATTGACAAAAAAGAAAATGCATTCGGACCTGACGCTTTCGTACCAGTTCAAAACTTGACTAGAGTTCCCAAAATCAGTATTAGGCTTGTTTTGATAATTGCAATAAGTCTGCATGTTTTTCTGTAATAATGAAATGTTTTTATCCTTTATCCATTTGGGTAGTATTTTGAAATGTTAGCATATTTCCATGTCTAATTTTTAGTTGATATCGTGATCTTTTAAATGTGGCATATGACGAAGAAATTATTCATTACATTGAAATTAAATTGTCTAAATTATTTGATTCATTAATCAAATCTATGAGTTTCAATTTATCTATTTTTACATATATATAGGTGTAAATTTAGAAGTAATATTACCAGGCACTACAACATTAATGTCATTATGGCCAATGGCAATATAATAGGCATTTTATTATTTAAATATTTGTGCTGATTTCTAAGGTTGAACATGCCCTACCTTACATTTATGTAAAGAATTGACCTTATCAGTTGGATGTTTTAGTTTAGAATCTTAAAAGCCTTTTTTTAAGGTCTAATATTCACATCTTTGTTTGGCACATACTGCTTTTGACTGTTGCCGTTGAAACTTGAAATTGAAAGTACACTGCCTGTCCGATATGTAAATTGTGTATTCACATTTTTTTAATGTAAAATGGTGTTAAAACAGTAAGCTACATCGCTTTGCACAAGTAGCCTAATGGTTTTTTTTAATAGAAAAATTTTTTTATTATATATAGCCCTATCTGTTAACAAGTAAACACACCAATTAGCTGTTTTATGAATCATATATTTAATTGTTTTTAAAAACAGGAGATTGTTTAAGTGATCTCTAGTCTTTATAAAAAAAATCATTTGAAGATAACATTTGAGAGAACTAAAAAAATTAATGGAAATTAAAATTGCATTTAAACAATGACCTGAAATTGTCCACTAAAAAAAAACCCTTGAACATTCAGGGATATTAATTTAATGTTCTTTTTTTTTTCCAGACGTGAACGAGAGAACATGCTCCATCAATTTGAGACACATAGTACCCATACAAGCCTTCAGTAAGCTCATTATTTAAGCTTAAACATGTAAAATCTTTACAGATCAAATAAATATTTGCCTGTATTTAACATCCTATCAGTCAACTTTTAGTCTTTCAGCTGACCTGTAGCATGCTGGTGCTTCTACCCAGACAGTTTTCTGGGGTCTTCTTCCACCAAAATAGTGGGACATAGCCTTGTTGATGACCATAATTATGTCACTGCGATGTATTTAAAAAAAAAAAACAACCAAAAATTACTTTGGAGACAGTTGTACTCAAAGTTCTGCTTCTACTATTCAACAATGCCAAGAACCCCCTTGCAGAAACATTTTTTTTCAGTTGAGATTTTACCCAAGCTCAACTTATGCAACACAGAATACTTTTCACAAAGACTTATTTCTAGAAAAAATATTTGTTATATACTTTTGTTTTCATTCTGGCTAGGTTAGGGTGGCATCATATTATGTTTAGGTATGTTAGGTACAGTACAAGTAAATAATGAGCTGTCTAAATTTTTGCTCGAACAAAATCTTTCATATCTGAGAAAAGGATTCTGCAAATGGGGCATATTCACTATAAGCAAATACATAACAGTGCTGTTTGTATTGTGAGAACATGAAATAATTATGATATCTCACCCAGTCACATTATCCTAATAATGGCAAAACAGTTGGGAACTTCCTTATTAGCCAAGCTATTTTTACTGTATTTCCTTGAGGATTCAGGTACATTTTTCAGATATGCATTTTAAAGGAACCAGTTTAATTGATTTTGTTCTCTTTTTTTTTCTCTTAACACTTCCTTTCTGTTCTTTTCTCTGTTCCTCTATCCTTCTTTCTCTCTATCATGGTTGCTCTCTGTTTCTCTCTGTCTTCCTCTGTCCCTCTCTTTCAATCCCTCTCTCTATCCCCCTCTCTATCCCTCTGTCCCTCTCTCTATCTGCTCTCTTTCTACCCCTCTCACTAGATCAATCAATCAATCTCTCAATAGATAAATTGATTGTACTGTCATTATCTCAGTCTCTTTTCCTCTGTCTAAACTATAATAATTGTTAATATTTACAGCCCTAAAGCTGATCCTGCCAAGTGTGTGAAAGTTTTCCATCGCCCCACGGTTGGCAGTCAGACATCAGATCCCAGCGAGTTGCGCCCTGCACATATACTTCTTGCAACAGTGGATTATCTTATATACAAGTATGTGCTTAACTTTTTGAGTCTTTGTTTTAATTTATGGAAGCTGGGTCCTTAGTTCTGTAATGGAGGGAGGATTAAACTTAGTTATATAAACAGGAAAAGGTAGGCCATCAGATAACTATCTAAATAAATAAGGCATTTTCACATGATATTCATAGCATTATTTTTTAAATGAATGAATGAAAATAAATTGCTAACATACATGCCTGAAAGTTGCAGGTCATGTCCATTGAGCTCTTGTCAACTTGAATTTTTTTTTTAAATGAAAGTTGAAAAAAGCTTACTCTTATTCTTTTTAAACTGCCACTAGATTACACACAGGGTTGTCATTAGGAGGCGGCTAATCAGTTAATTGAGCCTGCTCAAAATATTTCAAGTGACAACCTTGTACACACATGCTTTGTTTAAGTTTATGTGACTTAGATTCATGCCACTTTTAATATGAATCATCTTTTATTTAAGGTTAGTTCAAATTTATAAACAACTTTTGCAAGTGCCCATTTACTGGAAAATAATAAGTTATCATCAAGAAAAAATGGCTGCAAATGGCTCCTTTTAATAGGCAGTGCATTTAATTTTTTATTGTCATCTTTTGAAATCAAAAGGAGTTGGTAGATTTTTTGTTGAGATGATATTGACTTAAAGCTTCAAAATGTGGTTGATACTTTTACCGTATTTGAGAGAGACATATTAAAAATATGATATTGATATTTGTGTATCTGAAAATGTAATTTATTCACTGCCATATTTTCCGTCCTTTGACAGTGTGTAAATATAATTTATTCATTGCAGAATTTTCCATCTGTTTTCAGTGTTGCGGCACTCAGAGCAAACTGGTTTGACATATACGATTTCGTCTTTGATCGATTACGCTCTGTTCGTCAAGATCTAGTCATTCAAGAGATAGAAGGCTTCACTGCCATTAGCATCTTAGAAAAAGCTCTACGCTTCCATATCTTTTCTGATTACAGGTGTGAATAAATATCTTTAGTTGTTATCTTCAAATAAAATGGTAGTTATTTATTTCTTCCCCTCTGTTTTCATTTGCTTAGTTTTTGGAATTGACTATGTATTCTTATTTATATTTTTTCTAAAAATGCTCTCACTCAGATATTTGTCATATTGCCTTTTTCCAGAGTTAAACATAAACAATTTCTGTCTCTTCATATTTGCAAACATTTATATGTGCTGCCATGTTAGAAAACTTAAACTTTATAATCATTTAAAACATACATAAAGGACTATTTTAAAATATTACAGAAGAAGAAAAAAAAAGTATAAAAAGTGACATTGCTTAAGAACTCTTCCTTTTTGGATAGGTTTGTTATTTCTGCATTTACTGACTTTTTATTTACCTCTAAGCACATAATATAAAGCCAACATTTAGTAGTTTGAAGCTTTCTATAAAAATTGGACTTGTGGAGTTTTGTTACAAACTGTCATGATATCAATTTTGTACTGTTCATTTTCAATTGTAAGGCCAGAATTCATTTAAGATTAAAGTTTTGAGATGACTGGGAAAGACAAAACTACCATTACTATTTTAAATTAAATAAATTTAATTTAAACTCAAATCTTAAAGATGGTATCCAACAATTTCCCTGTATATAATATATGTAACAATATGTGTGATATTTGTACATGATTTCACTTGTCAGACAGGCATAAGAAATCATTAAGCAGAATTTTGCTAGATCTCTTCATGTGACAATGGTTTATTATGATGTTTCATGAAAATATTTTTGGTCCAAATCTGTCAGATACCACCTTTAAGCAAAATTCACCAGCAGATTGCTAAAATACATGTACCGGTATATGTTGGGACTATTTTAAACCTCTTTTGGTAAGGAACTAAGGGTGATCTTGAAAACTAAAGGTTTTATTGAAATAGATGTTGGCAATGGAAATAATGTAAAAAAGACTTGCGTTACTCAGAAAACTCTACTTCGTTTATAAATTTACCCACTTTTCCTTATAGATTGAGTCTTGAGATTATTTATGTAGTTTCAATGAGTTACTAAACCTTAGTTGCCAGTAGTTGCTTACACAAAATGTCATTGCTAATAATGCCCTTGCACACATTTCCATTGTAGACTGAGTCCGCAGGACATCTCTGTCTATGATCCAAAGATCAACTGTCAGCACACACAGGAATGTCTAAAGCGCCTACTTAATCTGTACAATGAGACACCACAGTCTAGCCGGCACAGACCAGAGTTTGAGGCCAGCTATCTACTCTTCAATCTTGGAGATGATAATGCCCTACGACATTATTACAGCCTTGACAAAGCTTTGAGGTATATACTAAAGAGAGAAATAGAAGAGAAAGAGTCAGTTGTTAGTCCCCTACCGGTGTTCACACCGGAGGGGACTATAGGTTTACCCTCTGTCAGTCTGTCTGTCTGCTAAAAATCTGGATCCTTTGATAACTTAAAAACTATTAAAGCTAGGCGCATGGAACTTGGTATGTTAATAGGTAGCAATGTGTACAATATGCACGTGCAAAATTTGGGTCGCTACCTTGAAGGTCAAGGTCACAGCATGACCTTGAAGCAAAATCGTGTCCGGCCCATAACTTTGTTATTTGAAGTCGGATTTTAAAACAATTTCACAGAAATGATCACCATATTAAGATGATGTGTCGCGAGCAAGATTTGGGTCGCTACCTTGAAGGTCAAGGTCACAGCATGACCTTGCAGCAAAATCGTGTCCGCCCCATAACTTTGTTATTTGAAGTCAGATTTTACAACTATTTCACAGAAATGATCACCATATTGAGATGACGTGTCGCGAACAACATTTTGGTCGCTACTTTGAAGGTCAAGGTCAAAGCAAAATCGTGAAGTTTTGGATAGCGCATTCAGGTGCACTTACCTTAAATGATAGTGCATTAAGGTGCGCAGACCTTAAATTAAGGCCAAAAATAAATGTCATGATAACAATTATTTAGGCCAGGTGAATTAAAAACATTTATGTGAACCCCAACTACTGTTTGGGTGGGAGGAGACTATAGATTTGCCCTGTCTGCCTGTCCATTTGTCCAACAAAAAATCTGGATCCTGTAATTATTAAAATTAATGTTTGAGCTACATTGATGGAAAATAATTATAAATGGCTATAAGCAGGAGCGTATGATAATTAAAGAACTTTTTGAGGGACCGGTAGGGGACTACTGTATTGCCCGCAATACTATCAAATGCTTGTTTTAAATGAGAAGCGTGCACAATTTGCTTGAACAGCTTCAAAATTCTAGCCATTATTTGCAAATTTTGTTTGGTAGACCACTTTGTAGCCAATCAAAAAGTATAGGTTGCATAAGCTCACATTTCTCACACTTGGTAAGGACATTGATCATGATGAGTAGAACATGGTTTTGTAGACATTGGGAGAAGCCATATACTTAGGTGTCAAAAATGCTTTAAAAACATCACTTGTGAAAACTCAAACTGAGCCAAAATTGGTTCTACCATGGATCTGAAAATGCAAGTATTTATGCTTCCTTGTAAGATTAGTCTCATCTTAGTTTTAACTCTTAAAGCTTTTTTTTCTCCTTTCTAGCCCTTGTTAGTTTTCATACAAAATCATTTTGATTTTTCCTCTGCAGAAATACAGGTGTTGTCCGACAAGCATATAAAATAAGCTGTGCCTTCAAGCAGAACAACTGGGTTCAACTGTTCCGACGATTTAAATGTTTGGACAATCCAATACATTTGTGTGCTGTTCATCGGCATTTTCATACAATACAAAGGTAAAATTGGCTACATGCTGCATCTATGGCAGAAAGGTTTGATTTTTTATGGACACTTGTATTTTTAGGTTTTATGGCTTATGAAAGATTAAAAAGGGGTGCTTGTTGCCAAATTATAAGAGTTAACCACTTGTGACTTTTCAGTCCCTAACAGCATGGGTTTGAATCCATGTCAGAGTGGGAACATTTATGTAGGGAGGTGTCCTAGCAAACCTGAGGTGCTCCGGTACTTCAGCCCTTCTGGGGTCTTTCTCCACCAATAATTAGCTGAATGTCGTCGGATATATGACCATACTTGTGGCAGTGCGAAATAACAAAATACAAAATAGATTTATGTAGCTATTATTCTTGTTTAAAAAGCTATGACCTTGTCATGATATGAAAGAGAAAATAAGTACCGGATATACAACATTATTATAGGATCTCAGTTATAACAAAGCTTGCCCAGTAATTGTAAAGAAACAGCAACTAACATTTTTTTAATTCCTTTTCACAATTCAGTTTATCTATTAAAAGTAAGAAGCCATTCATAAAAATAATAAAAAAGCAATATAAATAGCATTATGCATTAGTGTGTTTTATTAATACCTGGTGTAAAATAAATTTAACAATTAATTTTTAAATGCTTCATTACTGGTTTTAATGATAAAAACCTTTAGAAAATAACACATTTATCGGTATGTGTAAATTTTGACCTTCACCGTATGACTTTCTGTTTCTCTTTAGCAATGCATTGAGGGCCATGAACACGGCATACAGCAGCAAGAACCTTCAAGTCCCCATAAGTAAGCTGACAGAGTTATTGTTCTTTAACACAGATACAGACACCCAACATTTCTGTGAGGCCCATAGTGTTGCTATAGATGGCTGCAATGTCCAGTTTATGAAAAATAACTTCAGTCTACCTGACAAGGTGAGTTGTCAAGACAATGACAAGCATTATTGGAATTCTTATGAGATGATTTGTAAGACTAATATTTGCAGTTGAAATTTAAAATAAAAAAAAAAGCATCTTTAACTCCTCAGCCACTAATTGCATGGGTTCGAGCCCAGATCCAGCTAACCGGCGGTGCACTGGTGGTTCTCCCCAGACATAAGTTTGAGATCTTTCTCCACCAATAAGTAGCTGGATGCTGTCAATATGACCATAATTGTGTCTTTAAGATCAAACATAGCAGTCAAAATCAAAAAAAGGGAGAATGTTGATTTTTTATCAACAGATGCTTATGGATATTCTTTAGGACAATTAATATAAATGCAAGCTTTAAGTTTGTTAGTTTTTCTGTTTTTGGTAATATTAAAGCTGGACCGAAGCCACAGTGACTTTATCTCTCGGAGACTGAAGCCTTTACCACTACCTGCCCTGCTGAGTGGCCCCCCTGATGTCGGAGATCCTGCCTTCCTTTGTGGCCAGTTTCACAATCAGTGTAGAACATGACTGCAGTCAGAGTTTCAAATCTGAGCTCAGTGTAAACACTGCATTGTACTAGAACTCTACAAAATGAGAGCAGTCATCAGTGCAACAAAGCTTTGGATTGTACCGATTTATAAACCTAAGAAGGTTTTTTGTGCACTTGAAGCCAATGTCCATTAATTTTAGCAAAGGCAGATAAAATCCTTCCCTATTTCTTTTTAAAGGATACAATTCTCTCCTGTACATCAATAAAACTAAATTATCTTGGGACGTTGGATTTTGATTAGAAAATGATGTTAAAGGTGGAAAAATTACCGAAGGTGTTTTGTCTGCCTTGGAAAATAAATGGTATGGGATGCTTTCAGACTATCCGCCAATGAACAGAAGGGATAGTGTCCGTCTTCCTGCAGACTAAGCATAGGGCAATTGTCCCAGACCAGGAGAGAACATTGTGGTGCCAACATATTGTCTCGATGCGATCTTTTAAGAACAATACATTATTCTGGGGGTAAGAATATCACTTACTGTGTGGTTAAATGCATACAATCATGATCCCTCATACTGTGTGGTTAAATGCATACAATCATGACCCCCTCATTTCATTGTGTAGGTCCAAGACTAATATGTGTCCAGATTGTTTAAATTGAGGAGGCATTTCAGTCAGCTTGCCATGCCATGATGGTTTCAACCAAAATTTGTGGGTATTCCTAGCCTAGCCCAGGCTTGAAGTTTTCAATTTGATCATGTCTAGATAAATTGTGCAGGTCCTGTTCAGCCAGCATCAAATCAGAGCAGAACTCTCACTTTTTTGCTGCAAAATTCCTTACGTTATAGGAGATGTTTGCTCATTTTTATAACACCTTGTTGTAAATCTTTTAATAGTATGTGGTTGTGCTTTATGAATTGTTTAACTTTTAAACAGTTTGTGGTAACAAAATCATGAACCCATTAGGAAAGTATCTAAAATGTCTTTGTTGAGTGACATATTAAAGGTGTTACCCAACAAATTGTCTTCATTAAATACATGTTACAACATTCTACCACTGCTCTGGGCAATTTGTGCATAATTTCTGTATATTTGGGGGTGGGGGGGGGGGGGTGGGGGGGAACATGTGTACTTAATTCTAAGTAAAGATGGTTTTGAATGAGTACAAATCTAAAAATAACAAACTCTAAAAGTTTGCTCCTTCAAAATCTATAAATAAGCATGATAGTGATCTCTGCTCAAAATAGATTGATGTCGGAGTGGATTACCTGGATGATAACATGATCTTGTTTGTCGCATAGTTTTCCTAGTTTAAAATAGCTATCTTGCATCATGGCTCAGGTAGGGAATATCTGTTTGAAATAATGAATGGAGATTAATGCTTCACTGTTCAGACAAATCTCAAGCATTAGTTAACAGCATTTTCAGGACTCTTTTAAAGTGACAATGAAGTATTTGGTTATTTGAGTAGAAGAAACATGGTCAAAACTGTTGGATACTGCCTTTAAATATTTTCCATTGACATAATTTTGCTGTGTTCTCCTTTTTGCCTTTTTTTAGCAAAACCTGGACAATTACAAGTATGATTTTATGTTTTGCAACTGTTTTTTTAAGTAATTTACAAATGTATGCATGCTAAATAAATAATATGGTAAATTATCATGCTGACTGATAAATTAATTTTAACAAAATGATACTATTTTTTAAATGCATTTTAGTTTTATATGCTGTTACATAATCCTTATTTTTAGAAACGTTTACATGACTAAGTTTTATTTAATTTTACAACACATTTGTACATTTTGGCTGATTAAAATGTTAAAGTACATTTCATGATTATTCTGTATCAAACAAAAATTATTTCAAATGTATTGTAATGTGTTTATACAATTTTTACCTGGTTTGACAAAATAATGGTTTTTAACATTGTTGTTTGATCTACTGACTTATTCCACAGTTATATTTTTATTTAATATTGTGCATTTGAATATTTATATAAATGAAATTTTTAATTGTTTTATAAATAATGTTTTTTAACAAGTGTATTTAGATGTAATCAGTATGATCATTTATTGCTTACCATGCTTGCATAGCATGGAAGACATATTGGGTTCAGTTTGTGTTCTGGGACATTACTGTGACACTACTACATGCCAAATTCATTCATGTGAATTTTTTTTGAGGCCAAAGTTGATAGATTTTCACTTGCAAAGTGTGAGATTTGTTATTTTCATATAGACAAAGAAGGAAGTTATCTGTTTCCTTGTAGGGAGATTTCTGAAAATGTGTAAAACATTCACAATTTTCAAATAATTTTGAACCTCAAAAGTGGTAGTCTCCCTCCAAAAGTGAGAGAGTTCACATGTATGCAACTTGGAACATGGATACCATTTGAGATCTAGAAGAACTTGGCACAAAAACCTTTAACTCTAACTTGTCTATTTTTTTTTTAATTATCTCCCTTAGTTGATATTGCAACAACAACAAAGAAGAACAGAATTTTTTTTTCTGACATCTGTTGATATGTGACAAACAAAAGTGCTCTAAGGAGCATACACCTTGTATTTGGTTATATCGTATATTAGCCTTGATAAAATTAATATCCTGCATTTAAAATATCTTATTTCTATATGTTATGTTGTGTCATTATTGACTTGTTATAATATATTTGTACATTCTCTAAATTTATATAGATATTGTGCTGTATTTAAGCTATATTGTTATATGTATTATAAAGTAGAAGATCCCTAATTTGTTCAAGTTTCCACATCACTGTACATGTGGGTAAGAATATGAAGAAAATGTTGAAAAAAATATAATTATATAAAAAAAGGTTACCTGTGACTAATAAGTGATCAATGAAACTTGCAGAAATATAATTGTTTTAATTTTTTATGTTATCACTGTATTTTATTGATTAAAGATGTAATTTATTTTTAATAAATTTGTAAAAATGTGTCTGTGTATGCTTTTTCCAAAACTAAGAAGAAAAAACATTAAAGTCAGTCAAGTTTGTTTTAAAATGATCATAACCTGAATCCAGTTAGATTTTATTCTACATAGATGGCATTCTAAATAAAATCTGACCAATCTTACACTTCTGTTTTAAAAGTTTACCATAGTTTAGTTTTGGATTGCTGTTCCTACTCTCAAATTTTGAAGAAAAAATCACAAACGATGTTTAATTAAAATTAAGATGATAAAAGTCTTCTGAGACATAATTACCTATACAATTTATACCAAGCTCATTATACAAACTTCTGATTAAATATATCCAAGATTTTTTCCTCATTAACATGTTAAATTACCATTGCTCGAAAAGGCTCATTTTATTTAATAAAAACGGAATTCATATTTAACCCAAAGTAAAATAACAAAAACAAAAAAAAAAATTATCACGTTGGTTAGTTATTTCTTACAGGAAACAGTGACCATATCATCAGTAAACCTAGGCAAATATAGATTTATATGTAGAAAGTTATTAAGGGTTATAAAATCGTAAATTTAAGTTCATTAACATCATTGATGAGTAAAAAAAAATGGTGATAGAGATTCGTCTTGTTTTATTTAACCTTAAGTTATTATAATTGGTGAAATATTTGATATGTATATATATTTGTATATCTACAATGTATTTGAAACTAATTTTAATCAGCCTTTATAATACAAGCTACTAGATCTAGATAGTTTTAATTAGATCTAGATCTATGGTCAGTTTTGTATCGCTTGTTTGCCAAAGTTCGTCGTAATTTATTAGCGGTATTTTATTTTTATGTTTCTGAATAATTGGCCAACTTAGTGTACGCAAACCCTTGGCGACCGCTTCCCGGAAGTTGCCGATAATTTACGAATGGTAAGTACAAGCCGCGAAGAGTGCCGAAGCGTCACGAGAGCTGCATTTAGTAAACAAACATGGCCTCCCATTCCGCGTCGGACCAACTGTCAAGCAATATGGTGAAACAGAAGTGTTCTGGAACCGTTAAAATAAAAAGAGTTAACGGGAGATTCAATCCATACGATTTAAGTAACCCTAAAGGACGGAGTGGACATTGCATGTGCGCCGATGAATCTAATATTTACATGTTCGGTGGTTACAGCCCAGCTGATCCAAGAAATGGCGTTGAGAGTGCACAGGTCCTGCCAGAATTGTGGAAATTTAACTTCGCTTCGCAGAAATGGATCTTAGTAGAGACAACAGGTGTGCCGCATACTTGTGCTTCAACGTGTATCTCAGTGCATAATAAAAAGGTGTACGTTTTCGGTGGAACTGGTTTCCCGTTCGGGCAAATAATGAGCAACACAATAAAAACAATGAATGTAAACACTTCCAGGAAAACAGAACCGATGCAACCGTCACTCCAAGCTGCTGGTGAAGAAAATATGCAAAAGAAGAACAGTCGTAAACCAAAAGCAAATAACTGGTGTCTGTTGGAGACAGGTGCGATGTCTTATAGTGGAGGAGGTGAGGTGGAGGATGTGGTGCCGCTTCCAGCCTATGGACGCTGTATGATCTTTCACAAAGACGGCATCTATGTTTTCGGTGGTGCTATAGGCTACTACAGTGAAGCGGTCGCAGACTTACACAGGCTCAACATTAGCACAATGGAATGGGAGAAACTAACACCATCAGGCAAAGCCCCAACCGGTCGCTACAAGTTTGAATGGGCTACGGACTCAGAAAGGTCAGTTGTTGCTTGGGGAGTTTGTCATTTCATAACTGTGCAGTTTTGATACCTGCCATAGAGTTCATTCTGGAATCAGTGGGTCAGTTTGTAACCAATTTCAACTTTTGCTATTAAAAAAATACGTAATGTTAGTATTGATGCTGTCAGTAAAGATAATTGTATTTGCCATATGATGAAGCATTTATTCTCTTTATTATTGCCTATTTTAATTATTGTAGTCTTTTAATTAAAGTGAAATCATTGTGTAACACAACCAATAGTTTTTCTTAGTGACAGCAACAATACTTACAATATATAAACTTTTTTGATATTTGTGAAAGCAAAATTAGATGGGTTATGGTTATGAAACAGTTATAAAACAACTAGCTGATTGGTTACAATTTTACAAAACAATCAATTTGGCAGGATGCATAGCTCTATGGTTACAAAATTACTTTCATCTCTTGCATGTAAAATACTGCCTTATCAAATTTCAAAAGTCTCTAAAATTTAGCAGTTTTTTGCTTTTCAAACTCAAATACGATATTTCACAATTTTTATTTTTTGTTTTGTTTCTGTTTAATAGTTAAAAGTGAAAGGTTTTTACTGAATTAATATATAGTTATAGTTAAGCTTTATTTGAATAATGCAGAAAAATGGTCTTGAAACAAAAAAGGTAAACTTGATAGTTATAAACAGTTAAGTCTTCACTGAACATAATATTATCTTTTCATGACTTTGATATTTAAATTAGCCAATGGATTAAAAATGTGTGCTACATAAATGGGCAAATTAAAAAATATAAATTGTATTTAATTTGTGTGCCTGCACATTTGACCATAAAAAATGTGTTGTGTACATGCATTTTTTTTAATTCATTTTTTATATTTGACATTATATAAGACCCAGAGCAGTCGGTTGGACTTAAGATAAGCACCAGTTATCTGATGATGTATCTTTTTCTATACATGAATTATTAAGTTTATTATGACAACAGCCATTGTACCTGCTGAATTCGAAAAACAAGAAAAAGGGGAATCTGGCTGATTAATTAACATGCTGATATCAATACATGTGAACTCTCACACTTTTGGAGGTAGACTCCCACTTTTAAGGTTCAAAATTACTTGAAAATGAGGGATGTTTTACTCATTTTCAGAAATCTCCATATTTGGAAACAAATAACTACCTTCTTTGTTTATATGAAAATAACATATTTCCCACTATGCAATTGAAAATCTCCCACTTTTGCCTCTGAAAAAAAGTTCAAATGTATGGATAGCATGTGAGGCAAACACAAAAAGACATTAGAATGTTATTGCATTGAAAATGTTCAATTATCTGAAAATATTGTGGATAATCTCTATCACCACTAATTGGTATTAATTTTCTTAAATTATAGAAAAAATTAGGTAAAATTGATGTATGATGATAACTTTTTTCTCCTTCAAGTAATGATGATAGTTATAATAATATGTATAGACATAATCATTATCACTGTAATATTAATTACCTTTTAAACCAAATATATATATTATGATTACATGAGCCCAACTTTGGGTAAGGGATATTCTTCAAATTAAATGGTTTCAACAATATTTATGGTTTCATCATTACCCTTGATGGTGTAAAGGTAAGCCAAGCCAAGAATAAAAAGTTGGCAAATTGGGAATAGATTAAGGTGTGTAGTTGGCAAAGTGGGAATAGATTAAGTTATGAAAATGGCAAAGTTGGAACAAACTCTGGCATGATGTGCTCATCAATGACTATGCCACTCTGAGAGCCTCACACAGGTTTCTGAATACACTTATACATGAAAAATAGCAAATTCAATCAAGTCTTTACCACATTCTGGGGATAATAGTAATGGACTACATCATGATTCATGTTTGAGCCTGTGTATTGGCCAAGTTGGAACAGCACATTGTGTTTACTGATATGAAAGTGAGTTCAGACAAAGAATCTAATCTAATCACCTTGTCAATATTAATTCATCTATGGCTTATCTTAATCAGCTTTTGTTGAAGCCTATCTTTCTAGTTAAACAGGTGTTTATACAGACTGTAGTAAGCTGTTGATTGAACTTTTAAGAAGATGCATTTCTAGTCTTCTACCTGTCTGGTTTTGATTTATCCTTCTCATCATTCATCCATGATTGTCACCTGCACTTACAACTACTGGCCAGAATAATTTGTTTATGATTATATGTTACAACAGGGATAAAGTAAGTCCAAACCACCATATTTGTGAGAGCTGTCCCAGTGTTCTGTGACAAGACTGTGTATAAGCTACAATAAATGAACAAATTGGATTAAAAGATGTTACTGCATGCAGAATTATTTTGTTGACTACAATTGCAACCCTGCTGACAATCAGTAGATCAAGTCGACCTATAATTTTAAGTGTACAAGGAGCAGAAAAGTGAGCCTCCATTAGGATTAGAATTAAACACTTCTCCATTACTAGCAGGTTGCTGCACCATCTGACCTGTAAAAGACTCTGTGAATGAACTACCTCTAATACTGTTACATAAGCATTATTGATTCACAATTAGTCATGTTCTTAGATTTATTTTTATTTTTGAAAATATCTTTATATGAATGCCAATTTTTCATAAACAAACTATTTTTCAAGTTTGTCCTTCTTTTGTCCATTATAGTTATCAAGTCTTTAATAGAGTTTTCAACTTTTCTTTAATCTTGATTTTTACATTGTTTCTGTTTTTTATACATAATTCACAGAAATGTTCAGTTTTGACACATTATTGTTTGGCATGTCTTGCAGAATCTACATATTTGGAGGTGGTCGTCTGAGCAAGGCAGAGAACCTTGAAGATATCTATGTCTTCCACATTGGGCGTAACCACTGGACACGTGAGAAGGCCAAACCGGACCATGAACATGGGATCCCTCAGCCGAGGTGTAGTTTTGGATGTGTTCAGGATGGGGATAACGTCTACGTCAGTGGTGGTCGTTACTACAACAGCAGCATCTCGCACAAACCATTATCTGACATCTGGCACCTTCAACTAAACACCCTTCAGTGGCGCAAGCTGTCTGTAAAACTCCCACACCCGCTGTACTTTCACACAGCTGCAGTGTCGCCATCTGGATCCATGTATATTTTTGGTGGTGTTCACAAAGATAATTTTCGATCACCAGACTTGTTGAAGTTACGACTGCCTTACTCCGTACCCAAATTGTCTGAACTTAGCTGGAATAGGGTATGTAAGATGGCTCGGTCTCGCAAGTGTATGGACAAAACATCACTGGCATCTTTAGGTGTACCCTGGACATTTTTAGACAGGGTAGAAGTGCCTTCTGATTTGAACCAATGAAATGGTTGATGACTTTCTGTTAGTTTATGGCCATTTCTTTTTACTGCTTCCTTTGATATTGTCTTTCAATCAAAAACTGGAATGTTTAATGTTTAGAATCCTTGAATGACCCAGGGCTTTTTTTTGGTTTATATGCCTTCTTTTACTAGACAATAACTGGTGTAGAGATGCCTTCCCATAGTGAAATGTCTTTCAAATTTACGGTAGTAATTAAATGTGAAATTTTAATGAATGGTAACATGTTTGTGTTTTTTCCCAGTTTTTTTTTTAAATGAGATCCTTGGCATTATTTTCCGAAACAGTTATGATGAAGAAATTTCAGAAACACACAAAAATGGATTCAATTTTATGTATTGTTTGGTCTCATCCTAAGCCACAATAAGTTGAATTATGTGTAAGTCCAATGCTTTTATTAACTGTTGCAAAAAATATGAATAAGTAAATAAAAGAAATATTTTTTAAAGATTATTATTGAGACAACTTTTGTTATTTTCTGACACAAAAAAATCTGTTTGACACAATGTACATGTATGTTTATACACAATTATTTAGTTTTTGGTATATTTTCTGTATCTTTAAAGTGTATATACATTATACATGTACCGTATATCTGTTATTTTAGCCAATATACTTGTATTTTTTTTATGTCATTATGTCGTATTCAGCTCTTACCTGAGACAAAGGCAGTTACGATACACAACAAACTGTTGTATTCCTGTGTTTTTTTGTTAGTGAGTTGATGCTTTGTTAAACATTTATATTTTATAATAAGTATATTATATAAGTATATAAGAATAAGTATTCGCGTTTTAGCGAGTTTAAAGATGTGCAATACCGTTTTAAAATGAAGCTTCATTTTAATATCAATTTTAAGTAAGTTTTTTTTCAGTAAAAAGACAATTTTTGTATGATCTGAAATTATTGACTTTTACTTTGACATTTTCTTTGCTAGACTACAGAAAAGTGTGTATGTTAGATTTAATTATACTTTACGATAATGCTTTAAACATTAAGATTTTTTATTGTATCGTGCCCTTTTAATAATTTTGTGAGACAAATTTGAGTTATATTTTACTGATTTTTTTTAATAAACATACTCCTTTATATTCTTACCATTTACAATTTATATTTGAAGATGGTATCCAGCACATCAAGCAACAAAAAACACACACTAGGAGAACAAAGTATGGTATACTGAAAGGTCTTGCTAAAGATGTATGTTGATGTGCTACATTTGTGTACAACTTTCCTTGTAACCCCGCTAACAAGATTTCAGTGGTGAAGTGGTGTGGGGGAATCCTGTGTCTGCATACACAGCAAAGTAAGCTATTTTTAGATTCTGCCAATTGGAGTTTAGACTATTTTCAATAACAATACCTCGGTCACAAAAAATATGTCACTGAAAAAAAAACCTGTTAATTTATCAGAATTTGAACTCTATAATTAGCGGAAATAGATTCAAAAATAAGGATAAGTCAGATTTTAATAATTTATTACTTAATTCCATCCTTTACCACTGAGGTTGAGATGTGTTGATGAAACCTTCAGACAGCAAAACCGTACATGTGGTTGGTTATCATTCACAAATACCAGATGACATTTATTTCCTTTTGTTACTCGTACATGTTAAACTAGACTAGTTGATGAAGGCAAACAGTCAGATACCATCTAAAGACCTTTTGAAACATTTTACTTCCGCATCAAGTCATTTTAATACTTTATCAGTTCAAGTTGCATTTTTGTATTTTAGGCATGTTTTTGTTTTGTATTCTGTATAAATACTGTTCAGAAGTCAGTTTTTATTATTGTATGTTTTTGTTTAAAAAAAATTATATTTTGGAATGTTACAGACTAAAGTATTGCTTAGTTTGTGCTATGTATTAAATTAAGTGTTTTTATGATTTACATGCTCACAATTTTACAGAAATTATAATATTTAATGGCATTATTACTCTTTAAGATTTTTATCTAATAAATCTATAAAGGAGTCTTGTTTCACTTTTTTTTACAATTATGATATCCCCATATTAAGTAGAGTCGCAGAAAATAAAAAAAAATTAAGCAATCTTCCATGTTTATGCAATAAACTAACTGGACTAAACAATCCTCAGATGAAACACCCATTGCCTATTTTATCTAGGTGGACACAAAATCCGTATTATTATTTTTTAAGCCAAGCCAGATAAGGCCACTTTCCCATTTCCAATGTCTAACCCTCTCCTGCATGTATACGCCATTTTACGCCTTTACAAACCATTCCTAATCATAAGCAGAATCTGCATGACTAAGGGTTTATGTGTAGACTAGTTCAGCCTTAAATCTATAATTACAAGTTGAACATACATTTATTAAAATCCTTTTATCTCTTTTAAAGAAAAACAAAGTCAAGTGAATTTTAAAAATTATAGATAAACTTTGAATGAAAGGGTTACAGTACACATTACTTATGTTGCTATGCAACGTTGTTAAACAAGTTATTTTTCACTATCAACAATTACTTTATCATATTAATTAGATTAGTTTCAAATAGGGCTGTCAATAATAGTTTTATCATGACTATAACAGTTTTCTGCAGCTTTAATAAACAAAAAATGTTACACAGGCTTGATAATTTTATATACCTATACATGTATTAAACAAACAATTGTTTTGAATCTATGTTCTACCTTTCAAGACTAAATGTCAGATGGTACACGTGCCATATGTAGCTGTCAAGCATTGCTCATAAAAATGGACATGAACAAAACATTTGGCATTGATTAAATGTCGACAACATTCTGCTTTGTGAAACACCAGCAAACTATTAATGTGACGTAGAGGTCACCTTTTGAAAGGGTGTCATCCCAGTTGTTGGTATTAAAGTGGTAAGTATGCTGTATTGGTACCGTACTATACACTTACATACACAACATTACTATATTATCCTAAATAAGCCTACTTGATAGAGGTAAAGGGATTTCTTTAATACAATGGAACAGAATCTTAGATTTTGTTATATATTCATACCTTAGATAATTACAAGATTTGTAACAAATAGGTACCGGTATGTGTATAACTTAACATGAAAAGAACTTTTACAAAAAAATTATGCATAAGGTTGAAAATTAATATTTCTAAAAGGGGACAAAAACAACTTTAAATACTATATGTATTATATGTGTTATTAATATGTGTATTTTCAAGATTTATTTACATTTTCCAGCTATATGAGTTGAGAAAATGAAAATACTTTAAAAAAATTACTACAAAGCAGGTTGAAAATTTAAATGTCTCTGAAACACCCAAAGTAATGTTTAAATGAGAGAAAATTGTGTATAAACATGTTTTGACCAAATCCAACACATTTGCCCAGAAATCTGATTCTGAAGTGAAACAAAGTTTTATTCAAAATGGGTTTCATTACTAAACAGGTTGTACGAATGCTATTATATATTTTGGATTTAAGTCATTAAGTAAGCCCCAAGAGGGATTAATCACTTTTGTTCTGGTCAGTCTTCTTTTCTTGTTGTTTTAAATTATTTTGTAAATCGACCAATAAAACTGTTATTGTTGTTTTTTTCAGAAGATATTTTGGCCCATAATGTGCTCCAATAAAAAAACCTAGGGCTGCATTTAACCTCATAACGATAAAGCCCCCAGATGTCTTTTAATGCTGATTTTTTTTTAATTTACAATTTTTTAATAGATTTCATAAAATTTTGAAAAAAATCTGAATTATACTTGCACTTACAAAAAAAAAAAAAAACATTAGAAGGCGTCAAGCAGTGTGGTTATCAGTGAACGAAATAAATAATTTGTCATTGTATTTACAATTATGTTTACATTTACAAGCCTTTCAGACATATGTTTACAGCTGCATTGTGCTGGTGGTATCTATTTTGTGCTCTCTTGAAATTGTCCTAATTTAGAGCTGGTGTTAACTCTGTTGGTACAGGTATGTTGCTTATTCGACCAATATTGATTTTACCTATTTTCACCTCTTACTAACACCAGCTACTTGCCATGCCTTATCCTAAGTTGATACTCTGGACAACAAAGAAAGCCTCGCTGTACACTAGGTCACATTACATAATGCTGCATAACATTACATAAGACCCCATTATGTGCACTGCACAGACCACACCTTAATTAGCACACATGGGCCCTGCAGGTATGTTACCTGTAATTGCTCTGTAATTACTGTGCCTATGCAGTTATTTAATCAAAATTGCACAGGAATGTGTCAAAATATTTCCTTATAAGTCATCTATTATGATGTATTGTTGTACAGGTGTTTACTTAAAATGGGTAGTTTACACAAAGTAACTGACCGATATTAAGGGACCTAAGTACTTTGGACCTTTTAACAATAAAATCAATAATATGATGATACTAGCAAATCAAGCAGAATGGGGTATATTGGTGCAACTAAAATTGTCTCTCTTGTCAGATAATATATGTAGTCCAAAGAGTTGGTAGGTCCTTTTAGTTGGAATTCTTGGACATTATAGCCTGTTTTTTTGCAGATGGTGCAATTCCTAACAGTAATTTTTTTTACTTTTGCATAAATTTATGCTTTAAATCCATTAAAATACTACTATATGTTCTTAAAACAAGAAACTGTAGGTGTCTGTTGATGATTGTTTACCTTGGCATCACAAGACAGGCATAAAAGTCAACTTACACTCTAAACATTACAAGTATCAAAACCCGAGTAATCCAAATGAAAGGACCTACTTGTATTTTGAAAGTATTCAGGTTTGACTATCCGTCAATGACTCTCATTAAACCTTATTGCATGTATCTGAATAACCATTTGTTGTTTCTAGTGCACTTTTTTATTTGATTATGATTAAACATTTACTAATTGTGAATTAGACCTACAATCTTATAAATTTACAATAAATGATTTTATATTATGTTACTATCCAAACTGTCCAAGTAAGCGGAAACCTGAATTCCATCTTTTTTATAGTTTGGGATCGTATCCAATTTTTAATGTCAATTTGACCATTTGTTGTCTTTACTAATCTAAGTAATATTGAATAGTGAAGTTGTTACACGTCCAAAAACTTCCATTTAAATTACTGTAATTGAACTGCAATGGTTAAAAACAAATTAACAACAAATCAATGAGAGCATGAATGTTTATTTTTTACAAATGTGGTAAAAACCTTATGTAATGTAAAAGTTATGACACAATTCTCAAATCTACTGTAACATATAGTAATACACACCAATACAGAATCAAATACACATATCACACACAAACATGTTGATATTGTCTGAACCCATGACAAACTTATAATCTGGAGAGACCTGTGGGTTGCAACACACTAGGACAGACAATGAAATTTTATATTGATTTTTGATTTTGAAATACACGGCAGCGACCATTAATGATCATTATAGCAATGTCCAGCTATTTGGTGGAGGAAGACCCCTGACAAAAATGTCTGGGAAGAACCACCAGCGTACAGCAAGTCAGCTGGAAGACCTTCCCACATTAAGTCCCTCGCCCTGAATGGGACTCGAACCCACGCGGTGAGAGGCTTAGCAGTCAGAGGAGTTACAAATTGGCATATATCTTATAAACTTAATATTTTGTCCTGATATAATTTAATTTCTGAAGAAAGTTCTCGAACAAATATCTGGGCAGAACCTTAGCACATAGGTCGGCTGGAAATTCTTGCCCTTGAACCATGTGACAGTAGGATGAAGAGCGACAAGCAGGGTGCATACAAATCTCCTTCCGATCATTTTAGCATTGGGACAAAATTCCTTCTGTACATTTTTGAAGGTGTTGAAAATTCTTCCTGTAAATTGTCCAGATTTTGCAACATTGTTATTTGGTATTCACAATTAAGTGTATAAATATAATCACATTATCTTTTCTTATGAAAATGTGAACTTCGAGAGATATTTTAGTTCTATTGATGTAAGTGAGGGATTTTGTCCATCCTGGAATGTACAAGAGGAATTTTGTCTACATGTGCTAAAATCAACGTAAGGGATTTTGTCTTGTAGGGATTTAGTACTACAATGAAGTACTCAAAAGTAGGCAGACATGATTAAAAAAATATAATATAAATCCTCTAAAAGGAAACTGGTCCAATACACAATTTGTTATGCAAATCTTACAATTATTTGTTTTCCAGGCAAATCCTTCTTAACGAGACATTTGGATTAAAAATATTTTACCAGTTTTCATATGGTGTCAAAAATTATATTTAACAGCTAACAACAAGCTTATATAGGTATCTGAAATTTGGTTTTTACTAAGAAGCCCACTTGTGGCACTTGCGTTAAAAGTCTTTTTTACAAGTCTTTTTACTCTTGAACAGGCAATATGGCAGGATCACGATAAAATCTAGATGAATGTGCTGATCCTTCAATAAACTAACAAAGCTAAAAGCAAGCAACAAGCTGTTCTGCTTATACAAGAATTAATACGGAAATTACATTGATACTACTATGGACAACTTTCACACATTGCGTAACAAGCAAAATCCTTATTAATTATTAATATGGCATAAACAAACACTGTCAGTCCTCTAACTGGGGAGCTATAACAATCTATGAAAAGAAATTTACTTTTGAGCAAAAATCTATTGTGTTTTGATTTTTTCTACGATAAATGAACAGACATCACACAACATTTTACCTAGATACACACTGCTACACACTAGCCATTACTTTGGCGGTAACTAACAATCAACATTAATTACATTAACACTACAATGTTATATTATAATCAAGTCAATTTTCAAATTATCTATAATTAATAATTCATGATTATTCTGTGTCCCTTACTATAAGGAAGACAAAACATTTCATGGTGAAAAATTATTACATTTGTTTTTTAAACTTTGTAACTACATCATTTACAACTCTGACTGAAGCACATAAGTTTTAATTGGCTTTAATCCAGTCCAATATATGTAATATGTTTTGACTAGGTTAGTACACACAACTGACTAAACTTGCATCATCAACCTCGTTATCATTGTTTGTTGTTTTACATTGCACCGACACAATTATGGTCATATTGGTGACATCCAGCTAATTATTGGTGGAGGAAGACCCCAGACTTACGTCTGGGTAGAACCACTGGCGCACCACAGGTAAGCTGGAAAACCTCTCCATTTGAAAGTTCTCGCCCCGACCGGGACTCATGCAGAGAGGAGCTGAGGAGTTTCAAGTCAGTGACTCTAACCGCATGGCCAGGGGCTCCGCCAAAAGTTTTTTAAACCTAATTAGCTTGCTCATATAATGGTTTAAATTTTCAAGTTCTCACTATCATGATAACATTTAAAATCTATGGGTGCATTTCATCATAAATCTAAAGATTGATTGAAAAACGTTCTTAAATTTTGGTCTTACAATTACTACGTTTAAACTGCCATTAAGTGCGATTGGTAGCAGATTGACCAAAAAGCACTCTTATGATTTAAGAGCAATTTCGCTCCAAGAGCTTTTCCAAAATATTCATGAAATGCTCTTAAGAAGGAAAACCATTCTTAAGAGAAAAAAATGATTTTAAGATTTATGATGAGATGCACCCTACATATTTAATAAAGTGGTTTATATAGAATGGTTTACTTTAAATGCAGAAAATAAATAGTTAATTTACATTAGAATATAATTGATTATTAATTTCTGTTGATTATTGCTATAATTATTAATATTGTTAATACAATAATTTACTAATTACTGTAGCATTATATAATATGCAAGTAACCAAGAACCATTTACGCATTCTTTCCGAGTCAATAAATTACATTTTAATGTATATGTCAGTGGATGAGATCATTTTTTGATTAATTCTTGAGTTAATTAAAGGCCAAAGTACTAAAGTTTTTGGCTCAAGTGAGAAACCAGCACTTTTATCCATATATGATCAAACCAGGACCCAGGTAATTAAATTCATGTCTTGAATCAAAAAGTCACAAGGTGACAGCTCAGCAAAGGTACATGACCCATCCTGACCCATGTGACCATGGGATCCAAAGTTCCAATTTATTAGAATTATTGCCCAATTCTTAGATATACTGGTTTGTTAAGCTTAAATTCCTTTTTTTTTAAATTCATCACAGTATCCCATTATGATCATTATAGCCACAGCCAGCCATTTTGGTGTCAGAAACCCAAGACAAAAATCTGAGAAGAACCACTGGCATACTGCAGGGCACCCAACTCAAATTCTATCCCAAGGCTACAAACTGACATTGTCACCTTGAGACCATTCTACATCGTACCTGCAATACAGGGATTGGTAGAAAAATAAAGAACTAACCCTAGGCCTGAAACATTTATAAGGAACCCATACTAAATTCAACCTGGTTGCTTAATTGGAAGAATGTGGGCTCCATGTACAGGAGGCCCCAGGTTTGTACCCTGGCTGCGATGTACTATGTTGTAAAAAATTATTAGAATACAGCTCCCTTGCAAATGCTCAAGCAGATATAAGACTGACTGATCTGTGTGTAGCAAGCTTAGGATTAGGGATGAGAAAAACACACATGTAAATCTTGAACACTCGTAAACTTGTAGTAAATTAGGGATTGAGTTTAGCCGGCATTTTTGCCGATACTGTGCAGCGACATTTCTATCATTATAGCACAGGGGCACTTATGAGGTGCCCAAGGACTGAACCTGGCCGGTCCATTATACAGACACCGACGAGTCAGGTGTAGTAAATTAAAATATTACTATGTTTATACTGGGTGAATTTAGTTAACTCCTCTGCCTGTTGTAATATTACCCTTAAGCGCAGCAATATAACAGACTGTTCACCATATACTGTTTCATCTACAACACTGATAATCACATACTTTACTGAATATTGATTGGCCACAAATTAAAGACGCGGTTATAGAAAAAGCACCAAACACTTGTTCAAAAGGCTTGCATAAATATTGTACAAAATCACTACAGATTAAAGCTTCAAATACTACAAGAGTTCCTCTGAACTTCATCAAATGACTGCAATTGATCATTATTCTGGGTACCATATTAGGCATGGTACATGCATCTCCTTCATTATTTGTACAGTGCGAGAAGTTAGTACCACATCCCTTGTATATCTGAAGGAAAGCCTATGTGGTGTATTTGCAATTTAAAAAAAAACAACCTTCAACTTTCAATAACACCACCAGATACTTACAAACAGTATCATTGTAATTAAATGTAAGAGTTTTGAAAAGAAATAACCAAAGCATTTATTATAAGCAACAAAATTATATGAACATGTAAATTGTATCTAAAATACTTAATATTTTACTTGAAATCTTTTAAGACAATAAAAACAAGTTTATTGCAATAAAGCTTAAACTTTCTGCCATCAACAAGCAGAGCAAGTAAAACAAGAATTATCATCAAATATGATGTTTAGCCCCTGATACTGCTAGGCCACGGTTACTAAATAAACAAAGGGCCATAACTCTGCTAAAAAGTAAAGAAAGTAACAATGTGCAAAAGATACGCACCACTAGACTTGTTACTTGCCAGTCCTAATATGTTTAATCAACCTTATTTAAACAGTACATATGTAGCTTAAAAAAAGCAGACAAATCTTGTTTAATGACTGATCGATTAATGGACAGATATGACTCCTACAACAACCATATATATGTTGTATCTAGAGGTATAATAAATTAAAAAGTATTGTTTTATGATCTGATGTATTAACGTTTATATTAAATGAATCTAAAATGTCTGTATGTACAAAGTCAATATATTGTGCATATATCTGTCATACAAAACTAGACAACAACATTGTGAATGGCTGAGATTAATTGTGTCAGATACAGAGAGCACACTAAAGTACACTTAATTATCAAATACTTAATAAAAGAACATATATTATGGAGAACATCAGCATTTTCAAGCTCAATTTGATGAATTCCATACCAGTTACAAAAAAAATTAGAACATAAATTTGAGATATTATGAAAAGAACAACATTAACCTCAATTTGATGTCTTGTGTTTTGGTACCAAAGAATGTAAAGACCAGACATAAATTTGAGAACAAACAAAAAAGATACAAGGAACTGGAATTCAATGCCCACATGTTTTTAACATTTTCGAACAATATCGCCTAACAATAACTAAACAGACGTAAACAACTGGTATTAATTAAAAAAACTAATGCTAGTTACACTGTAGATGTACTGGGTATATTATTCTAAGAAAGTTTTGCATAAACTATGTAAATATTTAGCCAGCGTATTTACATGGAAGATTAAATAAATGAAAATGTTCTGGGTTTTTTTTCAAAAGTATTATCTTACAAAATAAATAAGACATTACTTCAAATTGCATATTGTGTCACCTTTATCTACCAAGTGACATGTTGTAAACAATAACACAAAATGTTATACATGTTTGTTGTTATCCTTTTGAAATTATCACCATTTTTATTATTATTTTTTATAACCAGGAAAACAAAAACTACTGAGACAGAGTATAATTTCAAGTGAGTTTCCCTGATGTACCAAAAAGAACAGATTGTTCTCAATTAGTAGAGCTTTAGATTTGCATATGATACATATCTATATCTCACACACAGAAGCAAAAAAAAAGTTGTGCAGTATGAATAAATCATCCTCTTCAAAGGAACAACACAAGTGGAACACTTAGGATAATTTATTAATCATTTCCCAGATGTATGATGGTAAAAAAAAATAAACATGTATATGCCTTTGACATCATCGAAACGATGCAGATATACAATCAATTTGCTATCTTTCATGAATAAATGTTTTTTTATTATCCCAACTGAACATGCATGAACACTTGTTTATCTAATAAAATGTGAAATGTTTATTAATAAGTGGAAGATTTTTTATGCAATAACCCAATAATTTTTTTTTTTAAAGAACATTTTGTTTTCCGCATATTATTCATCCGATTAAAATAATAGTCGCAGGAAGATAAAATTGCATCAAATACATCCAAGAGATGATTGTCCTGAGGACAGAATGACCCAAGGAGTTCCAATAAGACATGACAACAAGGCAAAAATGTATACATGGTATATAAATACAAACATCTGTGCACATTGTTTATCATGACATCCAGACCAAGTCAACTTGGTGTAAGTTTAAAAACTGTGCTTACAAACAAATATTGCCTGAAGTAGAAATAAAAGATACACCAGTCCACCATTGTATGATAGAAACTGTCTCCGGGCAGTGTCCTTTCCAGCTAGTTTGCATATCTACCATTCAACAAGATGTAGATGTATATTACCACAGACGACCATATCTGCACAGCTCACAACACTAACAACTTGTTTTGTGACCCAATAACTGTGCTGAAGTCTAAAAATAACCTCCAGTTTTCTGAAGTGTCCTGATGAAGATTTGTGTTCACATAAAGTGAAGTGATAATTTTCTAACATCCACTGCCGAACTGCATTCACACAACAAGTTGCAGAATGGGGATAACACAACATAGTTGTGAAATAATTGTGTTCAAGCCAAAAGTCCTTGATTAGGTTTACACAAGTATAGATGTAGAACAAAGTTTACAACTGTTGTAGAATTGTGTCGGCATGAGTGCAGCTGAAGATTTGTGTCCACTTAATTGACTGAAAAATATTTCCACCCTCACATAAAATTGGGCTTTTCAGGTCACCGATATCACATCCACTATAGCTGAAATATACATAGTAAATACATAAGATCTGGTGCCTATGTAGATATACAAACATGTAAGAAAATAGGTCTCAAATGTCATGAAAATTAAAACTTTTGTCAATTATCAAAATTAAAATTTTCAATTACAAATTTATTTATGTCTTATTGTACTTGTGATCAACTTGGTAGTGACATTGTACAAAGTAATTTCCCTGAAGTACCAAAACTGAAATAAATGAATCAGTGCAGTGAAGTGCAGAACTAATTTGTTAAACCGCACCGACACAATTATGGTTATATTGGCAATGTCCTGCTAATTATTGGTGGAGGAATACCCCAGATGTTAGTCTTGGTAGAACCACCTGCGCATCACAGGTAAGCTGGAAAACTTCCCCACATAAAAGTTCTCGCCCTGACTGGGACTCGTACCCATACCGTGGCTCAGGAGTTACAAGTAAGCAACTATGACCGCTTGGCCACGGCCACCACCTGCCTCAACACTCCCCAAGGGCAATGTATTCATTCTTTAAAGTTTGAACAAGATATTAGTATTTTTTGTACATCTCGCCTACACAATTCTTGTCAAATTACTCAATGTATGGTCAAACTGGCGACAATCAGCATATATTTGTGAATAAAGTCACTAGAAAAATGTCTGAGTAAAACCATAGAAAGTGCCAAAGGTAAGTTGGAAGACAATCTATAATTATTAATTAAGTTAAATTAACTGAATCAATTTATTGTCAGTTTAAATAAAAGAAAATACTTCATCTTATATTATGAAATGAACAAATAAATGTCAAAGGGAGATAACGTACCTTGCTATATAATGGTGACAGAGTTAATGCCCTTTCTGAGATTCCTTGGAGGCCATTATAAGGGGAACTAAACTTGCAAGTGGTTTGGCAAGCCGTAAGAATGGGTGCTGTGAAAAAACAAGCAATAAACAACTGAAAACAGGGTCAAAGCAACCTAACTGGATATAATTTGCCATTAAGAACAGAAAAGTTTAATAAATTGATTAGTTTACTTGATAAGATTGCTGAACATTCATGTAATTACTGTTTATACCTCTATACGAAAAAAACCCATATCAAATCCTTTCAGCAACTTGTAAAATAATTTGTAATTTGTCAATGATTTTTTTAAACATCTTAAATGGACAATTTTTTTAAACTTATTACAGTCAAGGTTAAAAATACATGACAAAGGCCAATATAATAAACATCATAATTGTTAAGTAAATAATGCTTTAAACTCAGGAGGTAATCTGTAAGTGTGATTTGCTATGGATTTAATCACATTTTCTGTTTTATGAAAAAATTTAATAAATTGCGGTGTGAAACTCCATCAATCATGCTCTGGTAAACGAGAGTAGATCAAGGCTGAAGGGCTTAGAGTAAAAAAAACGTGACATTTCACACTGACCCATCATAGTCTGCACTAATGGTAAATATACTGTTATCACTAAATACATATACCGTTGGCCAGAAAAACTGCCTTCTCATGAATATATGCATGAAGCTTTTGACTGGCTGCATATTCAAAACAGCACTGAAAATTCAGCCAATAGAAAGATTATCATTTGTCGTCTTAACACCGTTCTTGAACTTCAATTGAAGAACAGTGTTGACGTAATGTGCAATTCTATTGGACCACTGATTTCTAAGGATAATCATGAAAACGAACTTTTACATATTCCACAGCAACTATGAAGCAGGGCAGTATGAGTGAAGTATAGGTTTCGGACAGTGACTGAACTAGATAACTTTATATCTTGATCACACTAACGAGTTTTCTTTTTTATGTGCTGAGAAAATTGAGGGTTGGACAAAATGCCTCCCTCCAGGACAAATTCCCTTTTTGTCTTTTTAGCATAAGTGGATGAAATATGGTTGGCCTTGGAAGATTTATGGTAGGAATTATATCTGTCCAGAAAAATATAGGATATGGATTTCGTCTGCAGTTAAAAATATGTCGAAGAGATTTCAATCACTGTGAAAAAATGTATGGGAGGTATCATGTCTGTCCATTCCAAAATAACCAGAATGGATTTTCTCAACAAGCGATTCTGTCTGTCAAAAATAAAACCCATTATCAGGGTCAATAGAGCAGTGAATGATTGTTGGAATGATATAAATCCTAATAAAATTATATCTAACTACAAAATATTCTTGAAGCATGTTTTTTATGAAGATTTTTCTTTCTATCTAGAAAAATAATCAAAGAATGATTGTTTGTGGGACCTTCACTCAGCTAACATGTTTGTTTATTGGGTTTATTATCCCACTAAAAGTATTTCAGTTATCTGGAGATGGTGTCCACTTGAAGCAGATCCTGACACTGGGCCAACCAGTCATGGAACTACCCTTATATTTGCTTAAGTGTTAGTATGAAAGATGTACCACTACCATTTTTGACGACTTCGGTATGTTGCGACCTGGGAGTGAACCCGGGGCCTACCATACCTGGAACCTCTACCAATTGCACTATCAGGTCTGGTACGCAGCAAACATGTAACTACACAGGGTTTTCTAATGTTTAATAGTACCTTAAGTAGCTCTGTGGCAGTAGCTCTCTTCTCTACGTCCACCTCGAGACATTTATCAAGGAAGTCCTGGAACACTGGCGACAGTGTGTGTTTGTCCTTGATCTCTGGCTTACCATTTGTCGCAATCAGATACAGGGCCTGAAATAAGAACAATACTCTGTCATACACTGAATCTTAGAAACTAGCATAAATATCTTATTATGGGACACTGTTATATTTCATCAAATATATTTACTCAGGGAATTGATAATTTATATACAAGCCTAAAATATAAACTTTAATTGAATAAACAAGGATATTAATCAAAATATTCAATGTCTACAAAAACAATCAATATATCAAGATGAATAAGAGAAAATATGCTCTCAGATATTTACCCATAATCATACATTCAACAAACACCATGCTGGTGTGCCGGTGGTTCTACCCAGACATAAATTCTCAACAATTAGCAGGATGTTGCCATTATGACCAAAATTGTGTTGGTAAAAAAAGAAAAATACAAATATAATTCAAGAAATAAAGAAATAATCAAACAAAACACATCATGCCTTTATTACAAATGATTTCCTTACTAAAGGAAACTATTTGCACCATCAAATATCACTTAAATATTATAACGAAGTGCTAATAGGTTCAATGTTTTTGAGTTAATTTTTTTTTTTTAAACAGTCATTAAAGTTGGTTTCCAACAGTTTGCCTATATCTTACATATATAAAATAAGATTGGGATTCCTGCTTAATATAGACACCAACGTCACAGTGAATGACATGGATGAGCTAAAACATAAGTGGTCACATGGTTTTCTTGGTTTAAAAATAACTTTGCAGCGTGGCTCAGATAGAAAATACATGTTTGTAATAACGATTGGTGTGTTATAGCTCATTTTTCAGACAGGTGTAGCACATCAATAACAACATTTTGTGAGATCAGTTCATGTAACAATAGCTTATTAAGGTATTTAATGCAAATATTTTTGGTTCAAACTGATGGATACCACTTTTAAAGACCAATTAACAACTTAATATGAATAAAAGAAGTGCTTATGTTTACTGAGTTTATCACCCCACCAACAGTATTTCAGTCATCTGGAGACAGTGTCCACTTGAAGTTTATAGTGCTGCCTTCACTGTGTATAGCATGTATATTGGGTTTATCGTCCCACCAACAGTATTTCAGTTATCTGGAAACAGTGTCCACTTGAAGCAGATATAGTGCTGCCTTCACTGTGTGTAGCATGCCATGAACACCTGGCATGATACCACACCAAGTCACATTATCATGACACCAGGCCAACCAGTCATTGAACTACCATTATATTTGCTTAAGTATTAGCAAGAGCACCATACCACTACCATTTTTAACCTTGGTAAGTTGCGGACCGATATCGACCACAAGGCCTTTTGCATCTGGAGCCCATGTTCTACCGATTGCGCTATGAGGTCTGGTCGGTTCAGTGGTTAATTTGCATGAGTGATTGTTAGATTTTAATTCACTACAAGTAAGCCTATATATCAAGTGGTACTTACTCTGATGGGGTTTTCATTGAGATATGGGGGCTCTCCTTCTATCATTTCTATACACATAATTCCTAAACTCCACACATCCACTGTAGGACCATACTGCTTCCTGCCAACAGTAAACATATTTACTATAACAACAACAGAATTAACTATGATGTTTACATTACATAACCTATTTTCCAAAAAAAGATATCGTAGGACCATACTGCTTCCTGCCAACAGTAAACATATTTACTATAATAACAACAAAATTAACTCGGATGAATACATTACATAACCTATTTTCCAAAAAAAGATACACATATAGTTATGTTTTAATTTTAAGTACATGTATAAGAAAAATACACCAGTTTTAACATAATTTGTGTACTGATATTTTTCTTTATTTCTTTCAAAAAGAAAATTGTGCAACATGCTTCGGACTGAACAAAACATAATGTCATCGGATGGCAAAATAATCAGAATAGCAACCATGCGAATAGTTATTTCATTCAAGACATAACCAGGAGATATGTATTAATATCAGTGAGCTTGCTTAAACTAAATGAAAGACATCATTTTTTTGCAACATGAAAAAACGCATAAACACATATTAACCAGTAACAAAATATGAAGCTAATTACAAAGGCTGCTCACTGAACGTATAAATAAAATAGTAAAAACATGGTTCCCACCTTGTGACTACCTCGGGAGCCATCCAGTATGGGGTACCAACCATGGTGGACCTCTTGTTCTGTTCTGGAGACAACTGGGCACAGAACCCAAAGTCAGCTGCAAGACACATCACAAATATTATGAGGGGTGTTTATCAAACATTGGTAAAAAGTAAAACAACAAACATTTAAACACTGAAATCAGTGATGGAAGGTCCCTTTATCCGATTGACCATTCCAAGGCAGTTACTATTGGGTTTGCTCTTTTTGTTTAATGACTCCTCACAGAATTGTTCTAACTTTTACATTTGGCTTGCAGGTAAATACATTTGTCCTGTACCTTTCAAATTTTAGTATATGTTGAAATGCTCATTGGACTTTGTCATATTTCCTTATAAAGCAAAAATAAGAACGGAGCTCCAGGTGCAAGACAGTATGGATTTGATCATTACCTGAGATGATTATTTGTAAAATATTTAAATATTTACTGTTATTGCTTTCATTGTAAGCACTTGGGAACTTTTTTGTAAAATTTTGTTCAAGTACTGTAAGTGAATGTTAATGTAGAATAATGGGATGCATAAGCCGTCATTTTTGCTGATACTGTGCAGCAACATTTCTATCATTATAGCACAGGGGCACTTATGAGGTGCCCAGGGACTGCACCCAGCCGGTTCATTATACTGACACAGATGAGTCAGGCATAATACTGTCCCCTTAGCGTTAGGAGGGAAGCCACTACTACCAACTTTAACGTATTTGGCTTGACCCAGCCAGTGTTTGAACCCAGGATCTCGCGATCCGCAAGCCGACGCTTTACCACCTGTGCTATTGCGGCCGTTGAAGAACAATGAGCAAAGTGCTTATGGAATGCTGCCACAAGATAGGCAGTAATATACAGCTTTAACTCAATCAAAGAATGATCATTCCAACACCAATAAAAGCTGATCTTTGTCAAATATCACTGTCCGCCATTTCATTTTAACTGACTCCTAATATGACACTGTCTGGCATGCCTATTTTAACTGACTCCTAATATCACACTGTCTGGCATGCCTATTTTAACTGACTCCTAATATAACACTGTCTGGCATGCCTATTTTAACTGACACCTAATATAACAGTCCACCATGCCTATTTTAACGGACTCCTAATATAACACTGTCTGGCATGCCTATTTTAACTGACACCTAATATAACAGTCCACCATGCCTATTTTAACTGACTCCAAATATAACACTGTCTGGCATGCCTATTTTAACTGACTCCTAATATAACACTGTCTGGCATGTCTATTTTAACTGTCTCCTAATATAACAATGTCTAGCATGCCTATTTTGACTGACTCCTAATGTAACACTGCCTAGCATGCCTATTTTAACTGACTCCTATTTGATGAAGATTGTGGTACATGCAGTATAAATTTGATGTGAAACATTTTAAATGGAATGTTTTGTACTGTAAGTGTCCAAACAACTAATAATGGAGCAATATTTTCTTTGATTTAGTGAGGCACTTCTGATTTTCTGAGTCATATGTTGGCATTCCAAAAGCAGTTATGTTGTAGTATTAAATATCTATTACAACAGTACTTTGCAGTAGATCTACTATTTAAGTAATACTGTTTTTAAAAACGTACATGCTCATATTAATAGGCAAAATAGGCAAACAATCAATAATGTCATATTTTGTATTTAACAGCCAACTTGTCTTAAGCGGCAAGTTTTAGGCTGTCCCTTGGGTGGCTGCTTAATACAAAATTGACTATATATTTACATGGTTATAAGGTACAGTTTAAAACAAAATGACTTTAGTCAAATGACACGAAAAGTGATGTAAAATGGTTGAATTTACACAATTTTGGGCCAAAATTAGACTGGAATAACTTTTTTACAATGCGAATAAGCAGAACAAAGATTTCTAATTTTTATTTAGTAAAGTCCTTTGAGAGAAAAATAGACAAAGGAAAGTTATCAATGTGTTGTTTCTTTTGAAAAACACAACAAAATACTGAGCCATTTCCTTACTGAGTTTGACACTGCCATCCATGCCCAGCAAGATGTTGTCACTCTTAATGTCTCTGTGGATTACTTGGTTCTCGTGCAGGAACTCCAGGGCTTGCAGGCACTGAAATATACACACAGAAGGCATTTAGTAATTCGAAGAGCAATTTATATGAAGTAATTAGGCATATACCATCATTTCAATAGTGACCCCGGCTTAAAGTTAAAAACTTTGAGACTGAGTTTAAGATCATTCCGAAACAATTGATTGGTCAGATTTCAAATCTCATTTAAAATCCAGCCAATCAGATCCTTGAGAATGTTTTAAGACATCAGTTTAAAGTTTTATAGTTATAAAGATGGCCTCACCTCCCTGGCAACTGCTGCTATTTGTCCCTCGTCCATACACGTGTCGGTGACGACGTCTGTGAGTGAGCCTCCTGCCAAATACTCCATCACAACCTGTAGTGGGGATAGTAACAACATATACAAATCACAGGAGCAACAATCTTAAGCTTTCATTACCACTGATTATCTTGTTTTTGATGGCTTATTGCATATATACTGTTCACCTCATTTAGTGAACTATGGAGAATGTTGTGGAGTTAATGCCACAAAACAATCGAACCTCAATTGGAGCAACCTGGGAGAGCTTTGGGACATAATGTGGCAAAGCACTTCAACCCTAATTAGCGCACAAAGGGAGAGTGTCGTGGAGTTAATGGGCGAAACATTCAAACCTCATTTGGTGCAACTTGAAGGAGTGTTGTGAAGTTAAAGCCAAATATAGGCATAGGAATAACACCTAAGTAGAATGTGTTTACCTATAGGACTATTTGGTACAGATGATTTAATAGACACTACTGATCCCAAATTACCTTCAGTATCCACCATTAGCACAAAAAACAGTAAGTGAAAACATTGTGCATATTTTGTTATGTTCAATCACATTCAAAAACTTATTTGGGAGGTAATGTAAAAGTACCTGTGGTCTTAAGTCAAGAATAAAGATAGCTTCTGATGTATGTTACTGGACTGGTCATTTGTTATTGTAAAATTGACAATGATGTGAACATAATGAATCAACATTGTAGAAGTTACCATGCTAATGCAGCTGATGAGACAAAAAAAACAAAAACATGACTTATCCGAACATGTCATGATTCAACCAAAATAATTTAAAAATCTTTTAGACTGGGTAATGCTAAAAGATTGTATTAATTTTCTAAATATATATGTTGCTGATTAATTTAAAATAATATTTACAACTATGGACAAACAGCTATTATATGGCATGAAATGTATATATGAAATGATTTCTGTACTAATTCTGGTAATGAAAACCTATCCTATATCTTAATTTTAGTGAGTTAAAGCTCTTGTAAACTGAATAGTCCGCCACATTTAGATAAGATAAATAACAATTTGGTGCAACAAGCTCCATTTGAATTAATTAGCTACTTTAAACTCTGATCTAGCAATAACAAAAAATGAATTTGAGAAGAAAAAAAAAGAATTTGAGAAAAAAAAAGATATTATAAAATTATAAATTATAATTATATTATAATTATAAAAAATTGTACTAATAGGCATGTTCCTCGTACCCATAGTTCCTCTCCTACAAGGTAACTGTCCAGAAAGTTGACAATGTTTGGGTTCTGGTGCTCCCTCATCACCAGGATCTCATTAATGATGAGCTCTTTCTTTGGCTGCTGGGACAAATTCATAGTCTTAATGGCCACCTCTCGGCCAGTTGCCACCTCCATGGCGATAAACACCGTACCAGAGGCACTGGAATATAATACAGGATTTCATCATCCCCATCAACATTGTCAGTAGCACTCTTTATCATTATAATGACTGTTATTGTTAATATCATCAGCAGTACCAAAGGTATTAAGAAATAAAACATCATCATCATCAGCTGCAGCATCCACTCATCCTCTTCCTCATCACCATTTTATATCTGTTTTTTAATCATTATATTTGGCTAAAACATTGTCATCCTAGTTATCATCATCATCATCTTCACATGGGCCATAATGTACATTCATGAACCTCATCATCATCAGTAACATTTTCATTACATTATTCATTCTTATCCTTCTTTTCATCAACAACACTATGATCATCATCATCATCACCATCATCATCATCATCATCATCATCATCATCATCATCATCATCATCATCATCACTAATCATTTAAATAATAATCAAAATTATCATAATCCTCTGTCATCATCATCAGTGTCATAACCAACATCTTGGTGTCAATTTGAACACACCTGTCATAATTATCATTCACATAACCTTTATTGTCAATATAATTGAGTCAATCAGCATTTTTATGATAGTCCTTAATCTCAACATTGTGATACCATCAC
Source organism: Sinonovacula constricta (assembly GCA_007844125.1). Classification (NCBI taxonomy): domain Eukaryota; kingdom Metazoa; phylum Mollusca; class Bivalvia; order Cardiida; family Solecurtidae; genus Sinonovacula; species Sinonovacula constricta. Next base: position 14,161,808 of record CM017563.1, read on the forward strand.
TACCGGAACATTTCATTTCTCTGTATGCTCCTATATTGTGACCTCTTATTCAAAGATTAAGGAAATGACCAACAATGGACTAGCACTTAAAAACCTTTCACATGTGTATATAAACATAAATAGTTTATCACTTTCTGACTCTTATAATGTATATATGAATAACAATGGTTCATCACTTTTCTGCCTTTGAAATGGAAATGTGAAAAAATAATTGTCATCACTTTCCTGCCCTTGAAATAGGAATGTGAAAAAATAATTTGTCATCACTTTCCTGCCCTTGAAATGGAAATGTGAAAAAATAATTTGTCATCACTTTCCTGCCCTTGAAATGTGAATGTGAAAAATAATGTGTCACCACTTTCCTGCCCTTGATATGGAAATGTAAAAAAATAATTTGTCACCACTTTCTCGCCCTTGAAATGGAAATGTGAAAAAGTAATTTGTCATCACTTTCCTGCCCTTGAAATGGGAATGTGAAAAATAATGCATCATTAATTTCCTGCCCATGGAATGTAAATGTGAAAACAGTGCATTATCACTTGCATGCCCTTGAAATGTGAAAGTGAAAAATAATTCATCATCACTTTCAACCCTTGAAATGTGAAAGTGAAAAATAATGCATCATCACTTTCCTGCAGTTGAAATGTGAATGTGAAAAAATAATGCATCATAATTTTCCTGCCCTTAAAATGTGAAAGTGAAAAATAATTCATCATCACTTTCAACCCTTGAAATGTGAATGTGAAAAATAATGCATCATCACTTTCCTGCCCTTGAAATGGGAATGTGAAAACAGTGCATTATCACTTGCATGCCCTTGAAATGTGAAAGTGAAAAATAATTCATCATCACTTTCAACCCTTGAAATGTGAAAGTGAAAAATAATGCATCATCACTTCCTTACCCTTGGCCAATCTTCTCCATTTTTGTATACTTTCTGTTTGGATCCCCTAGTGTGACTATGGTGCGTAGTTTCTCAATGATTTCTTCATCTGTCATTTTCTTCTTCTTTGGTCTATCACTTTTGTTGGTATGAGTCCCATTAGGTTTCTCATCTTCTATAGGTTTAGTATACTGTAGACAAAAACATGATAAATGACATGTTAATAGGCATGTCAAAGATAGGACTTGATAAAGTCAGGATTTTCCTGTCAATTCTTGCTTTCTTCATTTTTTGTTTTGTTTTTGAAATACATCGCAGGGACCCATTATGATTATTATTTAGACGTCCAGCTTTTTGATGGAGGAAGACCCCAAACAAAGGTATGGGTAGAAACCCCCGCACACCACAGGTCAGATTGAAAAACTTCCCACATTAAGTCCTTTGCCCTGAATGGGACTCAAACCCAAGGCACGAGAGGTCAGAGAAGTTACAAAAGCACGGACTAGCTCCCCTCCTGCTTCCTTCAAGGCCATTTTCTTATAATTGTTCAATAAGATAGGATATATTTGTTGAAATTCTTGCTTTCAATGATTTCAGAACTTTATTATTTGGGGATTCCTGTTGCTTAATTTCCAACTAAATTTTGTTAAGGACACTTTGAAAAAGTGTTTTTCTTAAATTTTTTGTAATGATCATTCATCACCTAACTGTAAATTTTTCTTTCTTGTGTACTAAAACTAAGGTTACAGTTACAAGTTATGTGAGCGAAAATAGACGGGCAGCACATTGCAATTCTTATGTCTCAGCCTGTGAGTACATAAGCCAGTAAAAATCGTTAGCAATGTACTTCAGATTTTGTTTACCTGGCTTGGTTGCTATGCACAAACTCACTGGTGTCAATAGTTTTCTAACTTACTTCATACTTACTTATATCTTGCCCGGTTGCAATGTACATATTCACCTGTATCAGTGGTTTTACTACTTACTATAGACTTTGTTTTATCTGGCCTCGTTGCTATGGGTGGTGGAGTTACCTCCTCCTCCTCTTCCTCTGGAGTAACGGACCCTGAAGTCTCCACTGGTTTCTGTGGGGGCTGCTAAAAACAAGGTGTGACTATGTAGAAGGACTCGATAAAGGAATGGATTCAGATTATGGGTTGTTTTGTATTTGTGCAAGTTTTTAAATGTCACAGGCCATACCCTCACGAACCAAACCATACAGCTACTTTTGACAAAACTTATTTTTTTCCTACAAGGATATAAACCCTATCAACGTTTATATGACCCTGGCAAAACCACTCTTAAACAAGTTATAAGTTTTGGTTTCAACTGCTTTATCTGTCACCCAATAGGTGTGCTGTTTTATGCAATTAACTGGTTGATAAAGTGTATGAAAATTGCTTAGTCTAAACTTATAGGAGGGATTTAGTCAGGGTAGGAAAAGTGACGGGAAAGTTTTCAACAAACTGACTGGATGGTTTATTGTCTGACTAGGAAAAGAGGTGAGAAGGGTTTCTGTTCGACTATCCCAAAATAGCAGAAGGCTTTATATCCGGGAGGGTTTTTATCTGAAGAACTGTTTTGGATGATGCATTTGGGGCCAAATTTGGGTCCCATTTCCCATAAAAAAGTCATTATTTTTCTCTTGTCCATTTTGTACTCCTGATGGGAGTACAAATAATGATTATTACAGGCTCAATATAAAATATGTAAAAACTACATTAACAATGTTCTGCTCTGATAAAAATGATTTAATCATTTAGTGTTGTGTAACCCAGAATTAATCATTTAGTGTTATGTAACCTAAAACCATAACCCCAATACCCTGGGATGAGGAACAACATTGCAATCTAATATTTTTTGGCTTGCAATTCATTTACCGAACTTATTTCCCCCTCTGAACTTTCTGTTATCAAAGAAATCAGCAGGGTTGTGCATATTTTATCTAAAATCCTTACACTTAAAGACTTTATTTATTTTTGGAACATTCCATCCATTTTATCAGGACAACATCTAAATGTTTCTCAGGAGAAAAAGAAAAGATTAACTGAGAGCAGAACAAGTAGTGTTCATTTTTTCCTTTTCCCTTACATGCTTTATGATTTCTAAAGCAACTGCTTTATTCATTCTATTCTTGAATTAAATTTAAATTTGATTTCTAAACATAAGGTATTTATCCATTTATCCATAAGATATAGAATTTATGATTTATAAGATCATGTAGAATTATAAGATCATGTTTTAATATGTGCATTCCTTTTAAATCACATTGCCATGTTTCAAATTTGTATGAAACACAACATTTAGAAAAATGCACCCCTTTACAAAGAAATATTCAAAGCATCATTTGTTATATGTATCCTTCATAAACATAAAAGATATTATATTAAACTGCCTTTCATACAAAAGATAACCTATTATAACTGAAGTACTCCATCTATACAAAATGTAATTGAAAAGTTGTATCCACCTATCAATACAACGTAACCCTCCACCCCCCACCCCCCTCTGCTATGCCACTGGTAGTGAGAAGGACAGGTGTGTTGCCATGGTACACTTAGCCTTCTTATCACAAACTGATCAGACTTAGGTAAATAGCGTAGATTCAGATAAGCCAGTTCTCCTATGGAAGCAGTTACATCAGGAGCTACACAAGTTACTGCCAAATGTTAAAAAACAATAAAATAAGACTGACTATAACTAGGGTTATTTAATTCTTAAGGTTATTTCACTCTTAGGATTATTTAACTGTTAGGGTTATTTAACTCTAAGAATAATTTAACTCATAGGATTATTTATTTAACTGGTAGGGTTATTTAACTGGTAGGATTATTTAACTCTCAGGGTTATTTAACTCTTTGGATTATTTAACTTTTAGGGTTCTTTAACTCTTCAGTCATCTTCTTACTTTGACATGCAAAGATGTGTGGACATATTGCCAGACTCATGAGCCAAATGTTTAAGTTCTGACCAGAGAGTTCCCAGCAGGGAGCTGGCTCATCTGAATCTACACTATTTGCCAATGTCATGAAAATATGTACTTAGCAAGCTATGGTTTAATGGTGAAGCGGGTTAAGGAAAACTGCAGTTGGAGGCCCTCAGGGAGGGATATATGGGTTAGAAAGTTTATGGCTGATCCTAGGACAGATAAGAGAAAACAGGATCATTGATAGGCAAGTCTAACAGAACTGGGGCAACTCTCATATGCAAGTCAATATATGATAGATTAGAAGAATCCCAGAGGTATTTCCAAGAAAATTGGCTTCCTGTATGTGATTTTATTTTTATTATAAAGTGATATGGGTTTATCTATGTTAGCTGTTAATTTATGCACAAGCTGCATTCAAAAGACATATTTATTGCATAACCCAGTATATATTTATTTTATTGCCAATATTTGAATATGTATTAAATGAATACTTTTAGATTTAATTCAGGGAACTAGAACTTTTATATCTTATTCTAAAATCCCCTTTTGGTTACAGATGACAACACATACAGTTGTTTATCTTCTACATATACAAGAAAAGAGTAAACTTTAACTTACCACAGCCACAGTGTTCGACAGGTTGTCTGACAATGTTGGTCGCAATGAATTAGCACCTGGAAAGATAAAAAATATTAATTGTAAAGTATGAAACAATCAAACTATTGACATAGTTGTTGTTGTCATCATCATCATCATCACTATCCTTCCCATCATCATCATCATCATCATCATCATCATCACTATCCTTCCCACCATCATCATCATCATCATCATCATCATCATCCCTATCCTTCCCATCATCATCATCACAACAACCAACTCCTACATAAATACTTAGACTGGGAGGATGTTGGGTTTTTTTTACATACTGGGTGGTTTGATGTTGGTGAGGAACTTCTGTTTAGATTCTTCTTTCTCTTTGGTTGAGGACTCGTAGAAGTTGAGCACATCGAGGACAGTCTGGGGATTCTTTTTTTGTTCCGACTTGGAGATGTTTGACTGGGACAGAAGCTTGGCCCATGAATCTGGCATGCCCTGAAACACAAGACATGTATTGTTTTTAATTATCTATAGAGTTTATATGGTATACCCAGAAACATACACATGGCTGAAGTGTTTTTTCGCTTATGTTTTTATATTTTGTTAATTACACATACTCTTCCGTAGCTTATGTTTTCAGTTTTAAAAAACATAGCAGCAACCACTTACAATCATTATAGCGATGTCCCGCTATTTAGTTAGTGGAAAACCGCAGACAAATGTCTAGGAAGAACCACTGGCACACACACCAGCTTTGTCTTAATTATTTTCTTTCATTGGCATACAAAAACTTCAGGACATATTGTGAGAGACTCAGCAGCAAGTAGTGTTGATCCTGATCAGACAGCTTCCAGGAGGGACCTGGTTGATCTGCTTCTACACTATCTGCCTTGATCTGCTCCTACACTATCTGTCAATGCCTGATACTTATGTAGATGGGTCAATGTAAGACTGTTCTAACTAGGTTTTTTTCAAGAAGATAAACAATAAACTGATTATTTTGTTCAGTAGTGAACAGAAAAATTCTTATTTTATTTACCTTATATAATGACTATGTGCTTAGCTGGCTGAAGGTTAACAAATATATTTAGATTATATTAACATATTTGGTAAAAATATCTTATACAATATTGATTCAATCAGGTTTAAGATGCATAAACCTAGTTCAAATTTCATTTACTGAAAACACAGAAATTTTACTGAATTTGGCAAACATTCTCCATAGACTGCGTGAGGGAAAAAAAATGGCATTCAACTATCAGACCATTATTTCTCCAAGAATAAAATTCTCTTTAACATAGGAGGAGTGTTACATTTCCAGTCCTGAACACAAATATCTTCTGTCTAAGGAAAACACCAGACCATTGTTTCCAGCATGCCAAACAAAAGCTGCCATCAACAATACTATACTTCTCCAAGCTGACCAGACTGTGCCTGCAGCATTACAACACCATAGATCCAGCAACCTGGGATAATATCAGGGAGAGCTGCAGCAGATATTGACTGCTTTTGGTTTTAATGCAGTATTATTGTTTCATGTTCACTAGGGTATGGATTAGATAATGAAATAAAGGCAGACACTTGATTCCACTTGTGTTTCATGTTCCAAAATCCATACTTCAGATATCCTGAGGCAATTTTAACTTCAAGAAGATATATATATATATAGTGCTGTCTATATTGTAAAGCATGTCATGAACACCTTAGAGGACATCAGACATCAATCTGTTTGTTTGTTTGTTTGTTTGTTTATTGGGTTTATCGTCCCGCCAACAGTATTTCAGTTATCTGGAGACGATGTCCACTTGAAGCAGATATAGTGCTGCCTTCACTGTGTATAGCATGCCGTGAACACCTGGCATGATACCACACCCAGTCACATTATCCTGACACCCGGCCAACCAGTCGTGGAACTACCCTTATATTTGCTTCAGCGTTAGCAAGGGAGCTATACCACTACCATTTTTAACGACTTTGGTATGTCGCGGCCCGGGATCGAACCCGCGGCCTCCCGTACCTGGAGCCGATGCTCTACCGAATGCGCTACCAGGTCTGGTACATCAATCTGTCATTTTACTTCAATTATATTTGCTAGAGTGAAAGCAAGGTAGCTATACCACCTTCATTTTCAATTTGGTATATACCTTTCAACTTTTCAATAAGCTGAAAGAGTAAAAAGAGAGAACTACACCTGGGGCCTTTAGTATCTTTTAATAAGCTAGAAATAAAACAAGGGAACTACACCAACACCACTTTGAATTGTGTTTCTCTTTCTCAGACTGAACCTCCAACCCTTCCCGCTTCATGTTCCTGCAGTCTACCCCCAGCACCGGAAATCCTCTTACTACTAATCATGTTAGTGTTTGTTAATAATCCATTGGGAAGCTGGCTGATCTGGATCTACACAATTTGACTAACAATTCCAGATTGATGTTATAAGCTAACACTTAAAGTCATAATAACACCAACAGGCACATCTTATTACCTCATTTAACAGTTGTAAATGATCTGTTACTTAATAAGTATTGGTAACAAATTTGTGGATAAAATTCAGTTGCTGTTAATATGTAAAGAGAAAAATGTAGTAGCTGTTAATATGGAAAGAGAAGAAAATGTCAAAATCTGGAACTTTTTGTATTGAAGTCAAGTGTTCGAATGACTGTGTGTCAATGAGTCTTGGTTCATGCTTGTTTTATGTTTTGTTTTGGACATTCATTGCAGCGACCATTTATGATCATTATAGCAAGGTCCAGCTTTTTTGGTGGACCCCAGACCCACATGTCTGGGTAGAACCACCGGCACAACACAAGTCATCTGGAAGACCTTCTCGCATTAAATCCTTCGCCCCGAACGGGACTTGAACCTATGAGGTAAGAGGCTAAGCAGTCAGAGGAGTTACAAATCGGCGACTCCATCACTACACCACCTGTGCCCAACATGCTTGTTTTATTTAACTTTATTGTACAATGCTACTGGTCCACTGGTTCAAATTCAACATAATCTGTATTATGCTTTTGAAAAGGGTTCTATCCAGCGCTTATCAGTTCCTGTAGTATAAATCCAGCCCCAATGAGGAGTCAATCACTCTTATTTTGAAAAGTCCCCTGTGCAGTATTTTTCTTGTATTGTACCAGTTACATAGAAAAAAACCTGAGACAGTATAGCTTTAAAGAAGATATAACTGACAATATAAAAAAAAGATTGCCAGAACAAAGGGCATTAAGACTTCCCCTGATTGTCTTATACAGACCATAATCAATGTTATTGTTTGGCTCTAGTTTATAAAATATGGAATTATGCTTTGTTTTTGTTACATCACACAGACACAATTATGGTCATATTGTGTCCAGCTAATTATTGGTGGAGGAAGGCTCCAGACTTATGTCTGGGTAGAACCACCGGTGCACCGCAGGCTCATCAGTAGCGAAAAGTGCAGATCCTTATCAAATAAGTCACAGCAGTTTACATGAGCCGTATTAAAGGTGGTATCTGACAGTTTGGACAAAAAATTCTTGTCTCAAATAACCACATAGGTCATTGTTACTTGAAAAAAATCCTGCAAAATACTGTTCATTGATGCCCTAGATCTATGTGAACTGTCAAGCATAAATCACCACGCGTCAATGCAAACTGGTATTTCCTATCCAAGCCACGCTGCAGAGATGGAAATTTTTAAACTTAGAAAACCATGTGACCACTTACTTTGCGATCAAGTTACATAATCATACGGGTAATCTGCTCTGACGTCAAAATCTATTTTAAGCAGAGACCGCTATCGAGTTTTATATACAATTGGAAAGAATACGCACAGTATTTTTTGGTCTAACAATTCAATAAGTGATCAAAATCGTATTTATTAAGACTAAAGTATAAATTTATACAAAAATTAAGCACAAATTATCCAAAGCAGTATTTCAATATTGTTATATGAATTTGATAGACAAATTGTCGGATACCACCTTAATACGTGAATAGCAAGCTAAGGGTTTAAATTTTCCAATTTGCCAAGTACATTCAAACTTCGACATACAAACATTCATAACATTGGTTTGGACTTTTCTTCCCTTTCCCTTTGCTCACAATATTGTTCAACATAAAGCTCTTAAAAATAACCTTTCTAGTTTAACATAGTTCAGGAAATTTATCTGCAGGCAAGTGATTCTTTGGGCAGTTAAAGATGCAAGAAAACGTTCTGACCTTTCTTTCATTGTTTAAGTTTTGTTTTTTTATATACATCACAGCAATCAATTATGATCATTATAGTGTATACATAAGAGCTATTTTGGTGGCGAAAAACCTCGGCTAAATGTTTAGGTAGGGCCATCGGTGCTCTGCAGGTCAGCTGGAAGACCTTCCCATAATAAGTGATTTGCCCCGATTGGGATTTGAACCTTTGCAGTCAGGAGTTACTTATTGGTTAATTTACCACAATGCCACGCTCCCTCCCCAACCCTCACTTTCTTAGAGAGACTCTTCTTTTGAACAAACCCTTGGACTCTGGTAAGAAGACCAATTGGTAAAACATAGGCTCCAAGTACTGGAGGTCCAGGATTCAGTCCAACTAAACAATGCTTACCTAAAATATTCATTATTTACCTTTTTATGTCATATTAAAACTCTAAGTTTAAAGTCATTATTTATTAGTAAGAAAATGACTATTTATTAGCCAAGTCCTAAACATTTACTGACTTGACAGTGATGCAATATTTCAAATGTATATAAAGTTCCAAACATGCAGTACTGGGTACCATATTACTACACAAATGTGATAAATGTAATTAATTTTTTAAATATAACTACAGTATCAAATATCAGAAAAATGAGTATAATTTCCTTTTAGTTTACAAAGTATTTATGCACTGGGGATGGAACATATGTCAAATTATAGCTCAGTCATACAGATGTCGTGTTCATTACAAGCAGAAAGTTCGTGTATTGAGTTTATTGTCTCACCAACAGTTCTTCTGTTATCTGGAGATGGTGTCCGCATGAAGCAGATATAGTGCTGCCTTCACTGTGTATAGCATGCCATGAACACCCCTGGCAGGATACAACACCCAGTCATATTATCCCCATACCAGACCAAGCAGTTGCGGAACTACCCTTATATTTGCTTGAGCGTTAGCAAGGGAGCAATACAACTACCTTTGTTAATGACTTTGGTAGTGGCCCAGGAATGAACCTGGGACCTCTCATACCTGGAGTTGACATTCTACTAATTGCGTTACCAGACCCAGTACCAAGAAGAAAGTGCTGCCTGCATAATAATGACCTGAGGCACAAGACTCTGTTCTTATTAGTCCAGTAAAGTTTCATCAAAATCAGACCAACAGTAGCCTAGAAATAGCACCAACAAATCTCATCTACAGAGAGAATGAAACACTGATGGACATGGCTCGTGGATAGCCCCCATATACTTTATATCTGGGCAGAATAACATAGGACATAGGCCATGAAACAAAATAACAGCTTCTAGGCACATTGCAATAACACTAGGGCAACAGTATTATTAAACATCTTAACTATTCTAAAATGTCTGGGTAGAACCACTGGCACACCTCAAGTCAGCTGGAAGTCCTTCACCCACATTGGGACTTGAAACCCTTATAGTTTGAGTCTAAAAACCCTATAGTGAGCGTCTAAGCAGTCAGAGGAGTTCCGAAAAGGCGACTCTACCACTACGCCACGGGTGCCCCTGCTATTCTCTTGCTTCATTTCTTTCTGAGCAATACATCTTGGATATTTGCTATCAACTACCAGTACATGCAACAGAAACAAAGCATATTGTTGCAAAGTGTGCAGATCCTGATCAAAACCACTCCTAGACAGAGCTTGCTGATCTGGGATGGGATTTGCCTGCATTTTTGCCTATACTGTGTAGCGACATTTTTATCATATTAGCAAAGGGGCGCTTATGAGGTGCCCAGGGACCGGAACCCGGCCAGTCCATTATACTGAAAACGATGAATCAGGCGTAATGCTGTCCCCTTAGTCTCGAGCATTAGGAGAGAAGCCACTACTACCAACTTTTAATACTTTGGTTTGACCTGCCTGGTGTTTGAACCTGCGAACTCCAGATCCGTAAGCCAACGCTCTACCAATATAGCTATTGCGGCTGGTGCTGATCTGGATCTACACTATTTGCCAAATTCTGAGCAATTCATGCTTAGCAGGTTAAGAGTTAAAAGCATAAACCCAGGAAGGGAGAGTGTATCAGTATGATTGTTGATAACATTTGGTAAGAAGCAGCCAAAGATAATCCGACAAGCTCTCCTAATGTCAGACATGGTACCATTAGCCTACCAGGATAGCTGAGCAATGCAATTCAAGGTCTACATACATGGGGGAGTGTATTCCCTTTCTCTCGTCCATACACTTTTTTGTTGGGACTATAAACTGAATCATTCTAATATGACAACTTCAGTAATTAACCACAGTATATCTGAGAGCTTTAAGAAGTGCTTCTGTTAAGCATATTTATTCCCATTGTCTTGGGCTTTGCTTTAACTTTTGACAAAGAATTTCTATGTGTCTTTCATAACAGAAAAGCTCTGGAAAAGTATCACATGACAAATCTTTACAGAACATAAACATGCATTCACAACTTTTCTGTTTATTCTATAAAAATAATCTTCAGATTACAGAAATTCTGAGGTCTGATAACTGCAAACAAAGTAGCTGTAAGACCTTTGTAGACAATGTTTATGTACAACATACCAGCTTTTATGGCTAAATGCATGATGTTTGATGTACATGGTACATGCCGTCTAATGTAACATACCTAAAATAAATAGACACATATTTGTCTCCAAGATTTGCTCTAAAGGTTACTATCCATGTGTCAATTTCATTTAAAGGGTGAATTTAGAATGTTGTATGCAACTGTTTTGTTATTTGTTTTTTGTTTTTGTTACATCGCACCAAGGCAACTATGGTCACATTGTTGACATCCAGCTACTTATTGGTGAAGGACTCAGATATGTCTGGGTAGAACCATCGGCGCAATAAAAGTAAGCTAGAAACCTACCCACATGAAAGTTCTCGCCCCAACCGTGATGTGAACCTATGCAGTGAATGGGATGAGGAGTTGCTTGCACCCTCGCTACTGTTTTACAGTATGAATTTTAAATACATGTTTTGGTAAGATGTGAACAGGTTTCCTTTTGGTCAGATGTATAAAATCTACTGGTACTTCTTCTGAGAGATTCAATTTTTAATAGAACATATTTTCATGACTTATGTAAACACAAATAAATTGTTTTTTTAATAGCCCCCGTAACAAGAAGACTGATTCATTGAGGTTAATTGTAAGTATACAATACACACTGCAGAACCTGGTGATCACAATTTATTCTATAATATTTATTTACAATAATGTTAATACAGACTCCAGATTGTAAATAAAACTCTTCGGTGTTTAATATGCACAGGAAGATTTATAAAGTAAGCAATGTAACATATAGTTCAAGGCTTTTACCATTTGGGAAAATCAATTTTCTACTCCCAAAAGCATATCTAAAATATGACTGCAGAGCATTTCTTTAACATCATTTGACAAAGCACTCTGTCTGTGTATGATCTACTGCAACTACAAAGCTTCCACAAATCAAGAGCATGGGGCAACCATGGCCTAGTTTTAAAGAGATGCAGACTAGAACTTATAACTTCTCTGATTGATTAGCCTCTGACTGGGTTCAAGTCCAGATCAGGGAGAAGACTTCCAGTGGGAGCATCTTCCAGCTGACCTGTGGCACGCTTGTGGATTTATCCATATCCAGACATTTATCTGGTGTCTTTGGCGCCGTATGACCTATCAAGTGTTGGTGTGCCGTAAAACCCAAATAAATAAATAAATTATCTGGTGTCTTCCTCCATCAAATTAGCTGGATGCTGCTATAATAACCGTTATTGTGTTGTTGCAATGTATCTAAAAGAAAATAAAGTGCAGGAGTTCTTAAGGAAATGTGTACTCAGAAACCATTGTATGGTTTAATATAAGCATGCTGTAATATTACTGTTTACACCACATAATTATAATCAAAATAGGTGCAGCTGTTTTTCATGTTGTTGTCAATTTAGCTATTTGACCACCACAGCTGGACAAGAATTGAAATTTGTGTAAGCATATTCTTAATATGTTATTTTGTATTTGCTGTGATAGCAGTAAATACAGTATAACTGCTTCACATAGGAAGCTTGTAACACAACAAAAGTTCAACATATTTCCACAACAGGATATGAAATGAAACACAGTCACAGTTAAAATCCCATAGCAATATCATGAAATGTTTACATTAGTGGGTCCAGCCCGTTTTAACAAGATGCAAATGTGATAGAAAATGCAACTTTGAACTTGTAAATAAATCATTATCCTGAGTGCATAGAAATGCAGCATCCAGTTGAAATGTGACAATTATGAAGTGATTACCTCACCAGCATTTAAGTTCAACCAGTCTTGGTTCTCAACCCATTACCTTTTGCTTATGTCAAGTACATTAAAAGTGTAGTTGTACTGTTTGAGAAGATCATCCAACATGATTTGTTTGTTTATTTGTTTATTGGGTTTATCGTCCCACCAACAGTATTTCAGTTATCTGGAGACGGTGTCCACTTGAAGCAGATATAGTGCTGCCTTCACTGTGTATAGCATGCCGTGAACACCTGACATGATACCACACCCAGTCACATTATCCTGACACCGGGCCAACCAGTCGTGGAACTACCCTTATATTTGCTTGAGCGTTAGCAAGGGAGCTATACCACTACCATTTTTAGCGACTTTGGTATGTCGCGACCCGGGATCGAACCCAAGGCCTCCCATACCTGGAGCCGACGCTCTACCGATTGCGCTATAAGGTCCGGTCATCTAACATGAAAAATTATGAATAGTAGTTTATCTACACCTATTTTCATTGTCTCAAAATGTGACAACTTTTCCAAAACAGTCAATACCACAGAGCTTTAAAGTCCCATGTCTCTGGTGTCACAAGAGATCTCGAAACTCTACCTACCAGGAATAATTCATATTTTGCTTCTTTTTCTATACAAAATACTAAAATCCCAGATTTTTAACTAAAAAATCAGACAGACTTGCACAATGTTCAGGGTGGTTTCATAGAAGTTAAACAAAACAAAATACACAGACTAACAGTAAACTTCCCCATGAGAGGGTCAAAACTCATATGTACAGTGTGTTCAAAATTGAGTAGATGCTCATGTTTAACTCAACATAACAAACAAAACATAACAAAAAAAATGTGAACTACCCTGAATGAGGACCGAAGCCCAGATGTATGGTGTGTTCAAAGTTGGGGCAGACAATGTTAATGTTAAACTCCACAAAACAGACAAACCTAGAGTGAGCTCCCCTGTATGAACATTGAAGTCCACGTGTACGTTGTGTTTTAAGTTGAGCAGATAATGTTGATGTTAAACTCCACAAAACAGACAAACTTAGAGTGAGCTCCCCTGTATGAACATCGAAGTCCACGTGTATGTTGTGTTTAAAGTTGAGCAGATAATGTTGATGTTAAACTCCACAAAACAGACAAACTTAGAGTGAGCTCCCCTGTATGAACATCGAAGTCCACGTGTATGTTGTGTTTAAAGTTGAGCAGATAATGTTAATGTTAAACTCCACAAAACAGACAAACTTAGAGTGAGCTCCCCTGTATGAACATCGAAGTCCACGTGTATGTTTTGTTTAAAGTTGAGCAGATATTGTTGATGTTAAACTCCACAAAACAGACAAACCTAGAGTGAGCTCCCCTGTATGAACATTGAAGTCCACGTGTACGTTGTGTTTTAAGTTGAGCAGATAATGTTGATGTTAAACTCCACAAAATTGACAAACTTAGAGTGAGCTCCCCTGTGTGAACATCGAAGTCCACGTGTATGTTGTGTTTAAAGTTGAGCAGATAATGTTGATGTTAAACTCCACAAAACAAACTTAGAGTGAGCTCCCCTGTGTGAACATCAAAGTCCACGTGTATGTTGCGTTTAAAGTTGAGCAGATAATGTTAATGTTAAACTCCACAAAATTGACAAACTTAGAGTGAGCTCCCCTGTATGAACATCGAAGTCCATGTGTACGTTGTGTTTAAAGTTGAGCAGATAATGTTAATGTTAAACTCCACAAAACAGACAAACTTAGAGTGAGCTCCCCTGTGTGAACATCGAAGTCCACGTGTATGTTGTGTTTAAAGTTGAGCAGATAATGTTAATGTTAAACTCCACAAAATTGACAAACTTAGAGTGAGCTCCCCTGTATGAACATCGAAGTCCATGTGTACGTTGTGTTTAAAGTTGAGCAGATAATGTTGATGTTAAACTTCACAAAACAAACTTAGAGTGAGCTCCCCTGTGTGAACATCGAAGTCCATGTGTATGTTGTGTTTAAAGTTGAGCAGATAATGTTGATGTTAAACTCCACAAAACAAACTTAGAGTGAGCTCCCCTGTGTGAACATCGAAGTCCACGTGTATGTTGCGTTTAAAGTTGAGCAGATAATGTTAATGTTAAACTCCACAAAATTGACAAACTTAGAGTGAGCTCCCCTGTATGAACATCGAAGTCCACGCGTATGTTGTGTTTAAAGTTAATCAGATAATGTTGATGTTAAACTCCACAAAACAGACAAACTTAGAGTGAGCTCCCCTGTATGAACATCGAAGTCCATGTGTACGTTGTGTTTAAAGTTAAGCAGATAATGTTGATGTTAAACTTGACAAAATGTTCAAACTTACAGTGAACTCTCCTGTCAGAGGATCAAAGCCAACATGTACGGTGTGTTCAAAGTTGAGGGGATGAGAGATCACAGGTTTGTCATCTTTGGTCTTGGCCATCTTGTTGCCTGCAAAACAAAACAATAATAATTGACAAGAGCATCCAATAAAATTAATCACACTTGGACTGAAATGCTTAAAACTTATAAACATATTTTCTTTATATGTGGTCAATAAATTTCTGGTCAAATTACCTTTAAAAGCAGAATAGATAAAATCCCTGCTTTGATAGGGAAAAGCATCTAAGTCGACAGCTGACATTGAAAAACAATTATTAAACAGTCACCTCAGAAACATTGTCAATAATTCTATACACAAATCATTTTTCCAACAATTACAATAAAAGCAAGATCTGTTTAAGGAAGAAAATGAAGTAAATGGAGGATTTGCTTCTGAGGGATTGGGATTAGCCGGCATTTTTGCCGATACTGCGCAGCGACATTTCTATCATTAAAGCACAGGGGCACTTATGAGGTGCCCAGGGACTGAACCCGGCCGGTCCATTATACTGACACCGACGAGTCAGGCGTAATGCTGTCCCCTTAGCCCCGAGGGTTAGATTTGCTTCTGATCTGAAGAAGACTTTGAAATATGGTATGACATAAACCATCCAAATATCTGTACATCTTTAGATATAGAGTATCTAGGATAAGTGCATCTGATGTGCTTTGATGTGTTTGATGTAGAAGTGAAAAATAAATCATTAAAATGGGAAACTGACAACTGAGTGAAATAAAAATGTACATCCATGCATAAACTGTAAAAAAAGTACAAGTGAAAGTAAAGACTAAAAGCAAAATATCAAAAGAAAAAAACAAAGTTGGAGATTAAAGTTAAGGCAGCTATGGTTGGGTGGTGAGAGTGGGAAAAAACAACAACAAAGAGAAATCAGTGATACAAAGAGGGGCACCTCTGGTTGGGTAGTGAGTGTTGCGAAAAGAAACAAAAAAAGAATGCAAAGATACAAAGAGGGGCACCTCTGGTTGGGTAGTGAGTGTTGCGAAAAGAAACAAAAAAAGAATGCAGAGATACAAAGAGGGGCACCTCTGGTTGGGTAGTGAGAGTTGAAAAAAACAAAAACAAAAAGAACTCAGTGATACAAAGAGTGGCACCTCTGGTTGGGTAGCGAGTTGCAAAAAGAAACAAAAAAAGAATGCAGAGATACAAAGAGGGGCACCTCTGGTTGGGTAGTGAGAGTTGAAAAAAACAAAAACAAAAAGAACTCAGTGATACAAAGAGTGGCACCTCTGGTTGGGTAGCGAGTTGCAAAAAGAAACAAAAAAAGAATGCTGAGATACAAAGAGGGGCACCTCTGTTTGGGTAGTGAGAGTGGAAAAAACAAAAACAAAAAACACTCAGTGATACATAGAGGGGCACTTCTGGTTGGGTAGTGAGTTGCAAAAAAAAACACAAAAAAACTCAGAACTAAAAAGAGGGGCACCTCTGGTGGGTAATGCGAGTTGCAAAAAAAGAAACAACAAAAAGAACTCAGTGAAACAAAGAGGGGCACTTCTAGTTAAGTAGTGAGAGTTGTTAACATGTATCTTCTACGAACCCTTATTGCTGAGGTTTGAGCCATTGTTATGATAAAAACTTTTACTTGCACCAGGGGATCTACCAAAATGTTTGTCTATTAACAATAGCTGAACATCATTAGTATGATCATACTTAAGTTGACTAAGTATATCTTATTCTTGCAACAAGTTAAACCTACCAGACGAGCTTGATCGACGTCTCATATGAAATGAGGAGGATAGCCTGTTCCAAGTGGCTGCCATCTTTAGTTTAAGTCAACGCCCACTACGACAGTCAGACACCCAATCTTACAACAAATGTATTTTATTCAGACATTTTATCAACTTAAATGTGCAAATTTAAATCCAACATTAAAGAAAATAATAAGTCATAACAATGATTTTTTATCCCATTCACTGTAATATCCATCACTGAATATCATATTACACTTGCAGTGATTTGCCTGAGTTCACTTTCATTTTATACTTTCAATACATAAAACTGCAGATCCAAGAGTAACTTTTCAACATTTGTCCATTGAACAATAGCAGTAACATAAACAAAGAAATCCAAATTTTTACTTGACAGAGCATTCCCCTGGTTTGTTAGTCACTAAATGTGGGGTTTATCAACAAGCATAAGGACAAAAATGTATGATAAATTGCTCACTTCCTGTCAGTGAACTAATGACAAGGAAATATAATTATAACCATATAGGGAACTAGCTAGACGGAAGATATTTTTGTGATAACATTCAAAACATTGTGACATAAATAACCACTTTCTCATATTAAATTCTTACTAAAGTACTGTTAGAAAGGAGTGTTTTTCAGACACCACTAAGTTAAGTATTCTGATGCTTGTGTGCTATCCTCCTTAATGTTTCTTTCTCGATTCCTTCACCGTTAAGTGTTGGTGAACTTTACACCATGTGAATGGAAAACAGACATATGTTAAGCAATTCTGAATTCTCTTCACAGTAAAAAGACAGCATTCATTTCATTTATATATCACATAATATGTTTCACAATCTGATACTTAGTTCCTTACATGGACTAGGTTACTTGATAGGGAGTTAACCTTGAATCAAGGGAGACAAGGCCATACTTTACTAAGACTCAAAGTACAATTTGATACTATATATTCCTCATACACTAGTAGGTTTAATGTTATGCAGAGCAGTTCATAGACGTTGACACCATTTTTCTCAGTGCTGGATAGAATAATAAGAATTATTACCATAAAAGGGGCATAACTCTTTCAAAATTAATTAAAGGCGGTATAAGACAGTTTACCTCTATCTAATGTATGTAACAATATCTGACCTCTGTTTGGAGTTTTTGTGAATAATTTATGCAGAAAAAAAAACATACTTTAGTCTAAGCTTTGATGATTTTCAACAGAATCTCAATTGTAGGGAAACAAAACTGGTTAATCAACACTTTAAATGCTCATTCTTTTCAGATCTTTAAATAAGAATGATTGGGTTTACAGCTAAAAATAGACATCAACATCACTGAGGATAACATGGATGAGCTATCACATAAGTGGTCATGTGATTTTCTTTGTTTAAAAATAGGTAACTGTTCAGCATGGCTCAGATAGTATAAAATACATGTTTTCATGACAATTCTGGCGGTGAGGTACACTTTTCAGACAGGTGTAGGACATCGACAAACAGGATTTTATGAGATATGTTCAGAAGACTATGGTTTAAGATGTTAAATGGTAATATTTTTATATGTTGGATACCACCTTTAAAGGGTTACCTACCCATATTAAATGGGATCTGCTTTTGATAATATTATAAGTTTGAAGTGAAAATCTCTGACAGTTTTATAGAAGCAGCCCCTAACAAAACAAGAGGGCCATGATGGCCCTTAATCACTCACCTGATGACACAGGCTTTTAGTAGGCTCAAATCTGGCATCAAGTAATTAAGAGTTATTTACTTAAGAAATCTTTGGTGAAGATTGGATCATTAGTGTGGCCACTGGGTTGGTAACATTTTCTAGAATTTTACCAAGTAACCTACTGAATCCACATGACCCATTTCAAAACATATGTAAGATTTCATTCTGGCAAACATGCTGGCCAAGTTTGGTGAAGATTGGGCCATCAATGTGGCCTCTTAAGTGTTTTCACAATGTTTTCTAAAATGTGACCAAGTGACCTACTTTTTGAACCCACATGACCCAATAATATACTCATCCAAGATTTTATGCAGACAAACAATCTGATCATGTTTGGTGAAGATTGGGCTAAAGATGTGGTCTCTCGTGTGTTCACAAGCTTTTTTCTAAGATTTGATGTACTGACCTACTTATTGACCCCACGGGACCCAGTTATGAATTAATCGAAGATTTCATGCAGACAAACATTCTGATCAAGTTTGGTGAAGATTGGGCCAAAAATGGGGTCTCTAGTGTGTTCACATGGCTTTTTTAAAATTTGACCTAGTTACCTACTTTTTGACCCCACATGACCCAATAATAAAATCATCTAAGCTTTCATGCAGACAAACATTCTGACCAAGTTTGGTGAAGACTGGGCTATAAATGTAGTCTCTAGTGTTCACAAGCTTTTTTTTCTAAAGTTTGACCTAATGACCTACTTTTTGTCCCCACGTGACCCAATAATGAACTCATCCAAGATTTCATGTAGACAAACATTCGGAGTAAGTTTGATGAAGATTGGCCTATAAATGTGGGCTCTAGTGTGTTCACAAGCTTTTTTTCTAAGATTTGACCTAGTGATCTACTTTTTGACCCCACGTGACCCAGTTATGAAATCATCCAAGATTTCATGCAGACAAACATTCTGACCAAGTTTGGTGAAGATTGGACTATAAATGTGGTTGGTCTCTAGTGTGTTCACAGGTTTTTTCTAAAATTTGACCTTGTGACCTACTTTTTGACAACAGGTGACCCAATAATAAACTCATCCAAGATTTCATGCAGACAAACAATCTGACCAAGTTTGATGAAGTTGGGATAAAAACTGTGGCCTCTAGTGTGTTCACAAGCTAAAATGTTGCCGATGGACGTTGGACAACGGACGAAGCGGTATGACAAAAGCTCCCCTTGAATAAGTTGAGCTCAGGTGAGTTAAAAAGTTAACCAAGGCGGACACTGATTAGCCAGTCACAACAATATACAATACAATACAACCTTTATTGACATATCAGCACATTCCTTTGACATGGGTCATACAGAGTATTATACATAAACTGTTCTTTTACATATAAAACGATCCACAATAGTAGAAACAGATAGCTTAAATTTTACATACCAATTATTGATACAGTCAATATGTATGAACTGTATCATCATTTAAAAAAGTGAATTGCAACATAATTAATACACATTATCAAAACCTTACTACATTACAATATCATCACAAATGTGGTATGTACCTTAAATGAATACAAGGTCATTCAATAATTTCTATTATTACATAGCAAAAATTGAGATACAGAATCGGTATTTTGACAGTCACAACAATAGGTCCATTTTTCTTTGTAAAGTGGGGCTTAAAATGCAAGAAAAAGATATAATACAAGCACACAGCACAACTTATATTAAGCACATAGCATAACTTATATTAAGCACAACACATGTTATCAAAACATATTTAATAAATAAATGTTATTACTGTGTAAACAAGTTATGACAAGAAAAAAAACACGGCAACCCTCATGTATAATATTCTCCTAAAAGAAATCTAATTCACATTCAGATATTGTTCATTTGTTTAAGCTTAATTGTAAGATTGCAAGCACCCAGTGTTAAGCATCCTTGTCTAATCTCACTTTAGATCTATTTAACAACATACTTAATGGCTTACTTAACACCCTACTAAATGACCTACTTAGTAATGCTGACATCAGTAGGCATGAAGGTGTTATGAACTACTCAGTGACCTACTTTGGGATGCTGATATCAAACAGGCATGAAAGAGTATCTGAATTTTCCACAATCTAATGCGTACCATCTAAACAGTTTGTCAAGCATTGGTGACAAATCTCACTTTAGACCTACTTAACAACCTACTTAATGGCTTCCTTAGTGACCTACTAAATAAAAAAAATATCTATTTTGTGACCTATTTATGAACTACTCAGTGACCTACTTTGGGATGCTGATATCAAACAGGCATGAATGAGAATCTGAATTTTCCACAAAATTGTGTATACTAGAATTTTCCACATAATTGTGCATACTAGAATTTTCCACATAATTGTGCATACTAGAATTTTCAACAAATTTGTGCATACTAGAATTTTCCACAAAATTGTGCATACTAGAATTTTCCACATAATTGTGTATACTAGAATTTTCCACATAATTGTGCATACTAGAATTTTTGACAAATTTGTACATACTAGAATTTTTGACAAATTTGTGCATACTAGAATTTTCCACAAAATTGTGGATACTAACTATAAAGTTTGTATATTTATGAGGCTTTTCTCTAACGTTGGTTTTGATTGCATGTAAATCGCAGACAGAGCTATGGACATACTGGTCACATCGACCTTTTATTAATGGAGAAAGACTGCATATATATGTCTGGGTAGAACCAGCTTCACATTACATGTTAGCAGGACAACCAATTCACATAAAGGCTCTCTAACAGTTTCTAAGACAGAAAATACTAAGAATATCATTTGTGTAGGTTTGGTCCAATGCACAATAGTGCCATATGAATATATTTCTGAAATTTAAAGTTTCAACATATTAATTTTCATACAGAATTATTAATAGAGTCTTTGTTTATTTTATCTTGCTATGGCTGCTGTTTATGTTTTTTGAGATATTTCTTGTTAGGAATTTGGTGGGTATATACATTTTCAATTCCTTTTAGTGATTTTACTCTCAATCATATAGCTCCCTTGCTAACGCTCAAGCAAATATAATGGTAGTTGCACGCCTGGTTGGCCCACTGTCAGGATAATGTGACTGGGTGTGGTATCATGCCGGATGTTCATGGCATGCTATACACAGTAAAGTCAGCACTATATCTGCTTCAAGTGGACACCATCTCCAGATAACTGAAATACTGTTGGTGGGACGATAAACCCAATAAACAAACTTTCAATCTCTAACTTCTATTGTAAATAATTGATATTTATCTCAGTCTATCAAGTATGAGTTTACCAAAACTAGGCAAAGAAACTTTGATCCAGATGAGCCAGCTTCCTCTGCACTTTTTTGCTACTAATTATGTAGCAATAATTAATGTAACCTTTACATACATTTTTTTATCTCTAACTTGATAAGATTTTATCAATTTATTAAACCGTGTGATAAGTTAAATAAATTATTATCTTAATATTTTTATTATATCTATATTATTATAATTATTATTTTAATTGATATTATTATAATTATTTTTTTAATTATGATTATCAATATTATTATTATTAACATTACAATTATCATTATTATCATTATTATCATAATCATTATTACTAATTATTAATATTGTAATTATTATCATTACTTTTTTTTTATTATTATTATATTTTTATTATTGTTTTTATAATTAATATTATTATTATTATTATTTTTATTATTAATGTATCGCTTATAAATTCATGTAGCAGGGTCAGAGTTTAAAAGCCTGGCATCATGATCCCTCATTATGGATCCAGATAAAATCATGGGTGCAGTGCACCTGGAGATAAGACTGGTTCCCCTTACCTTGAACCTGGTACCCTCACTCTGAGGCAAATGTACCTGGGCAAACAAAGCACCAAGGGGAACCAGCCTTGTCAAAAGTGTGTATCATTGATGTATTTTATACAGACTTCACTTATCTGAGGAAAAAATGTGGTTTAATCATTACTTTTCTAAAGGAATAAGTGGTAGAAGAATGATAAGTTATATCTGACTCCATTATCTCTTCTTGGGTCACATGTGAGTGAAAAGCTTTACATAACATAGATTGGGGATGATACTGTATAGTTAATGTTCAAAAGAAATGCTTTGGACGAAAATATTGATAAAATATTACTAAAGAGTGTTTATGTAACCCAAGCACACTAATCAAGGACATTAACACTTAACATGCTAAGTACAAATTGATCAGACTTTGGCTAATAGTGTAAATCAAAATCACCCAGCTCCTGACCTGAGCTGTCTAATCAGGAGCTGCATATTTTGCTGATAAGTCTCAAATAATATGAATTGATATGTTTTCATATAGTAAGACAAAAACTAATAATTTATTATCGATTATAAACAATTCATGATTAAGAATCAGGACATGAAAAAATATATATATGCTCCACATAAGCAACTAACTATGCTCTCTATAACCTTGGCATACATAACATTCAGACTGTATCAGTGAGGGGAAATGTTTTACATTTTTATAGAGCCAATCTCAGCTGGGTGGCAGCCCTGTTAATTATCAATAGCTGGTACCCTGTACAGACAGCTCTTCTGGTACCCCAGTCTGTCTTGCAGCCATATGCTGTAGGCAGAGCTCCAGACATACATTATATGTTCTCCGGCTAAGCTTATTATAAAAAGAAAGTACTGCTTTTACTATTATTTTCTTTGATTATATCGTACAGGCACAATTATGGTCAGATTGGCAACGTTCAGCCAATTATTGGTGGAGGAAGACCCCACAGTTATGTTAAGGTAGAACCACGGATGCACCAAAGGTTAGCTGGAAAAGCTCCGTACACGAAAGTTTTTACCCTGACCGGATTGTTAAGTTCAAAGATAACTAGATCTATTACTTTGTCTCTGCAGCAGGTTGTGCTGATCTGAGATTTCCCACTGAAGCTGGCCGATTTGGATCCAAACTTTCTGCCTAAGCAGAATTAATCTGTTCTTAGCAGGCTCAGGATTAAAGGTGGAATGTGACAATTTGCCGATATTGAATACAATGAAAATACAACAAACTATCATGGGCTTGACCATAGGATCTGTCAAGTTTAATAGTAGACAACAGTGTCATGAAAAATGTCATCTGAGTTTTAATCATTTTCTAATTTATTTTTACGCAAGGGTGGGATTTCCTATAACATATAGATTTACTTTTCATTAACATAATTTTGAAACCAAATTATTATTATTTGATATTAATACTGATAATTTAAAGAAAAAACGAAAATATTGTCACTTTGTCCAAATATTTGCTGCCAAGCCTTTCGGAATTCCTGGTTTCTAGTTCAAAAAATAGCTAACTATGCTGTTTAACAGAAACAGGACTTACTCCAATGAAGTCATGTTTGTGTATATTCCACATAAATCTAAGACATCTACAAGCAGCTTTTTACAAGTTCCTTTAAGTTAACGATATTATAGTGTTCTTTTTTTTTAAATGTTATTTCTGGTTTAAAGTGTGACATACCGCCTTTGATTTCTCCTAACCACCCATTGTGTATATACTGAATATTACTGGTAGATATTTGGATTGTCTTTTGAAAATGAAAAAATTTCAACGAGTACTAACTTTTCTTTTATACATGACAAGTGACATTGTGTATTTAAACAATCTTTTTTTACAATAAAGGCCTTTTTATTATACAGAGCAAACTGATTTAGAATTACTTAGACATAAAAGCAATATGATTTTAGCACACTTGGTCTTGGATGGGATTGGGATTAGCTGGCATTTTTGCCGATACTGCGCAGCGACATTTCTATCATTACAGCACAGGGGCACTTATGAGGTGCCCAAGGACTGAACTCGTCCGGTCCATTATACTGACACGGACGAGTCAGGCATAATGCTGTCCCCTTATCTTAGAGCGTTAGGAGGGAAGCCACTACTACCAACTTTAAAGTCTTTGGTTTGACCCGCCCGGGGTTTGAACCCACGACCTCCCGATCCGCAAGCCGACGCTCTACCACCTGAGCTATTGCGGCTGGTCACTTGGTCTTTTTTTATGTTTAATCTTGGAATATAGGTAGGAGGTATATAAGATGGGCATATAATTACATAATTGTTATCATACACAATCTCATTTTTTGGCACACAAAATAGTCTTCCTATTACTTTTTTGTATATCTGTATATTATTAGGAACAATTGCTAAGGACCCTTTACAAATGCAGACTTATGAGGAATGACAACATTGAGTAAAGAGTTAATGACAAACTGACCGGAATTCAGCCTAAAACCTACTTATCTGGGTCTTTGGATGCAACCTTAGCTTGCTATATTTGTTAATAATTAAAAAAACTCTAAAACATCTTCTTACATTGAAATGAAACGGTGCCATTTTTAATTGCTAGAGACTTAAGAGCAAAACGTGCAGATCTTCCCATGACAATTTACAGCCGCGATCTGGCTGATCAGGATCTAAACTATTTGTTGAAGACACTTGTAATTAGCAAGCTAAAGTTACACATGCAGTTAGATGCTGCAGATTAACTGGCTAGATACAAGTATCAATAACAGCACATGACTGTAAGTATTTCTTTTATATAAATTGTTTTTGTTAATCGTACAGATATAATTTTGGCCATGTCCGGAAAATTATTCATAACAGAAGACCCTAGATGTATGTCTGGGTAGAACCACCAGCATATCTTTGGTCATTTAAAAGACCTCCCAACATGGAAGTTCTTGTCATACCCCTCACCCACCCAGACAGTGACCCATATGGTGAGGAGATGAGGAGTTACAAGTCAACAATAGCCTGTAGTTAAATGCCCGTGATATTTTCCACAAAAAAAATAATATTTAAAATATTCACAAAACATCCCCAACTGATGTTTGGAATTTGCAATATATATTTCTCATCGAATAATGTAATTTGAGAAGTTTAAAATATGCTTACACACACAAAAAAAAACATAACAGTTTGTACAGAATTAGTTAAAACAATGGAGCTCTCAAATGCTATTGTGTCTCAATTAGGAAATAAAGCTTATTGGTGACATACATGGTCTTAAAATCTGAACCTTACACTTACTGCTCTTGTCAAAGACCCTCCTCCCTTCACACATACGAGATCAGCACTTGCAAAAGCAAATTCTGCTTCCAATTCATTTTCAATCATATCACAAATTACATCATGCATTTCCTCAGCAGCCATCGGCCTGATGTGGGGAAATGTCACCAGAATATAATAACTCTACAATGTGACATTTCTGCAGCTTTAGATTAAGACGTGAATCTTACTTCAATGTTTCAATCTTCTTCTTAAGCAAGCTAATATACAGATCGCATAACAAAACCAACTGCTGTTTTATTTTTGTCAAAAACTGACTGCTCAACCATTATAAATTTAAACTGTTACAGTCATTGATTGAACATGATCTGCCCATGACATGTAATGTTCCAGAGAAAATGTTTGACTATTTGTGCAACAAAGTAGAATCTTATTGCTTGAAATACATATTCTTATGTGAGAAATTAACAAATGTTTGTAATCATCATCCATCAGCCATTTGCATTTAAATATTTTTTCTGTAAAGAATCTGGCTATAGGTTTGACGAGGATTCGGCTACTTTGGGAATAAGTAGAGTGGGCCACAGTCTTACTAAGTGACCAAATTGGATTAAAGGAGTGGAAATGAGCAGATATTGCTTGTTTGCTAAGGGCGAACTCGACAGGCCAGAATGGTGCTTTGGAATGCACCCAAAACAAATTTTAGGGGCTTTGGTGTGCAATGGCGCACTTTAGATTGAGCACTGACCATGAACAGAACAAAAGAAATCCCAGAACACTGTCCATTTCTTACTTGACGAGAGAAAAGAAAATGGTCCATCGAATACCACCTTGCAAGTAATTTTGAAAGAAATTTAGTTTCCAATGATTTCAAATTAATAAAAACAGTACATTTGGGGATATACTTTATGACAGTTTATGAGTCCTGGGACAAAACGGATAGCATGCAGAATGTGAACTTGGTTGTTCAGAGGATCAAAACAATTACAAGTACATCTAGGTCTAGAAATAAACAAATGAAAACAATGATATTGCAAAGTTCATTTCCCGATATCTAAGCATACTTTGATATTCTATCGCTTTATGTTCAATATCTAACAAAACAGTGTATCAACTTTAGAACAACTTTTTTTAAAGAAAGTATTTAAGAAATCCAATACATTTTGTATAAGAAATACTTCATACTCAAAATTGTTTCATTTATAAATTTTATCCTAATAACAATTTCAGTGCCATTTGTGCTAAAAAGAACACATTGGGCATGTAAATCGTGTTTAGGGTAAATGAATTTCCAAATGTTACACATCCTAATAGCATGTAAATATTTGAAGTTAATTTCAAAGACTGTTAACCAATGCCAATGCCACCAAGATGGTTACAATAATGTCATTGATATTTTCGTCAAAAAGGGGAGATAAAAATGAAATGCAAGCAAAATAAAAATTCCAGATGAACGTAACAAACAACACAAGAAAATAAAGAAAACTGTGATAAATAGCTCACACTCACTTTTTGGTGTTTTCTTTTTGTTTCTATCGTCTGGTTCCTTTGGCAGTGGTTTGTTTTCTTGTGGCACACTGGCACTGACAATTTATACAAAAATGCATTTATTATTAATATATGGTTCCTAGCTGGACCTAGTTATAAATGCAGAGATTTCACAATATACTAGAGACTAAAAAATTTTCTGGCAACATAATGAAAAATACCATTCATGTGTTAACAATTTAAAATGACAAAAGCAGAGATATAATAAAATAGAACACAAATTATTACTGAAAAGGTAGTTTTAAGCAAAAAGAAGTTATGGTATTAAAATTAATTCCATGCCTAGAGAAGTCCAAAAACATTTCAGAACACAAGGTCTTGCAAACTGGATAATTCAAAGGACATATGGCCTGACAGTGCAGCAAATAGAGCACATCTTATCAAAACAGGGAGCTGGTTGGTTTGGGATCTATACTATTTGCCTAAGTGGGGAGGGGCCTGTACTCTAAAGAAGACCATTTCAAATGCCTTTAACTGCTGGAAGTGAATAACTGTATTCTTGTTTCAACTCAAAACAAAACATTTTACAAAACACATACCTAGAACTTGTAAGCCTCACAGGAGGGGCTGGTGGCTTGTCCACGTCATCAAAGTCTGACATGATTTGCCAATATAAACGGAATTTGTTGTCGACTTTCAAATGATTGTTTGGACCTAAAAATATAATGACAAAATATAAATCCAACAATAACAAGATGTAAACGTGTAAAATAATAATTCATAAATAAAAGAATGAAAACACACTCAAAACTGTTTCTAAATTAGAGTAGAAGTGTTAATCAGTTTAGCTTCAGTTTATAATTTTTAAAGAGAATGTGTAAATGAACCACTAAGTAGTCAATGACTACTAAGTTTATTGGGTTTATCGTCCCACCAACAGTATTTCAGTTATCTGGAGACGGTGTCCACTTGAAGCAGATAAAGTGCCGCCTTTACTGTGCATAGCACGCCGTGAACACCTGGCATGATACCACACCCAGTCACATAATCTTGACACCAGGCCAACCAGTCGTGGCGCTACCCTTGTATTTGCTTGAGCATTAGCAAGGGAGCTATACAACTGCCTTTCTTTATGACTTTGGTATGTCGCGGCCGGGTTTGAACCCGGGGCCTCTCATACCGGGAGCCAGCGCTCAACCCATTGCACTACCAGGTCTAGTGACTACTATGTAAATAACCTTCTGTTTTAACCCTTTCACTCATGGTTTGGCGATTTTTGGCGTTGTGCGTCAGGCTTATAGTTTGGCGATCTTTGGCGTTGTGCGTCAGGCTAATAGTTTGGCGATCTTTGGCGTTGTGCGTCAGCTTAATGCTTTGTCGATTTTAGGCCCTCAAAGTTAAGTGCAAAATTATAAGTGAATACTTCATGTAAAGTCTTTCTTTTATCTTTATTCAGTAAGATTAAGCCTTTATTTATACATTTAGTGAATAAAAAAGGGGGGTTGTTCTGAAAAAATTGTGACAATTTGCTAAGTTTGTAGATCACCCAAATGGAATTTTCCATTGTTTACACTCGCTGGCAAATCTTACCATTTCTAAACCGCAACAACTCTCACATGGTCAGCCTTACAGTAAAAACCGAGTATGCTGATGTAATAAACATCCGCTTCCTTCACAATAAATGGAAGTGAAGTATTTGATGTTGAAAAGTTTTGCCGACTTACCGGAACCCCCTGTTGCTTCTGGGCAGCATTGGATCATAAAACCCACTGACTAATGAAAGGGGCAAAATGTTTTATTGCTCTGTGGATCAACTTGGAAGGTATTTAAGCTTGAATTGATTGCCTCGTTCATTAGCATTCTAATCGCTGCATCGTTAACACCTATTGAAAAAGATCTTGCACACAAATTGTTTGATAGTCTCACTTTATCTTGCTTCAGAAGTATGCCTGATGCTTATGATATTTTGTATGGTAGTGACACTGAGTCAGAATTTTCTGTTTTGGGGAATCAGATTTAAATGTTGTTATTCAAATAAAAAACAATAGCAATTAATGAATATTTCAAACATAAAATAAAGAAATTGCCTATGACATATTTCTTTTGTTTTATTCAAACCTTTCTTCTAACAATTTATATAACCTCAAATGCATGAAAAGTATATCATCGGAAAGAAAAATTATTTCTGAATAAACTTTTTAATTACATAAATATGATTAAATAACTCATTCTAGCTTAAAAAATAGCTTAAACATAACTACTGTCAGCTTCCCACACAAAACCAATAATGCTCTATGAACCTGAGGTACCTTTGTCACCAATTTACCTATGCATGCCAGGTGGCCTGATAAGCCATCTGGTTATGCATTAGGCATATGGTTATTAAGGAGAACTGTATGAGTGAAAGGGTTAAGAGGGCTTAATGTAAGTCAAGTTTTGACTTCAGTGAAACAATGTTTTTTAACAGTTAATATGGGGCCAAAATGTGGCATTTTTCCTTCTGAAAAAAGTATACAATTTTAGTCTTTCAACTGCCTAAATTCACCTTGAAATCTCCAAAAACTACCCATTTTTTGTCTTCTATTCAAGGGTGTAAAAAGTTAAAAGACAAAAGCAATTTCTTGGTTAGTTGTCACCAGAACAAGTGAAAAGAATGGACAAGTTTCCCAAAATCCTTTTCAGCCATTTTAATGATCAAAAGATGCTAACAAATCATTTTTATCAGACTTGATATTAGATCTAGTTGATTAAATGGCCATCACCATGTTTTGCCGAAATTTAACATATTTGTATTGTTTCTAATTATTTAAAGGTGCCATCCAACAGTTTGCATATAGCTAATAGATGTAACAATGCCATTATTTCAGTATTGGGGACGTCAGACATAAGACAGAATTACTTCATAGACTTGTATTTTAGTCTTAGTAAAAAGGACTTAAAACACAACGTCAATTGCTAGCTATTACAAATTATGAAATACAGCGCTCTAAATGGTTGCTCTTTTCAAATCTATAAATATGCACATGAAGATTTCTGCTAAATATAGACATTGACGTCAGAGCAAATAATCCGGCTGATGATATAATAGGATCTCAAAAGTAAGTGGTCACATGGTTTTCTCAGTGCAGCACCAATAGGGATTTATGGTAGTTACTGGCTTTGAATCTAATGGAAATCTCTGTTTTCAATGACCGAATTACTGTATTACAACACTTTTAATAATAGAACAACTAGAATAGTATTGCTTTTTTATCCATGTTTTTGTGGCCAATCAATTCCAAAATACAGCTGGAGGCTGGTTCAAACTTTAAAAAAAAAATAGCTTTACTATGCTGCATTGGGCAGAAATACTATTCAACAAACAAATATTTTGTTTATTGTGTTACAAGGCAACTCCTTCACAAATCTAGGACTAGCAGGTAATATCAAGCATTTTTTAAGTTAACCATTTTTTAAGTTAACCATATGTTGTTTGTATTGACAGTGATGCCCCTTCTGGCTTAAAGTGTATGAAAATAAATTAAACTATTAATTTCTACAATTATTGACTCCATAAGTGTGTTTAAGACTATAACCAAGTAACAGGTGACAAATATTTAACAGTCACATATTATGGATATATTTTAAATCCACCAAATGCAAATCATTCATTTGGTCTATCTTATGATGTTTTAAATCAATGTATAAGGCATTATTAAGTTAGCTATTCATTGCTGGTAACTTAATGACTGCAAATATGTCAATAATTGTTGCCAGTACTGGTTTAAAAGTGTAAAAATATGATTCAGGATGGACTGGGCCTTTTTTAGAACTTACTTGAATCTGTTGAACCAACCCAGTCTATTTGTTTTTCAAACCAAAAGTGACAGAGAGGAGAAACTAATTCACATTCATGACTTTTTCATAGAAAAGTAAGATTGAGCTCCAAATAATAACACCAAATAATGTGATATTGTATTTGCTTTTTAATCATGATTAAACACAGTTATTTTAATTACTTGTTCTTTTGCACCAATAAATTGAAGCAGCCCAGTACACAATCAAATACATGTATAAATTTTATATATAGTGCATGAATAAAAACAAATAAACTGATGAGCTGTGACATCATTTGTATACATATTTGTTGGCAATAGAATTAAATTGTCATCATGAATCGTCTTTAAAATTAAATAATATCATCTTCATCAACTCTTTTTATAAATGTTAACTGCCTAATCAGAACATTATACAAACATTATCATTTATTCACATAAGAAATGGGCTGAGTTGGATCAAGCCGAGCAGGGCAAAGTTGTAAAGTAGGCTGAGCACTTCCTTACACTTTTGATTTAAAACATTTACCTTTGCTCAGGTATCAGGTTAAACATTGGTTAGAAACTAACCAATTCTAGTTTTAATTTGGCCACATTAAGCATGTGAAATATACCAATCCAGTCAATGCGAATGTCCGTCGGTCAGTCGGACATGTCCGATAGATTTCTACTATGACCGACGAAAAGTCTGTTATCGTCAGACATAATGTCTGGTGAAAATGTTTAATGAAAATTCTGAAACGAACATGAATGTTTCTTCCTTAACATCGGCAATCTCCCATCCTTGGTCTGTTAAATAGCTAAATAGCACAGCGCGATGTGAAGTAACACATGTCCCTGACATAAGCGTCTGTGTGATATGATTTTGATGAATTTGGTACTTATCCTTAAGCCCATGTATGCGAAGTTGCGATTGCCATGGATGGCAGTTGCAGACACATTTTCACATGTAAAAGGTAATAAACCTTTACCACTAAAGAAAATAAAAACAGACGAGGAAGCACGCAAGGGATATGAAGAAAAAACGGGAAAGAATGTTTCCCGAGTCGTTGGAAAATATATTTTCATGGGTAACCTTCGACGCAGTTAAAAATAAATAACTTCTATGTCTAGTAATAGGAATTAGGAAACGTCGGGGAAGTGGCAGGGTGTAACATGACAATTGAGGCTGCAAAGTAACATAATGTGTCAAATACTCATATAGAAAAATGACAGGAAATAAAAGGCTGAAGCCCACCCAGCTTTTACTGTAAGTGTCAGATGCAGGCCGTTCATTGCTTTTATGTAGATATTAGGAGGGTGATATGCCTAAGAACAGGCTAAGAAAATAGTTGTGACAAACCAATCAATATGTTTAAATTTATGCTTTAAAACCCATTTCTAATGCTTGTAATAAAACAGCAATTAAGATCAATAATTCAATTTGTTGTTACAAAAAATGTAAAAAAAAAACATTGTGACTGGTAAAAATTTGTCATCATGTCCTGTGAAGGGAAAAAAGTTTTCGCGTAGACTGCCAATCGGATGAAGATTAATTAAGTTATAATATTGTCAATTTGAAAGATGTCAGTTCATAATTCATCAAGTTTTCAAATCTAAATATATGTTTTAAATGTGCTGGTTTCTTGTTACATTAATGCACTTGTCTGCCTTGTGAAAAAGTACATAAAATAATTCCAGAGATGTTGCTAATTATCCAAGCAATAAGAAGTTTTCATACCAATACAAAATATCTTAAATGTAAAAACTCAATATCTAGTGAGCACTTAACATGCACACTTACAAAAATTATACATATCTTGATCTGTCTTACATCGAAAAAACTTCACGTTCATAGCAAAGAGCCAGTTGCAGGGATATAGGCGAGAGTAACAAAAAATAACTCTACCTAAGAGAATGTTGGGCGAGTTTATCCATTATTAAGGATACAAAATTACAACGCTTTTAAGATATAAAAATGACATAAGAAGGTATGTCCCATATAAAAAAAAAAAAACTGCACAAAAATTACAACACCATTATGCCAACATGGGTTCATAAAAGAGTAAATATAATTTCCCAACCTGTACAGCAAAGGAAAAATAACATGACAACCAGGAATCTTCCGGTGTGTTCCTAATACACATTTAGCACTAAATGACAACTGAAAAACGCTTACGGAATAAGACGTGGATTTTGTCAGACAAAAAAATGGTTAGTCACGGAAATTATTGATTTCTATTACAAATTCAGCATTATTCACAAATAATGGCAGAGTACGAAAATGATGACTA
The DNA here is from genome assembly GCA_007844125.1 of Sinonovacula constricta. Taxonomy (NCBI): domain Eukaryota; kingdom Metazoa; phylum Mollusca; class Bivalvia; order Cardiida; family Solecurtidae; genus Sinonovacula; species Sinonovacula constricta. The sequence continues at coordinate 14,195,014 of CM017563.1, forward strand.
ATACCCCAGCTTCACCAACCGTCTTCTTGGAATCAATAAGCGTCTGGATGATATAGTACACTCAACTGCTTTGGGGTCTGATTTCATCTGTCAACAACTAAACGGAAATAATCGACATAAGAATACTCAATTTTCACAGAACACTAATGTTAATACTTACGATTGTAAGTGGTTTTTAACTCCGGAAGCTTCTTAGGCCACGGACTATAACTTCATATTGTTGAACAACTTTCCACCACAAAGCACTTTATCGATTAAACTCTCGCGAGTTCTTGAGTTTTAAGAGCACCTGCGAGACTTTCTTCCCAAATTGAGGGACAATCTCAAATATCTCAGCTGTTTACCAGCATAACAAAATTGCATGCACGAATTTACTCTAATAACTTACATACATAATAATTTACTTATTAGTAGTTTTTATTACAGTTTTTTTTTATCTCGGCATGATACATTACACTGATTTTATTAATAGATACTCAGCTGCAAAACTGACATTTAATGAACAAATTGACACGACCCCCCCCCCCCCCAAAAAAAAAAAACAAGAGTCGCAGTAGCGGATCTAGAGAATCAGGCGACTACTTTCGACTATACGCTTCCTTTATGCACTGTAAGAACGTGCATTCACTTTATCTGTTTTGATAAAATAAACACTTTCTTTTGAATGATTTGTTTTGTTCTTGTGGAGATTTGTGAGATTCTGCGTGTATGTGAATGTGTGTATATGTACTACAAGAAGTACTCATTATATGTACATTGTCCTGAATTGTTGTAACCACTTTTCTTTTAATTTTGCGCGTGTGGCCAATATAGTGTTTTTATCTTTTGATTCTGCAACATGATGACATATATTACAAATCATTCAAGTTCATTCAAGTTCTATGTACAATATACAAATGGCACAATACATATATTGGGTTGAAGAAGAAGTGGATCTTTTATGTTACCTCATCATGCTATGGTTATACATCCCTCTCTCATTCCATCTCTCCTCATTCTGTCTTTTCAATCTCTTTCGCACACACAAACACAGCTTTTTCTCTCTCTCCCCCTCTTTTTTATCATTCACTAGCTTTGTTGCAAGGTACAGTAAAAAAGGGATAATTAATTCAGTGACTCATTCCAATATAACTACTACTGCCACTAGAAAGTTTTGGTTAAATTTTGTTTTGTATATGGCTTTATCAGCATAAAAAAACAAGCATCTAGTATGCATAAAGTTATGTCATTTGTTGTTTACTGTTATGGTATTTTGAATTTCAAAATATATGCTATATATTAAGTACTAGCCATTTTTTATTATTGGCATCATATTTGTCATGGTCTAGGGCAATTCTTTCTTCTATTTTAATTCTTCTTTGTAGAAGCCTATTCATTATGCCTTTATTTTATACAATTAGACCACAATCAAGCACACCAGTCATATTTAAAGTGAACAACCTCAAGAAAGGCAATCGATTATAAGAAGCACATCTGTTTTTTTTAAAAATTATAACAGAATTTAGTTATGTTTTGAGTGCACTTACATACATACATGTACATGGACTTAAGGGATCGTAAGACTGGGTTTAAAAGCATTGAGTATGGCCTTCTTCAACAACCCCCAACACCAGGGTAATGCATGCTGAGCCGATCTCAGTGGGTAGTGGTCAATAACCAATTAGTCTTTGTACTGTATACAATGCTATCACAGATGAGAAGGTTATAAAACAATTATCCACACCTGATGTACATGGGCATACTGCTGATGTTGGGCAGCAGGTTTCGACTCTAATCCCTACAACCCTTCCCTTGGACCACTAAAGGCATTGAAAATTGGCATCAACACCACGTCCTTATCAGGCTGGTACATTGGGAGGGTAATGGGTTGGAGAAAGGTGGTTGGGGGTGGGGTGAGTCCAACAGGATGGACACAACCTCAGGCTGCAATGGTCTCAGGGACGGGGTGTGGTCATAGGGATTATAGTCTTCTGCGGACCAATGGCAGTTTAGTGTAAGCATCTAGTGCATATTTTAGTGGAAACGTTAAATTTATGTTGGTACAGGATTTTGTCTGGTACCAATACCTAACCAAGAAAGTAGCATATTAATGTGTACATGTAAATGTTTATGCCCAACATTAATGCACCTGTAAACTGTTTAAATCTTGGTCAAAGAAATTGACTTCAAATCCAATCCAAGAATATAAAATTTTGCTTTCAGGGAAATTACTTCCTATAAACACTTGATTTTATACTTTCCATAACTTTAATTGTAAATTGACAGTTATATTACCCATAAATTTATGCTCTAGAAAACTGAATTTTAAACCTTTACTTTCTATTATTATATATTACAACAAACATGCACTTTAAACAATGACTTTTATTGTATTATGTATAATGCTCTTCAATGAAGATTTGTCTTATACAATCATCTTAATGCTGGTAGGTTTAAAGAAGAAGCAAATGGTATGTGAATGGAAGAAACAACAAACTAGCACAATAAACAATTTATTTTTTATTGACATTATCAAAACAATGAGAACAAATATATACAACTTCATAAAATTGCAACACCTGAAAAGCTATAAGACTAAAAAATGAGCTTCATTGTGTATAGTAAATTACAATTGTATATACATTATTTAGCTGATAAGTTAACCAACATAATTCCACAATGAATGTTTTTGTGCTGCCTTCTTTTACAATTATGGTCATATTGGTAACATCCAGATAACTATTGGTGGAGACCCCAGACATATGTCTAGGTAGAACCACTGGCACAACGCAAGTCAGATGGAAGACCTCCCCACATGGAAGTTCTAGTCCTGACCAAGTCTCGAACTCACATGATGAGGGGCTGAAGAGTTGCAAGTCAACCACTCTTAACTGTTAAGCCAAGGGGGCTTCTGAATGGTTTGTTCCCATGGTTTGTTCCCATGGTTTGTTTACATGGTTTGTTTACTCGCTGAGATTGAAGCAGCAACCTCCAGCAACTGGATCTTACACAACACCAGGTGCAATCCCAGTGCTAGTGTTTAACCCTCAATATGCCACATGACATTTAATAATAATTCATAAATTCTTACATCTACTTACAAAAGGTGCTTAGACATATTGCGACTTGGCAGCTGAAGCTGTCTGATCTGGATAAGCATTGTTTACCTAAGCCAGATTAATTTATGCTCAGCAGAGCACAAAATAATGAAATTTGAAAAATGGTCACTTATAAGCCTGTGTCTTCAAATAGTGTCAATGCTTTTCTTTTTTCACAACATTGAGAAAATGGCACAAATTAGTGACATTAGGAATATTTGCACACACAAAAACAACAGCAATGCTTATTTTTGAGAATTTTTCAAGATTTCTGTATAAAAAATATATAAAATTGTTAATCTTTTCTCATTTTCTAAAAGTGTGTATGCATAAAAGTATAACTAAGCATAAGTTTAACCTGAATATTTTACAAAAAATCTTCTTTTTCATTATAAAAAAGATTAAATTGTTAACCCTGTTTCAAATCAGATTTTTTCCTGTAAAAATTTTGGAAAAATATGCTTATTAAATTTGGGAAAATGACCTAACAATGGTTATAAAATAGACCCCCCAAACCTTTTTTTTTTTATTTCTTTCTTTTTGTGGTTTCATAGATTTAAGCATGAAATATCTATAAGCATAGTAACATCTATCTTCTGTGTCTTTGTATCAAGACTACTATTTTTATCTTCGGTATCTGTATCGTTTGAAATGAAACCACAGCTGCATGATGTTGTTGGCGAACTGACATCGGAATCCTCTCTTATATGAATGCTCCCACTCCTTGTTAACAACCTTGAAGGCTATGTCCTGCAGAATAAACAAAAAAAACATCAATAACATTGTCACAATATGCAACTTTTTACTTGTCAAGTCTTCATGGCTAAAAGAACATATATCTTTGACTTTATAGGTGTTTTTGTGTTTTTTTGGAATGAGAATTTATTTGTTTGAGAATTCTATTAGACTGAACAACTAATAAGCCCCTTGATATGTAGGGTCGAGTACAATTTGAGGCAAAAATACAAACTTGTCTGGCTAGAAGTCTCATAGGTGAAGACTGGACTTCTGGTTTGTTTTTGGTTCTACCAAAGTAAGATTTGGGGGCAGGTAGGAGTCAGCAGAATGACCATCATTATTCTTTTGGAGGAATAATTGAAACAACAATACTTTTTATAATTTCTGTCAAGGTAAGTCCAAGAGAAAATAATAAAAAAAGCCAATTTAAATGTTTGGCGACTTGTGACTTTCAATTTTATTTTTAAAAAAATTAAATTGTATACTGAGCGATTGGGGTGTAATTTTTTTAATTATAATACAAATAAAATTACAATAAAAATAAGCAAATAAAAGTTCACTTTAAGTCAATAAAGTAGTCTTGTATTTACAGTATTTCATTTTATTTCACAAATATGTACAAACAATGTGCCAGTTTTACAAACATTGCTTTTTTATCACTTGGCTGTATGTTACATTTTTGAAAATTTTGTTTATTGTTTTGATCAAAAGAAATCAATGTAAAAGAGTGAAAAATATCAAATTAAAATATATGAGATACCAAAAAGAAGCAAAATGGATTTGTTGCAAACCTCGTATGGTGGTCCTGCATGAAATCTTAACACAGCGAAGTCCTGATTGTCTGCTAGCGGGGTCTGAAACATTGCAGACAAACGATAACAGGTACAAATATAACCAATAACTTCATCCTTAATTTTGTTTAATTTTCATTTTAGAAATAAATTGCAGCAAAACACTTATGGTCATTATATTGTTGTCATGGTAACACTGGTGGATGGAGAGCTGGCTAGAACCACAACAGAACCTCAGGTCAGCTGAAAACCCTCCCAACAAGAAATTTCTCATCCATATATTACAGTCTATGGGTCGGATAAAGGAATTCCCAATCTGATGCGGGTTGTCGATTATCTAATGAAAATGTTTCCCAGGATCCTAAATGATGAGGGGCCACAATGGCATGAGTAAGTATAAATCAACTACTCTATCCAACAGTCTATTAATGTCCCTTCCTGATTTTTTGTAGATAATGCAGTGTCAATCTTTTGTCAGAATCCAATATGCAACAAAATTTTAATTAACCTAAAGCCATTATGACAGAGCGCCAGTGGTTGTACCCAGATTATGTTTGTTTATTGGGTTTATTGTCCCACCAACAGTATTTCAGTTATCTGGAGACGGTGTCCACTTGAAGCAGATATAGTGCTGCCTTCACTGTGTATAGCATGCCGTGAACACCTGGCATGATACCACACCCAGTCACATTATCCTGACACCAGGCCAACCAGTCGTGGAACTACCCTTGTATTAGCTTGAGCGTTAGCAAGGGAGCTATATACCACTACCATTTTTAACGACTTTGGTATGTCGCCAGGATCGAACCCAGGGCCTCCCGTACCTGGAGCCGATGCTCTACCGATTGTGCTACCAGGTCCGGTCTGTACCCAGATTAAATAAAGTCTGGTGTTTTCCTCCTCCAATAATTAGCTGGATGTGGCCAATATGATGCAAAGCCTGGCACATAATAATATTATTGAGTAATGGGTTTGTTCAATCAGTGAGTCAATAACCCTTTACTTGCACTTCATTAGCGTGGAATATATTGAACATAAATGGGCTGGATGGTGTATCCATCAGGTAACGTGTTTATTTAAGGTTCTAATTCAGCTGGCCAATCCATAAACAGGCCACCTGTGAATGTTAGCAAAATGTGATTAAATTTTAATATTTACAACAAAAATAACATTTTAAAGACAAAATTTTGCTTTTGCAGTATTTTTGCAACTATAATATACCTGAACTTTCAACAGTATTTACTAAAATATAGAATTTGATTTTTATTAACAACCAAAAGAACTTGTAAAAACTTGTTTCTCAAACAACTTTGAACTAATAGGTTTATATGTAACACTTTTCATGTAATCATTTGCTCGAAAATATATGCGTTACTTACCACTGTATACTCTGGAGTCATAGATTTGTCTATCAAATCTGGGTAGAATATCTGCAAATGATTGGCGAAAAAAAAACACAATTATAAAGTGCATATATCTACACACTATAGCATATAATGGCTGTGTAAGATTGTAATTAATTTTAAATTGAAAAATAAAAATTGGCTATAAATTCATATTAAGATAAATCATCAGCTATTTTGGCGGAGGAAGAAGTCAGATAACTCTGTGGGTAGAACCACCAATGCAATACAGGCCAGCTGGAAGACCTTCCTAAAAAGACCTTTCTTAAATCCGTCACAACAAACAGGACTTGTATCAATGCGGTGAGAAGCTAAGCAGTCAGCAACTATAACAAGCTGCCAGGGACATTGTTAAATTTTAACATAAAAAACAAACCATCTATACAAGATTTAGATCAAAAGAAATGTTTCAAACACTAAGAAATGCATCATAAACTTCATTATAACAATAACAAGCGAATTTATTAACTCTTAGCCTGTTATTCGCATATTTTAAAGGCTTAGGCAAATAGTGTAAATCCAGATCAGCCAGCTCCCTACTTCTGACTGCTGGGAGCTGTCTGATCAGGACCTACACTTTTTGTTGCTCAGTCTATATTTAAAGTATTTCAACCCTGACATGTAACACATATAATATTTAAGCCAAAAATCCTGAGAATTTAGCATGGGTTTTAACAAAATGTAGCAAGGTAAGGGTTAAATTGTAGAGTTTTAGTTTTGCATACTTACGTTAAACTTGTATCCCTGAACAATCTTGGGAGGAGGGTTGTCAATATCATAGTGAGTCTGGTTATACTTGTTCCATTCAAAACCCTGCAATGGTAAATGTTTGTTTGTTTTTAATTCTGAAGTACATCACAGTTATGATCATTATAGTGACATCCAGTTGTTTTGGTGGAGGAAGACCTCAGACAAATGTCTAGAGAGAACCACTAGAGCACTGCAGGTCAGATGGAAGATCTACCCACATTAATTCCTTATCCCTGAATGAGACTCAAAGCAAAGTGGTGAGAGACTAAGCAGTTAAAAGAGTTACAAATTGGCGACAAAAGCATGAGCGCCCCAATGGCAAATATATAAAACAATATATAATTATGGGAAAATATAGTTCAGTCAACATAAAAAATATGAACACTGACAGGAAGGTGGACAAAAGAAAAAACAAACATACAAAGTGTATACATGGAAACACAAAGGTAAATTTCATGGACAATGACAGTAAGGAACATGGCACAATACCACATGATCGTCAACTCACTTATTTATCACTATAAAGTCTATTGTATCACCATTGAGTCAATTAAAGTACTTTTTTATGTCTGACGAATACGCATTGTTCAGGAGAGTTCTATGTCATGTTACAATACATTTATTATTTTTAAAATGTTTGTAGCATAATAGGAACATTTTGGAATATTTGGAACAATACTCTTTCATAGATGTATATAATTATGATTTTGTTAGGATGGACTCGATTAGAAAAGCACAGCAATTATTTAATCGTATTTGTTAATTTTTGTAATATTCTCTAAAGCAGGAATATTTTGGAATATTTGGAACAATACTCTTTCATAGATGGCATATAATTATGATGTTGTGAAGATGGACTCGATTAGAAAAGCACAGCAATTATTCAATCGTATTTGTTAATTTTTGTAATATTCTCTAAAGCTGATAGATATTCGCAACATATGTTACATATATTCGTGCATTTGTACTTTGGCAATATAGCAGGATATTGAGTTTAAAAATGTTGTTATCCAACCTTATGTAACAAAATATTAATCTTTGCTTTAAAAAACACTCTGCTTTCAGAATCAGTTACAATATTTGCTGCTTTTAGTTTTGATCTATTCATTTGGAAGGACAGTGTATTGATTACCTTTACAGACTTCATCATACTTCTTTAATAGTTTTAAGGAACCTTATTTTGATTTTCAAATTCTAAAAGATTTAAACAAATGTTTAACCACCATCGCACTGCAGGTCAGATAAAAGACCTCCCCACATTACAGTGCTTGCCCTGACTGAGCCTGAAACTCACAAGGTGAGGATCTGAGGGGTTACAAGTTGGTAGTTACAAGTATTCTAACTACTCAGGCACCTCCCTACAAGCTCTTGTATTTATCTCTTAGCCTACTTAGTCCTGCTTGTAACTGAGTGATCAGAATATTTACTATTGTCAGAAGAATTTGTAGCAAGATAACAAGGTTTTCATGGCGATGCAAGATTAGGAAGATGACTTATAATCAGTATAGCTCGTTAAAAATGTAGCAAGGCAATAGTCAGGGTTACAGGAAAATAAAACAACTTACAGTATGAACTCTGTTAAAGAATCGAGGTTTACGTGGACGGTATTTATCGGACCACATGAAGGCTTGCTGATCAATGGCAAACTCCACGCTGAACTGAGCCTCGTCATCGTTCATCCCCTCTCGCGCCTTCTTCACAAACTCCAGCTCACCATCCAACTGACAATGACACAAAATAAACATGAAAACATGATTATTTATTGGTTGTTTATGTTTACTTACCAGTTGGAAGAGGAAGAGTGGGGTTTTTATAGATAATTTAACCTGAGGTATCAAAAAAGCAATAAAGAAAAGAAAACAAAAATGAAGGCTGTTATTCAATGCATCCATGTCTGCTCCTGAGGATTTGCATTGTAACTATCTTTAGGATTTGCATTTTAACTATCTTTATCCTGTTAATATACCTGTTAATATTCACTCATGGACTAATCAGCTTTTGCACCAGTGGCAAAGGATTACAGTTTATTTCATATGAGTGATGTTTATTCAGTTGCAGAAATGTGAATGCTGATACTTACACATGGGGCAGCAGTCTTATACCTGTTTATAGGGTTCAATTAGACCAGACAGATTTATGGTTCTTGATGAACAGATGATTATTGATAACCAATTTTTTATGATAACCAATTTTTTATGAGGTTTTGCAACTAGAATAAAACAAGCCTTCATCAATGAACATTTGTCATATGATGTATATGAAATGTATGATAAAAGTTGTCATAGATACAACACTGAAATTATTGCTGTAACTGGGGTTGACCTTCTGGCTTCTTTTTTGACATATTTTAATACATACTGCAGACAAGAAAAAAGTGAATACCATCACATAAACTGTCAACTCACTGTTATCTTTCCAACTGAGCGGATTTGATTTCTGGCCAGCTCTAGTTTTTTCATATCATCAGCAGGGTCGTAGATGACCGCATCTATATCATCAATATCATTTGGAGCAAACAGTTTGGGGCTATAACTTCCAGCCTCATAGTCCTGAACACATGGGTCTTCTTCTTCCTCCTCCTCCTCTTCTTCCTCCTCAGCTGCAGCAAGATCTTCCTCTGTGATCAAATCTTCATCATCATCATTGGCAGCATCTCTCGCAGCTGATGATGATTGTGCCGGTCTGTGAAAGAAATTTTCATAAAAATTGCAAATTAAAAATGCAGAAGAATTTATAACAAAAAAAAAATATGTAAGTGGAGTTATGGTTCTTTTGCAGTGGACTTCTTATCATGCCCAGGTACCTATTAACTTAGTCTGAATTGCATTCATCCAGGAGTTTCAAGTCAGCCAGACAAGACAAATGAACTAATGAAGACAAATAAAAAATAATGTAAATACAGATACAGTTCTTGTACATCACACTTCTAGTTTTCATTAAGCATCAAGTTTAAAGTATATGCAAAAAATATGGAGTGATTTATCAGACAAGCAGATGGTAAACACGGAAGGATAATGTAAAAAACATTTAGAAAGGCTAAGTTATGTTTTTTTGTGCACTGATTAAAAACCTAAAGGAGCTAACTCAAAATGAATGAAAGTAGAGTTATGGTTCTTGTGCACTGAACTTCTTATGTAACTTAAAAACAGAGGCTGGTAACTTTTCAGTGAAGTATAAAAGGGAATTTAAATGACTAAAATTAATAAGTATGTTTGAACTAACCTATAACATGAAATAGAAGAGTTTGAAACATCAAATTTCTAACTCTTTTTTTTTATTTTTGAATATTCTGTTCAGTATCTTTTCACCACTACCTCTTATCCTTCTATTGACTTCAAAAAGATAACATATAATAAAATATTTGGAATTATACAATAATATTTTTCTACAACAACCTACCCTCTAGCACTTGTTCCTGGTTGTTCATCTTCTTGTTTCTCTATTTTTATACCTGTATGTCTATCACCTTCATCTCCCTTCCCATCCACTGTCGGTGTGCCACTACGACCCTGGGTGGGCGTAGCTTGACCTGAAGTGGGCGTGCCTTCTCGCAACTTTCCCGAGGGAAACAGTGGTCCAGACTCAATGCCTTGCTGTAAAGTAATGATATATAAAAAGGTTAAAAAAATCAGAAGAAGATAAAATCAGCACTCACTAAAAAAGCTTATTTTAAAAAGAATACCAAATTTCATGACTTGTTATAAATATAAATATAAAACTAAAAATAATTTGTATACAATAAATTTCTGAAAAAAAAATATGGCAATACCAGTTATAGTGTAATAAAAGTACTGAAGTTAAAATGTGTGATGTTAGAGTCTACAGCACAGTGATGTTTAGGCGGGTGAAAAAAAAAATCAAAACCATAGGTTTATTATTACCTCTTAAAATGTTTGTTATTGGGTTTATCGTCCCACCAACAGTATTTCAGTTATCTGGAGACGGTTCTTAAAATGTTATAACGCTATAGAGGTGCAATGTTATATGAAAGGGCACTGTAGCATGAAGTAAACGAGATATACTAGACCTACAGCTAGCCAGCTGAACACAAGCAAAACAAGTTTTCAGGTTTATGGTCACAGATCCTGAATCAAGTTAGGATGTTTATTTATTTATTTATTTGGGTTTTACGTTTAGAATGGGTGACTACAAACCTCCTGTTTAAGCTTGAACAGCTTTCTCTTCAGCACTTCCTGATGTCGTTCTCGGAGTCGAGTCTTTGCCATATGGGCCTTAAGCTGACCAAGTAGGCTCTCCCAATAACCTGGAATATTGAATGTGTTACGTTCCTAGTAAACAAGAGTTACATACAAACACATATTGATAAATTACTTGAGACTTGGCAGAAAATAGTGCAGCATCTGATCAGTTTGTTTGTTTGTTTATTGGGTTTATCGTCCCACCAACAGTATTTCATATATCTGGAGCAGTGTCCACTTGAAGCAGATATAGTGCTGCCTTCACTGTGTATATCATGCAGTGAACACCTGGCATGATACCACACCCAGTCACATTATCCTGACACTGGGCCAACCAGTCGTGGAACTACCCTTATATTTGCTTGAGCGTTAGCAAGGGAGCTATACCACTACCTTTTTTAACGATTTTGGTATGTCGCGGCCCGGATCAAACCCGGGGCCTCCAATACCGATTGCGCTACCAGGTCCGGTCATCTGATCAGGAGCAGACACAACTCATTTATATAAGATTGTATCATGTCAATCAGTTGGAGTAAAATATCTCCAACAAAGAAAAAGAAACTATTTAGTTTAATATGAAAAGCCATTTTTTTAGGCTAACAGGACAAAAAGAACAAGTAGTTTGGAAGAGTAAAAGGATTCTTTTAAAAACTGTAGTGTGTGAAATGTACCAATAAATGATGTGTCATGTGGCGATATTCATAATCAATTAGCGATAAATGTCTTCATAAAACAACAAATACTAATGATTATGTGGCTAACATGAAGACATCTCTCATATTATCAAAAAATGTTTTCTTAAAAAATTAACTGTTTCATAACTTGGCATCATCTTGTCATTTTTAACAAGACCAAGACAGACAATTCTAAGTAAACAATGGGCATACACCAAAATCAGTTAAAGGGTCACCTGGTCTTTAGAATTGGGTTCTGGTTTTTAAAGTAAAATAGTATTCCAAGTTTAAACAAAATGGGGATGGGATGGGATTTTTGCCAATACTGTGCAGAGACATTTCTATCATTATAGCACAGGGGCACTTATGAGGTGCCCAGGGACTGAATCCGTCTGGTCCATTAAACTGACACCGATGAGTAAGGTGTAATGCTGCTCCCTTAGCCCGAGCATTAGGAGGGAAGCCTTTGGTTTGACGTGGCTGGGGTTTGACCCAAGACCTCCTGATCCGCAAGCTGGTGCTATTGTGGAGCTATTGTGGCTGGTCTTAAAAAAATATCTTTGAGGGATTTTGAGAAATGGCTCTTAACAAAACGGCCACATACAGTATATGATATAATATTTTGAAATTTTACCTATTTTGAATTTTTTTTATTAAAACAGTTTAAAGTATTTCTAACACATGCATGTTTCATAACTTAATAGTAAATCCATGGTCAAACCAGTCAACACATAAACACTTAGTAGTGCAGATTCTACTAAAGATAAGACTGATAATTGTGACTGCTTCACAAAGGCGTAAAATGGCCAATGCATGAGTGAAAGGGTTAACTGAATTTTTCTGTCATAGGATGAGCCTCCACACTTACCAACATCAACACCTTCTCCTCCCTGAAGTTTCTTCCTCATCTGTTCTTCAAGGATCAGGAGCTGAGCTGTTGTTTTGCCTTTAAACACAGATACAACCTCCTCACTTACTGCCTCATTGATGCCTTCTCGACGATCACGGTAATCTGGAAAATCATATTACAAATAGTAGACATAACATTGGGAAAGAGACATTAATGAATAATCTCCCCTGAATAATGCCAAAATGCAAGTAGGTCCTTTCATTTGTTATACTCGGTTTTTATGCATGTGCTCTTTGGAGTGTATGTTCACTTTTCTGCCTTTCTTATGATACCCAGGTTAACCATCATCAATAAACATGTTCATTTTCTTTTTTAAATAACATATCTCTATAAGTATTTAAATTAATTTTAATCTTATATTTATGCAAAGGTAAGAAATTCACTGTTTGTTATTGCAATATCTACAAAAGAACAGGGGATAAAGTCCAAGAATTTCAACTACAAGGACCTACCCACTGTTTGGAATACCTCGGATATTAACTAACAAGGAAGACAATTACCATTTCACCAATGTACCCCATTATATGAATTATTAAGTCATATTTAAAAAAAAAACAACACGATATCTCTTTTAGACTTTTGTAAGTTTCATGTCATATGCTAGAAATGTATAGATATATCTTTTGAAATCAGGTGGATTCAAAATTATGATGTCAGATTATACATCTCAATTATACTGTCTGAAAATCCTTGACCAGAACAGCTGCTGTCTTTTGTGATATTTCATATTACCATTCAGTGAAGTGTATTGTGAATCAACAGTTATCTCGTGAAAGTTTAGCTTCTGGCTTAGAATCTCTACCTGACATCTAAGACTCAATGTCAGTTATATTTAATGCAACATTGCAAATTTAGAAACTTGATTTGGCAATTACACCATACTTCAAACAGATATCTAATTTTATTGTAAATGTTTGATTTATTGACATTATGTAAAGGAAAGTCTGAACTTTCATGTGGTATGTGTTTTAAGAATATTTTTTAATAGAACCATACCAAAGCTTTGAACCAGTATGTTTTACTGCCTGAGGAAAAGTACTTTTGACGCCATGGATAGATTTTAGCATCACAGAATAATACTTTTTAGGTGTTAACTGCCTAAGTAAAAACAAAGTGTGTTTTTTATTTGAAATTGGGGAAGAGGCCAATGCCACTCAGATTTCAGTTCTGACAGAACATTAAGTGCTAGAAATGATACAAAAACTTGGGATTTTAGATGTTTGGGGAAAAAAAATTCTAATTAAAATAAACAGTTTCTTTAGAAGAAATAAAACAATGCAACTTTTTTACCAAAAGCCTAAGAAATCATAAGAAACCTCACCTTTTGTAGCATTCAGTTTTCTAAGCTTAGCCAGCTCATCCTCTGTTACCGTGACAATATCACGCCAGTATTCTGTGTTTTTGCCCTGTTCTAATTCAAGATATACTTTGATGTCTTCTATCAGATCTTCTAAATCGGTCACTGTAAGGCCCTGTATTTGTAAAGAATAAAATAAATGTATGAATCATTTCCTACCTTAAATTTGTTGCTTTAGTCACAAAAACTGAATGGAAAGACAAACAGAAAGACAAATGGATGGACAGTGCTTTATGCAATCTGTTGGGGGTGGGGGCAACAACAAAAATCTCTAAAAGTAGGTTGATTTAAAAACAAATATCAACAAACTCTATTAAAACAATTTTTAACGGTTTAAGACAAATTTGAAATTAAAAAGAAAGTGCATTCAAAAGTATGTGAATTTATTTTATTGAACTGTTAATAAATAGACATCACTGAATACACATGAATGCATGTTTCAAATTTAAATTCAATCATAATTATATATAGCTATTAAAGGTGGTATACGACGGATTGCCTATATCTAATTTATGTAACAATATCTGACCTCTGTTTTGGTGTGCCTGAACATAATTGCTGCAGAAAAATAAACAACTTAAGTCTAAGCTTTGATGACTTTCAACATTATTTCAATTTTAGGGCAGTCAACTTGTTAATCAACACAATGTTCATTCTTTTCAAATTTATAAATAAAAACAATTGGGATTCTTCCTGAAGATAGATATCAACGTCACAGCGGACGACGTGGATGAGCTAAAACATAAGTGGTCACATGGTTTTCTTAGTTTAAAAATCGCGAACTGTGCAGCGTGGCTCACGTTGGAAATATATGTTTGAAATGACGTTTTGGAGTTATTATCAACTTTTCAGACAGGTGTAGGACATCACTAAACAGCATTTTGCAAGATCGGTGTAGATAACAAAGGTTTATTAAGACGTTTTAATGGAAACATCTTTTGTCCAAACTATCGGACATAACCTTTAAACATACTTCACCCCCCCAAAGGGAACAAAGTCTTAATTTCTTAATGTTATAAAAACGATTGTCCAATATATTCCACATACATAGAGGTAGGTATAAGGCTCATGTATTTCTATTGCCAGCTCATCATCCTCAGCACTGATGTATTTTGCCAGCAAGTCAATGGGTTTCGCTCGACCATCCTTGATTCGAATCTCTGACCTCAACTTGGCTTGTTGCAAGTGAAACTGAAAATAAGAAGGAAAAATTTATCAAACAGCTTAGTTTTCAATTAAATTAACCAAATGCAGCACAAATTCCAATTAGGAAAACATAAGCAGCAAGCTCTTCCAAAAGGGACTTCCAAATGAAGCTGTTTCAATCCCTGTGTCTTGTTTGCAGAACTAATAAAGAATGACCAAATTCTTAAAAAATTAATCAGACAAACAATTGGGAACAATAAGTCTGGGAACAGGATGCATGCTAGAAGTCTCTCAGTGTTTCTGTTAAACTATTTCCTTTACAGACATAAGCTCTATAAATTCTGGTTTGATCTTTACATTAAACATTGGAAACATGTTCTGATCTTGAACAAAAAAAACATCTAATCACTGCTAATTTTGACATGAATCATGTATCAAAAATACAAAACTTAAAAGAAATAATAGGTTCCCATAAAGAATGACTGACTGGAGTCAAGAAACTTCTATTGCCTATAGTGGGTACTTGTGGCTGAGCAGTTGCAAGCTTTTATCTCCTCAGCCCTTTAACATGTTGGTTCGAAACCCAGTCTGAGCAAAATCTTTCACATCGGGAGGTCTTCTAGTCGACCTGAGCTTCAACCTAAACATTTGATTAGGTTTAACAAAAGCTGGAAATTGTCAATGTACTTGTGTCATAGATTAAAAAAACAGATAAAATCTGGTCCTTACAAACTAGATGGCCAATTGCTAAAGATTATATATATAAACTGATCAAAAACTCTATTTCCTTACCGTATCTTCAGATTTCTCCCATTCTCTGTAATATTCTGCCTCTTTATCTCTCTGGAGTTGCTCCTATAGGAAAGGCGAGCAAAATGTAATTAGCAGAACTGCTAAAAAATGAAAATAATTCTCTATAAGCTGTAATCCAAGAAAAAATTATTCAGGCTTAGGCAAAAGAGCAGAGCAGATCGCCTGATGTAAAAATCAAATGATTTAACTTTTCTTTTCCTGAGACTCAGAAAAACTAAAAACAATCAAATAATGTATAATAAATAGTTTCAAGTGTCCTGATGATTGTGTTGATAAAATATATATTTAGCTATAAAAAGTACATCATTTTGCAAGTATCCTGAAAGAGATTTAAAATGAGTAATCAAAGCTTTATACATATAACCGATGGCCTCTGATTGCTGGTCAATTACAATACTACTACACCCCAGTGGCCCCAGCCAATTCTTCAAGCTAATTTGATTTAATACATGAACTATAAATAGATGCAACACAATTGGTCACACCCCCAAAATAGTCGAGTCAAATAAATATGGATATTGACCCGCTTTCGCTGATATTAATTGGTCTATTAATAGGATGCGAAATTTCCATCAATATTATGCACGCGCATCAACAAAAATTCCTTAGAATTGTATCTATTGTGGGATACTCGTCCCAAACAAACACTATTCATGAAGTAAACAATGTAAACTATTTCCTTGCATTTAAGTTTAGATAATAATTAAAGAAATAAAAACTATTTATTATTAACTATTTATAGTTCATGTAAAAAAACAGTTCTTTACTTATTAGCTGGGAAATATGCTGTTGATATAGACCTCGGTCAATAACGATTTTTTGGTCAATATCACAGCATATTTCCCAGATAATAAGTAAATAATTGTATAATATTTACTTGTATATGATTTTCCTTTTTAGGATGTTCCTATCATGGAAAAAAAACTCAGGTATTCATTCTCACTCACATACCTTTTAACTTGATGTAATCAATACTTTCTGAAACTTTGTTAATATTTCCAATGCTATAAGAGAGAACCTATGGCCAAATGGCCAGAGTAGCAGACTGACCCCTTGGCCCTTCATGTGTGGGTTTCGAATCACTGTCAGGGTGAAAAAAATTTAGATAGGAAGCTCTTCTAGTTGACCTTCTGTGCACTGGTTCTACCCACAGCCTTCCTTCACCATTAATAGCTAGGCGTAACTATTATTGCCATATTTTAGTTGCTGCAATAAAAAAAACAAGTAATTAAACACTTACCCGCTCTCTTTCTCTTTCTTCTCTCTCTCTTTCTCTCTCCAGTTTTCTTTTCTTTACTTTCTCCAGTTCTCGCTGTAAATACAAACAATAACGGCTCAAAAGCAAAAACAACAAAAAAAAAATGCAGTAAAGAGTTTTTTTTTGACTATAAGACAAAGTACTTATACAGGTTCCTCAAATAACTAAGTATATCCAGCTTTGTTTCTATCATGAATTTTAATTTGTAATAAAGCTAAAATACTGTCTGTTTATTGGATTTATTGTTCCACCAACAGTATTTCAGTTATCCAGAGACAGTGTCACTTCAAGATCTATATAAAGCTGCAATGTTAACATCTTATCCCAGACATACAACAGTGCACAC
The DNA here is from genome assembly GCA_007844125.1 of Sinonovacula constricta. Classification (NCBI taxonomy): domain Eukaryota; kingdom Metazoa; phylum Mollusca; class Bivalvia; order Cardiida; family Solecurtidae; genus Sinonovacula; species Sinonovacula constricta. The sequence goes on from CM017563.1 coordinate 14,212,476, forward strand.
AAACTGGCATTAAACAGGGATGGGGGGCCGTTTTAACCCTCCAAGCATCTGGGATAAGATGTTAACATTATTCACGACCCTCGAACGGTGTTAACCAGCAAGTGACTAAACAAGCAATCTGCTGATAAAATCAAAAGAAGTAGGATGAAAGTTCCAGGTAAAGCTTTCAAACATATGTTGTTCATGAAATTGAGAAGTTTAAATATATACCAAGTGGAACCTAGTGGAACAGAAATATAAATGAAATTAATTTTTTACACAAAATAGACTGTATCCAAGGCCGAATGGTAACCTCTCACCAGCTTGCTGTTATAAAATGTCTCCATTATATTAACTCAATTCATGGGGAAATAACTCCTGCATTTTTCATTCTCTTACATAGACATCTGAAATATCATTAAAAAGGACAGTAACGCTTGTAGTTTTCATGTGATCATACCATCAACAGCATATGTACAGATTCCCTTGCAACAAAAGATAACTATGAAGTTTCATCAAAACTGATATAGGAACAAAGCTGTAAAAGAAGATGCTAGGCCAAAGTTGGGCCCACTGACAGACAGACAGAAAGACAGACAAAAGGACAACTTAATTCCAGTATTCACCTACCTCCCAAACTCTGTTGTGATGGCTATTATAAACAAATACATTTGTATCCCTTTTATAATTTAATAGTCAAGCAAACAGCTTTTACGAATAGAATGTAGTCAATTCAACCCCTTGAATTATTCCACAATATATCACACAAAACTCTTTTCCCCAAAACACAAAAAGAGGAAAATTTACCTTCTACCTTCTGATTTTGGTCAGTTTGGAGAAGAAAAAACAAAACTTATATGATTAGAGTAGTTCTGAATATATTATAATAAAAGAAATCTGTGTCTTGAGACTGCCTTAAATGACAAGCTCTAGTGTCTACAACATTTGTTTTTACCCTGTTTTCTTCCATCTTTGCCTTGGTCATCTGTTGTATCTCATCTGAGGCAAGAACACCTTTTCCTTCCTTCTGTATCTTCTTAGACCAGACAAATGTCTCCATGAGATGTTCATCTCCAAAGGGGTTGTCATTGTTGGTGTACCCCTAGAAAAAATGGCCAAAAATGTAATCAGATGTTCACTATCAACATTATATAATATGAAATATGTCCTATGAGTTACTACATATACTGAAAATTTGAAAAAGCACTGGACAAAGGTATTTACAGTTATAAATTACATGTTAACATGTTTAAATGTGAAAGTTACAAAAAAAACTGTGATGAGACATTACATAATATAGAGCAAACCCAACAGTTACGGTCTTGGAACAGTCAGTCAGCAAAATGATCAAGTGGGGGTGCTTAAACTGATTTACAGAGCTCTAACCTTGTATTTCTTGAGGGGTTTCACAAATACAAGCAGTGAAAAGAAACATATGATGCATGACCTGAGAAAACTTAGCTTATGGGATTATGACAAAACACTGAGAAATCCACAATTAAAATGACATCACTTTTACTGAGTATATTTACTACAACCTCGACTATATGGCTTGGACTGTTGTTTTTAATATTTTATGTTGTTGTCTTATCAGAAGCGATAACAAACAAGAATCGAGGAGAAACTAGAGATAAGATTTATTCGTTATATTGTGATTACATAATCTTTACAGCACATGTGCACTAACATGATATAATTTATTCATCTTAAATCGTAATTTAAATGAGTGTGTGAGTAAATGATCACCAAAGTCATGATCTCAATAATTTGACGTCATATATAAGAAAATTACCTTAAGAGTTGGTCATTAAAATTCTGATTGCTTCATTACTACACAGTCAATTCCAAAAAACCTTTCAAGAAATGATTGGAGAATCATGTTCTGTTAAACAAAAAATGAAAATGGTTTACCATAAGCCCAGTTTTCTCATGTCAATTGTCACATCTCTTCCAAACAAAACAATCCAAGTCAAGACATGCACTGAGATCTAAATAATGATGTCATTAAATACTAATGTTGTGATGTAATTAAAAATGATCATGTCCACATTGTACTTGGGTGAGAGAAGTGTTATTTCTTGTTTATTGAAAAAATTCTAAACTTGTATCACAGGCAACCTTTGCTAGAGGTGATGGTGAGGATAAGGAGAAGGATATGAAGATGAAGGGGGTGATGAAGAAGAATATGAATGGGGGGTGATGAAGAAGGCTATGAATGGGGGTGATGAAGATATGAAGGGAGTGATGAAGAAGGATATGAAGGGGATGATGAAGGATATGAAGGGGGTTGATGAAGAAGGATATGAAGGGAGTGATGAAGGATATGAAGGGGATGATGAAGAAGGATATGAAGGGAGTGATGAAGGATATGAAGGGGGGTGATGAAGAAGGATATGAAGGGGGGGGGGGGGGGGGGAGGGGATGATGAAGGATATGAAGGGGGTTGATGAAGAAGGATATGAAGGGAGTGATGAAGGATATGAAGGGTATGATGAAGAAGGATATGAAGGGGGGTGATGAAGAAGGATATGAAGGGGGGAGGGGATGATGAAGGATATGAAGGGGGTTGATGAAGAAGGATATGATGGGAGTGATGAAGGATATGAAGGGTATGATGAAGAAGGATATGAAGGGGGTGATGAAGAAGGATATGAAGGGGGGTGATGAAGAAGGATATGAAGGGGGGTGATTGAAGAGGATATGAAGTGGGGGGGAGGAGATTGAAGAAGGAAACGAAGGGGTTGATGAAGAAAGATATGAAGAAAAAACTGAAGAGGAAAAGTACAGGAGACGGATTGGCAGGAGGCATATGAAGTAGATGGAGACAAATGAAGAGAAAGTACAGGAGAGAAAGAAGGAACAGTGATAAAGAAGGAGATTAAGAAAGATAGTACGGTTGATGAAGAATAATAAATACCTATATTTCTGATCCCAGCCCAATCTGTTCTTTGATGGTGAGGATAAGGAAAGGAATTATGAAGAGTGGGGGGGGGGGGGGGGGGGGGGGGGAGATATGAAAAGAAGGGTGATGAAGAAGGATATAAGGGGTTGATGAAGGATATAAAGGGGTGTGATGAAGGATATGAAGGGGTCTGTGATCCAAAGCTATGAAGGGCAGGTGATCAAAGATATGAAGGGGAACAGCGTTGACGCAGGATATAAAGGGGGGTAAAGGATATGAAGGGGGTGATGACGGATATGAAGGGTTGTATTGAAAGATATGAAGGGGTGTAATGAAAGATATGAAGGGGAGGTGAAGAAGAAGGATATGAAGGGGGAGCGATGAAGGATATGAAAAAGGTGATGAAGAAGGATATAAAGGGGATGATGAAGGATATGAAGGGGGTGATGAAGAAGGATATGAAGGGGTGATGAAGAAGGATATGAAGGGGGTGATGAAGAAGGATATGAAGGGGGGGAGGAGATGAAGAAGGAAACGAAGGGGTTGATGAAGAAAGATATGAAGAAAACTGAAGAGGAAAAGTACAGGAGAAGGATTGGAAGGAGGCAATGAAGTAGATGGAGACAGATGAAAGAGAAAAGTACAGGAGGAGAAGAAGGAAGTGATAAAGAAGGAGATTAAGAAAGAAGTAGGTGATGAAGAAATAATAAATACCATATATTTCTGATCCCAGCCCATCTGTTCTTTGATGGTGAGGATAAGGAAAAGGATATGAAGAGTGGGGGGGGGGGGGTGATGAAGAAGGATATGAAGGGGTTGATGAAGGATATAAAGGGGTGTGATGAAGGATATGAAGGGGTGTGATCAAAGATATGAAGGGCAGGTGATCAAAGATATGAAGGGGAAGCGTTGAAGAAGGATATAAAGGGGGGTAAAGGATATGAAGGGGGTGATGACGGATATGAAGGGTTGTATTGAAAGATATGAAGGGGTGTAATGAAAGATATGAAGGGGAGGTGAAGAAGAAGGATATGAAGGGGGAGCGATGAAGGATATGAAAAAGGTGATGAAGAAGGATATAAAGGGGACGATGAAGGATATGAAGGGGGTGATGAAGAAGAATATGAAGGGGGTGATGAAGGATATGAAGGGGGGTGATGAAGAAGGATATAAAGGGGGTGATGAAGGATATGAAGAGGGTGATGAAGAAGGATATAAAGGGGGTGATGAAGGATATGAAGAGGGTGATGAAGAAGGATATAAAGGGGGTGATGAAGGATATGAAGGGGGGTGATGAAGAAGGATATAAATGGGGTGATGAAGGATATGAAGGGGGTGATGAAGAAGGATTATAAAGGGGGTGATGAAGGATATGAAGAGGGTGATGAAGAAGGATATAAAGGGGGTGATGAAGGATATGAAGGGGGGTGATGAAGAAGGATATAGAGGGGGTGATGAAGGATATGAAGGGGGGTGATGAAGGATATGAAGAGGGGTGATGAAGAAGCATATGAAGATGGGTGATGAAGAAGGATATAAAGGGGGTGATGAAGGATATGAAGAAGGTGATGAAGAAGGATATAAAGGGGGTGATGAAGGATATGAAGGGGGGTGATGAAGAAGGATATAAAGGGGGTGATGAAGGATATGAAGAGGGTGATGAAGAAGGATATAAAGGGGTGATGAAGGATATGAAGGGGGGTGATGAAGAAGGATATAAAGGGGGTGATGAAGGATATGAAGAGGGTGATGAAGAAGGATATAAAGGGGGTGATGAAGGATATGAAGGGGGGTGATGAAGAAGGATATAAAGGGGGTGATGAAGGATATGAAGAGGGTGATGAAGAAGGATATAAAGGGATGATGAAGGATATGAAGGGGGGTGATTAAGAAGGATATAAAGGGGGTGATGAAGGATATGAAGAAGGTGATGAAGAAGGATATAAAGGGGGTGATGAAGGATATGAAGGGGGGTGATGAAGAAGGATATAAAGGGGGTGATGAAGGATATGAAGAGGGTGATGAAGAAGGATATAAAGGGATGATGAAGGATATGAAGGGGGGTGATGAAGAAGGATATAAAGGGGGTGATGAAGGATATAAAGGGGGTGATGAAGGATATGAAGAGGGGTGATGAAGAAGTATATGAAGATGGGTGATGAAGAAGGATATGAAGGGATGATGAAGAAGAATATGAAGGGATGATGAAGAAGGATATGAAGGGGGCGATGAAGGATATGAAGGGGAGGTGATGATGAAGGATTTGAAGGGGGGTGATGAAGAAATATATGAAGATGGGTGATGAAGAAGGATATGAAAGGGATGATGAAGAAGGATATGAAGGGATGATGAAGAAGGATATGAAGGGGGTGATGAAGGATATGAAGGGGGTGATGAAGGATTTGAAGGTGGGTTATGAAGAAGGATATGTGGGGGGTGATGTAGAAGGATATGAGGGGGAGGGGGTGAAGGATATGAAGGGGGGTGATGGAGAAGGATATGAAGAGGGTGATGAAAAAGATAAGAAGGGGTGATAAAGAAGGATATGAAGAAAAATGAAGGGGAAAAGTACAGGAGAAGGAATGGAAGGAGGCAATGAAGGAGATGGGAGACAGATGAAAAGGAAAAGTACAGGAGGAGAAGGAAGCGATAAATGAGATTAAGGATATAAAGAAAAGAAGGAGATTAAGGAAGAAGTAGGTGATGAAGAAGATAATAAATACTATATATTCCTGATCCCAGCCCATCTGTTCTTTTCTTTTTCTCTCCTTGGCTTCCTGCAGATAGAAATTACAGTGAAAACAAAACAAAGTTAAAAAAATAAATAAAATCAATAAAATGCTACATCTAAAAAATTATGACATGTACACAATGTATTAACTTATTTTCATCTTTAACTGTTTTAGGTGATAGATTACACAGCACAATCAAATTACCAGCATCCATGTATAACAACTTAAAAACTAACAAAGTTATAACATATAACAACATAATTATAAAACATTACTTATGTTATTAAATACTCAAACAAATATGCTAAGATTAAATTTTAATGATAATTATAATGATAATAAAGATTTAATTGATTAATGATGCACATTTGTTTAATTCAAACTTTCAGTGCTGGTCATTACGAGACTGGGTAATAAGGGGGCTTTGTGGTAGAGTAGCCGACTTGCAACTCTTCTGCTTAGCATCTCACCGCTACTTTGGCGATATTTTATGTGGGGCGTCTTCCTGCTGACCTGTGATATGCCCGTGGTTCTACTCAGTTACTTATCTGGGGGTCTTCCTATGCTAAAATAACTGGAAATTGCTATAAGGATCCCAGCTATTGTAATAAAGTTAAAAAATAAATAATAATAATAATAATAATTACCCCCACAAAATGCTTATAGCAAATAGTAAGTTTACAAACTAACTCATGTTAAACAGTCTTACAGTTTACAGCAGGATCTGGCTGATCAGATTGTACAGTGTTTGCATGAATCTAATCAATTCGTGTTGACACAGTCTATATGTTAAATATGCCTCAGGAAATAGTATGCGAAGTAAGAAAATAAAGTCAAAAGTGGTATAAACATTATCCACACAATTTTCCAAACAACCATTTAGAAAATGGGGACTATTTAATTACAAATACATTAATCTTCAAAAGAGCAAAAACTCTTGCTAAGCTTATTTTGACCAGGCTTTGTCAAAAAAGAGATCCTGAACAGCCAGCACCTACTGGGAGAGGTCTGATTAGCATCTACATTACCTGCTGCTTAATCTTCATGTGTTTGCTTTGAAGGAATTTGATGCAATTATGCTTATTGATATTATTATTGATATTGATTATTGATAAAAAAAGCATAATTAAGGCCAACACTCATACTGGTGTGGATTATCTATATACCTTTTTGGCCACTCGTCTGGCTCGTTTTTCTTCTGGGGTCTCCGTAGCTTTCAGTATTTCCTTTCTTTTTCTGCAAGTATACACATCAAATTCAAAACATTCATATGAATGATGGTGCCATATTTTTCAGTAAAATATAATATTTTATGTCTGTTCTTACTCACTTGAAACCTAAAAAAGCTGATGAGAGCTGCAAATGGCATAAAATCAAACTAATTGGAATACATTTTTCATTATAGTGTAAGACACATTGTACAAATAGATTAATAATTCCTTAATTGACTAAAAATGACTGCATTTAAAAATTGAAGTATAATGTAAAAATATTTTCATCATGCTAGGTACTTAGGCTCAAATACTTCCAGTTGCAAGCAGAAAAGATTCATTTAGTAATGACAGCATGTTTGTTATCCCAAGACCGTATTTGCTTTCTGCTTTAACCCAGTCAAAGGCCAGTCTAGTCCATGAAATTAAATATTTAAACTTATATAACAATATTCATCTTTTATTCACTAAAGTCAATTTGAATAGATTGAAGATTGTTTATGGATTCTGTGAATTAAAATGTATCTTATTTTTTTTTGTAAACATATTTGATAATGTTATTTCATAATGAGATGCACTGTGTGCTTTTAAGCAAACACCAATTAAGAATTATACTTCAACAAGTTAAACAATTACTTAAATATCCAGATATGATTGGGAAAGGCAGCAAAAGCCTTTTGAATTTGAACTTTCTCTGACTGCATCTGATGCATGTTAACAATTTAATTACTTACTTAAGTGTTCATTAAACTCATATATCAATGCTACAAACAGTGTACTGTTTCATATTTAAGTGACTGCCTTACTGCAATTCTTTCGCCTTTAATAAAATCACACAAACTGAACAAAATAGTCGGGAAATCCCTATCATACATTTTCAGTAAAACAAAGACATGGGACAAAGACCTTACTGTATAAATCCATTCTCAAAGCTACAAACCATATAACCATTATCTAAACAAGTACCTCATTGTAATTCTTGATAATTTTTTAAATGAAAAAACTATCAGCACATTTCAGTTAAACAAAAATATAAGATGAATAGATCCTATTTTACCCAGGAATTAATGCTAAAAAGGCATCAAAAGCTGAAACAAGTAGTTGACCATAAAATACATTTTAAATATTGTCATAAAACATTTATAAAACAACAATAGCGGAACTACGAAAAACAATTCAAACTGTCATTTTTATGGTACAACGGTTACAAGTGGTGTATGGAAATTATTGGAAGAGTATAAAAAATACCCCATGATCCTGTGACTGGTATTTACAAATCATGGTTGAGGAAGCAGTTTTGTTGTAATATAACCCATGGTCATGTGACAGGTATTTACCAGCCAGGGTTGAGGAAGCAGTATTATTGTGGTACAGCCCATGGTCATGTGACTGGTATTTACCAATCGGGGTTTAGGAAGCAGTATTACCGTATGAGATAAGATATATGATGAAACACAGCATATGGCAACAGAAACAGTTATATTTAACTGCAAATGACTTTAATAATGAATTCAATATAATTTTACCTAGCCTCCTCTTTCAATAGTTCAATTTCCCTAGCAGACATCTTAGATCTTTCTTTCTTTCCCCTTCCTTTGTCACTGCCTGTCTCCGAAGACTCTGAACTCAAGCTGCGTCTTTTTTTCCTCTCTCGTTCCTTTGACCTTGATCTGTGCTTCTTCTTTTTCTTCCTTCTTTCTCTTGACCTTGACCGAGAATGACTCTCAGAGTCATCTGATTTCCTAAAAAGTACAAAATGATGATTAGACAGGCACAGGCAAAGAGCAGCTTAAGGTTGGTATTTAACCATCACTTTTACATCAAAAAATGACTGAGCACTCATGTGCCATTTTCTCACAAACAAAATTTAATCTTGTTTTGTTTGTTCTCGTTACATCGCAATGACACAATACTGGTTGTATTGGCGATGTCCAGTTTATTACTGGTTGAAGAAGACCCCAGTCTTATGTCTGGAAAGAACAACCGGCGCACCATAAGTTAGAAGTAAAACCTCTCCCACATACAAGTTCTCATCCCGGCCTTAAACCCACATGGTGAGGGGCTGAGGCGTTACAAGTTCACGACTCTAACCACTTTGCCACGAGGTACAAAAATAAATTCTTTCTGGGTATTTCAGATGAGATTTTTACCTTCATTATATAAAGTTATAGCAACATCAACAGTTCCAGTCAATACTATGAAGACAGTGTATTATCTTGAAATCTATGATTTTTTTTAATACTTAAAAATTGTTGGAGAATAGTGGCCTTTGTTGTTTGATAAACTAAAATGTTAATGAACATTTAATATTCTATTATTTAAATTAGTTATAAGATCAGAAATTGCATATTTCTTCCTGACAATGGTTGTCCTAATTACTTCCTGTATTTGTGTATTTGTTTAAATTATGTATTTTTTTGGGTTTAACGGCACACCGACACTTTATAGGTCATACGGCGCCGATGTTTAAATTACAACACAGCAACACAATTATGATCATTATACAGATGTCCTTGTTATTTTGGCAGGGGGTAACCCCTGACTAATGGTTAGGTAGACCCTAGGTGTTCACAAATCAGTATGGAACCTTCTCATGTTAAGATTTTTGTACTGTGTGAGAATCGACCAATTCATTGAGGGGGCGAGGAGCGAAAGTAAAAAATCTAGCAACTCTTTCAGCCACTTGGTCCCTTCTCTGCCTCCACGAACATGCAGATTTTAGAATTTATAAATAAAAATGTTTTGTTACCTGTGTCTTTTCATTTTTTTCTTCTTATCTCTGTCTCTTTCATCTTGTGAGGAGTCTGCACTGGATGATCTAAAACAAAGAAAATCAATAAACTATCTCAATAAAGAAGTTAGAATTAAAAACAAGAGGTAATACTAGTCTGGTAACACTACTGTTGAACCCAGACAGACGTGTACAAGATAGTATGTCAACCTTAAAGCACCAGTTTAAGTGATAGGAAGAATACTTGAAGTCCTTATTGTTCAGACTGATTGAACAGAAGTATGAAATCCATGTAATTGTCTTTTTAGTCAGATTTGAATAATATAAAAGTAAGAAGGTTGAACAAAATAATGGTAAAAATATCAGAGTTGGACAGTTCAAATATGATTAAAAATATCAATTGATTATTTGTTGGACACAAGCTATGTTTATAAGACACATCTGCTTCTACACAAAGCAGCTTAAGATTGAAGTTTGATATGCATCTGCCATGTCATAACAATGTAATGCTCCAAACAAGCAAAATCAATGAAGATGACTCAAACATTTCTTGCACTATAAGAGTTATGTCTTTTGTTTCCTCAAAGCTATCTACCGTACTTACTCACTTATAAGACTATTCGCTTATAAGACGACCCCCTTACTTCACCTGTGAAATTGACGGTTTCTGCTTTGACCCGCTTATAAGACGAGACGAAAAAATGAACAGGAGCGACGACCAGTCATGCTGTCTCAACAAAAGGGTTAATTGGTAAACAGTGACTGTAATTTTCACACGTTGCGGGATGTATCTAGTCTCAGCAGCACTGCTATCCTGTAGCTCGTGGCGGCATGACATTAATTTCTTTGATCTACGTCACCAAGTCTGGTATGACACTAAAAGATATATAGGGGAACAGTGCACTGTCCTTGTGAACATGCCACCAATCAATAATTTCATGGAGAAATGTAATCGGCAGCTGATTATAAAAACACATTGTTCACTCCCTCACTGTCAAACTGCTCCGATCGATATCACCTTGACAACAGCTTATCTCACAGTCAGTCACTTGACCTGTGTAATCAGGCAAGTCTACACAGAAACGCCAAGTAAATTCCAGCTTGGTGTATTTGGCAGACTGAAGTTGAAAGTTTGTTTCAGTGTTTACTGATGGATAATAAACTGTGTTCATGCAGAACAAAGGGAAATGTATGTGAGACAGTTAACAGTTGACCGACAGAATTCAAAGTTCAATAAAGGTAAGTTATCGGCGGTCGATAATGATGGCACGTTGGGTCATTGCATAACTGCTAACAAGTTTATGTGGTATGTTTTCGCCCTAAAACAACGTGAAAACTTTTTGCCAGGTCGCGAGACCCTGTCTTTAAGATGAGCCCAACACTTTGAACATGAAATTTAAAGGAAAAATCCCTGACTTATAAGTGAGAAAATATGGTATATTGCAAAAATTAAGTGAATCTGCCTAAAAGTAACGAAAGCTATGGTCCAGAAGAGCTCCTAGCACAGAGTACATTCCCATAATATGTCCTATCTTTGGTGTTTGTATAAAAGGCATTTTTGTAGTTCTAACCTGTGTTTTTTCTTGTGCTTTCTTTTATCTCTTGACCTTCTGTCTGCCTCTTCATCTGAAGATGTGTATCTGGAATAGTGATAAAACTATTAAAATATGGATTTCTTCTGCACAAAGTTTCATTAAAGAAATTATACTGGTGGCATGTTCCATCTGGTCAAGGAGTACAATTTATCCAACAATTTGACATCTGAAGGAAGACACCTGTCCAAGTCCCACTGAATAAACATGGGCTTATAAAAAATTAAAAATAAAAAGTTTATCAACACGTTCTTCTCATTTTTTCTTCAAGTACTTCTTTGTACAACTCAAACTCCTAAGTCAATTAGTTAATTGATAATACATTACATCTCTTTGATTGCACATATTGTCAACCTAGCATCAGTTATGTCCACAGAGGCGTGTTTTAATTATCAAAATAAAATGGCAATAATGTTCTGATACATTGCCAAAAATAGTGCAAGTGATTCTCACAAAATACTTCTTGATGGCTACACTACACAGTCATACAACCTACAAAGTTAATTCTAATTTTTTATGCTTGTGCTTTGGGTACATACAGAGTAGTTTGCATACCATACTTGTAGCAGGCATGTTGTACATGTAATATTTCAAATCTAATTCTGTATAATCAACACCTGCATTCACACATTTGTTAAGCTATTAATGTCAGCTACCTAAATTATGTCTTGATAATATGTTAAAACACATCAATTTTTCTCTCTCATTGAAAAGAATCTTTAGATCAGCATTTTTACACACCTGTCGGAAGACTGATCACTTGATTGAATATGGTTATTACTATCAATTTTAGCTGCTTGTAAAAGAAAAAAGACATTTACATAGATGGCATACACATTTGTTTATAAAAATTCTGTCTCTGTTTGTGTTTGTTTGTTATGCACCATTCTCAATCAACTCTGATCAATCATGATAATTGCCAATCATTAAATGGGAGTTGCTAACTTGTCAATTAAGAAACCAAGGAAATCTTTGTAATGGCTGTCTTCTTATGCACCATTAGGAAGAATACACAATTCATCTTTTGAACAATGACCAGGTGTTAGGTATAATTATTGACAGTAGCCTGTTTTCATAATGTCTTAACTAAGAAACATCTTGGACTGTTATTACAATCATATGATGATAAAAGGTTTATGTCACTTCGGTAAATTACTATTTCGGTAAATTGATCTTATAAAGGGATTAGTCCGGTCGTTTCGGTAAATAGGTAAACATATAGTATAATGCCTGAATGAGACGGAGAATTTGGGTATGCCCACGTGTGAAGTGATTTACCAAGACCGATCATTAAAGATTAATGAATTATCTCCGACTATGGGTATATATAGAAAATATAAATAAATGTGAACACTTTTATTCTCACTTTTTATTTTCCTTCAACAAAAGTGATATAAATAAATACCAAAATGCACTAAAGTTCAAATATTAAAAATAAAACAAATAACTAGTTTGTGGAAAAATATAGTTCAACAAATGTGGGAAATAACGACAATATTACACAAATATACACCACCATATTAAGCATTACAGTTACGATTGATCATACATAAATAAATAAATGTTTAAATAATCTTTCTCGGGCTGAGGTGTGAAAATCTTTTCACACATGGACATACCCAATTCTCAACTTCAACTTTGTACTGCCAAAAGTCAATACTGACTACATAAGGCAGGCGCAAGTCCTGAACATTGACAATTTAAGACTAATAATTTAAAATATCAATTAAAAAGCATAAAACTTATTTAGGCCACTTGCAAATGCAGGTACAGTTGGGGCATCCTTAATCTCAGTCGGTAGTCCGTTCCAAAGTCGTATAGCCCGCAGAAAGAATGAGTTCATGTGGTGTTTTGTTTTTGAGTGGGGAATAAGGAATTTGTTGTTTCGTGTAGTTGTGAGATAACAGTGATCGACATTGACCTGTTTGTTATGTATTTTGTGTAGCATTTTGAGACTGTCTTGAATTCTGCATTGCTCGAGAGTAGACCACTTTAACTCTCTGAGCATGTTAGTGACACTGCTTGTGTAGTGGTAGTCATTTTGAACATACCTTGCGGCTGACCTTTGAACCATTTCTATTCTGTGTGTGAGGTGTTTCTGCCATGGGTGCCATATAGTTGAACAATATTCGACCCGGGGGCGTACATATGTATTATACAATATGTTTACCTATTTACCCAAACGACCGGACTAATCCCTATATAAGATTAATTTACCGAAATGGTCATTTACCAAAGTGACTGGCACCCATGATAAAATAGGCATGTCAGCCTAAAATGTAATAAACAGTATATCAAGTGTGCAATACCCAGGCAAAAAAACCCTATAAAACAGGACATACTGCTGACTTCCTGTCCTTGACATCAGGTAGGCAGGGAATCTATGGTATTAATTTACACCTGTATGCTTGTTAACGGAGTCACTAAATTGTGGCAACATGCGAATTTAAATGATCAAGACTTAACATGCCAATTTAGATGATGAAAATTTTTTTCTGTTAATCAAGATTAAATATCAAGAATTTGTTAATTTATTTTCTATTGTTACACATCTTTCTATAAGACTTAAAAGAGTGAGGCAAAGGTGAAAGGTACAAACTTTAACTAAAACTTGCAAAAAACCTTATATTTTCTTAGCAAAGCAGAAATAACTTACTTTGATCGGGATGACTTGTGTTTATATTCTTTTTCTAAATACCTTGACGATGATTCATACTTTGACATTTTAGATGAGAGATATAAAATTGTGTTTTAAATAAAGAAAAAACTGAAAACTGACAAAACGTTGATCAGTAATAATTAGTAAACGATTACGACGCGCTTTCGTGATACAGATCAAAAACTAGCCGAATCGACAATTAACTAGCGGAACTGGTTGAAATGGCGACGCCACTCAGAAAACCCCGGCTTAAAGCGAATGAATGAATGTGATGGGCATAGAGAGAACAGGATTTTGTGTATTCCCCATCAAATAAATATTTAAGGCAAGCTTGCTATTTTAAATTGTTATTTCAAAGATGCCGTACAGCTCCGTCAATAAGTTGATCACTACTATGAACAGCCGATTTAAACCCGCGGCCAAAACTTATTAAACTGAGGCCTCGACTAAATCATTTTCCCCCGCAAATATTAACGCCAGAATATGCCATATAATAATTATCCTTGTATTATATTTTTAAATTTCAAATTATGTAAACTAAATTAGTCTAAAGGTGTGACTCGTGTAGGCTATGCAAATACGTAAGTCCATATCACACACTCGATGGATGTTCATTTGATTAAATGTTATAATGCAGATTCATGTCTGTACATGAAATGCATAATTGTTAATGGATAACTCTGCGCAGGGATATATATCACTCAGTGACTAGAGGAAATGGGCGAAGGGTGGATGGGTCAAAGTGTCAAAGTGTTATTAGAACGAGTTTTCCGCTGTATATGTATTATCCAATCGGAACTCCTCGGGTAATTCCGTCCTCGGGACAATCATCCCTCGGATGTGTCTGGTGCAATGATACTTAATGAAATCACGATCGTTTTGTTCGCCGGAAGTCGGAACAAGAATATGCCCAATATGTAGTTCGCAAAAAACGTGAACAATAGCATCGCCTGACAGCTGCATGTCTGCTGCGGTGGATAAATTAAACCTGGATGATTTAAAATAGAAGCCGCCACAAATTGAAGTTTTACAGGCTCCATACTGTAGCGAGCTGTCATCCGAGCTGCCATCTTTGTTGTGACGTCTGTCACAAAAGCAGTCCCATTTAGGGAAATGATCTAGGTGATCCGACTACCTACATACATCCGAGGGATGATTCGTAAATTATCCGAGGTGTTCCGATTGTGTATTATCAACTTGGCTGAGATATTTGCGACATCCCACGTGATGCCTCACTGCCTTCTGTGCTTATGTCAGAGCTGATAGTATCATCTCAGCATCTCGGTCAAGCATTCGGAAAAAAATTGCAATCGGGAGTGTAGTGTTGACAAAATAAATAACTAGAAATTATCATTTTTAATTCAGTATATTATTTACACACCACACCATTAATCGCTTACATGGTTAAATTTACATCACCTTATCAACACTTTGATCTTCTGCGAGATTGATAATGGTATATATTTACTGTTGTTTTTATAATTGCACACATTGTTCTGTGTTCACATCCATCATGCATTTTACACTTTATGTATTACATATTGCCTCACTAGTCGGGCGATCTTCTGGCTTATACTTTAATAAACGTTCAATCTCTCAATCATCTTTTTACCGTCACCTTCTTGAGACAACAGTAAAGGATGTCCATATATCTTTCTGGTCTGCAACTCTGATGTGGTTACTGTTTTACTCAGTTCTTTCGAAATTGTCGATGGCGCGCATGTTGGTGGGCGCGCCTCTGGGCACGAGGTTACAACTTAAAGTTGATCTTGGGTCTGAGATTGTACACATGATACTTCAGAACTTGGACTCTGACTCAAGCTTGGTGTGTTATTGTCTCGTCTCCTTTGGTCGGTCAAAGTGGTGTCGCTGTATGTCTTTCATTGACGACTCCATGGTGTTGCGACTCAGTGGAGTGGCATGAGACATTTGCCCTATCTTGTGGATACGTCTAATGAGGGTTAGGTCTTAAAATTACGAAAAGCTGCGTACATCTGTAATAGACAGAAAGTGCACAATCGAAAGCATATTATTAACAGACAGGATAGTAGCAGCTAATTAAGTATTTATGTTTCAACACGTACACAGTGCGCGTACGAACACACACGACTCTCACCCCTCCGCTACAAAAAACATCGCGCACATTTACAGAGCAATAATCAGATATGGAATAAAACACAAAATATTAAACACAACGTACACGTTGAATAATGTGATTCTAAACATTTCATCCTCGTCTTTGTCAAAACAGTGAGTCAAACAATTAATTCTCATGCTGAAATACTTATAAAGTTTATTTTTAACTAAAATATACAATCGACTTACTGCATATCTAATGTTATATCAAAACATATCATTTTAATTTTTTATCCTTTTGTCAAAACACTTATGATATTTCTTTGCCATAAATGTTTGTTAACGATTAAACTTTATGCAATACTGTCAAATGAAAAAAAACAAGGATATTAGATCTTCTCTAGACGTGTTTTGTTGTCATTTCTCGCCAAGAATCGATCTGTTAACACAACTATGATACGTGTACAGAAATACCCGATTGGCCGCGTAAAAGGAGATGGAATTTAGCCACCCATTGGAGGTAAGTTTTTTTTGTGTAACATTGCATTTCCTGCATAAATCCAATTAATGTTTTGCCCTTTTTTGTTGTTTAACGTGTTTGTTTTGGTTGTGTGTTTCTTTTTGTTTGTTGTTGTTTTTTGTCTCAAAGTGAACGATGCCACCTTTGACATAATCCAGCCCACTATGCAGTATTTTGGGAATTGGCCTGATCTATTGTGCTAACTTTCTGTTTGCACAGACAAATAAAATTATTGGCTCATCCTCAAACAAAATGAACAGTGTCTTTTTTGGTTGCATTTTTTTTTTACCTGTTAAACTATCAAAATATAGTCTTAATATTTAAAATACTTCATAATAGCTGTTAAATTTGATATAAAATTCAGTAAAATAAACTAAAAAAATGAAAACACAGTTCTGAATGTAATACAGCACATATTTCCAGATTTTGGCCTGCAACAGCTTCTACCTTCAAAGAAGGCTGCCTTAGACTGTTTTACCAGTGCATATGACATCACATGGAAACAACATGTCAATATGTCATAAACGGGAGGTAATGACTGGGGAGCGGTTTCCCCTGTATTTTCAAGGCATGTTAGACTACCATTGAGTTACATTAATGTCGCTCATTGCAGACACCATACAGATTTCTACAAAATGTCTCTGAAACCAAGTATGAATGAAAAATTGTAAAGATGTTTGCAAACAAGTTTTTTGCCATAATCAGAAACACTCAGAACACTTCGGCACTTTCCGCTGCCTCTCTGAAAGGCTCAGGATTTTGCCGAGTGAGTCTGTGATGTTCGCCGGAAAATAGCATTGTAGTTGCATTACAGTATCAAAGTAATGTTGATGATAGCACCGTGCATGATTAACCATGTCTCACAGAGTTAATAAAATGCATGGACCGTGCGCTAACTTTACAGATCTTCACTTAGAAAAATCTACATAAGATGATCTTGTGTGCGCATATTTTATATCGTAAAATAACTCGGGAATAATGTTTTAAAAGTAATATAATTCACATGCCAGGCTGTATTGTTTAGGTGTTTATAACTGCACATGAATTGGATCTATAATGTCTATTTAATAACTTATTGGTCCTAGAGTTCACCTACACTATTGTTCTACACCTTTAGCGATGCTTTAAATTAAACATTTGCAAATGTCAATATTTCACTGATCACTGCTGCAACCCGTGTCGTAAAACTTTTTTACAGAGTAGGGCATGTACACTACACTTGACCGAGTTTTACATTCCTTTGGCAAAGGATGTAGGTCAAAGGTTATGGCGTAGAGAGACCGTGTTTGAGTGTACTCGAGTCGTTTATTACTGCAGAGCATCGCCATTGCTGTTCAACTTAATTGCAGCGTTTGTTGTTTTTCAATGTATGTTTAGCATATCATTTATTCAAATGAAGGATAAAAATGTTACGGTTTCACATTTTACGTTATACCTTTTGGCGGATTAAACAGTGTTTAGAAACAATGCAGAAAAGCATTCTATTGACTGAAGTCGCCTTCGTCTGGGAGTGACGTCAATTATTACCCACAATTGCTTTCATGTCCGCCATTGCTTCTGACGATGTGAAAATAGACAGTTAAGTAAAAGAAACTCGATTTTTAGTGTTAATGTTTATATGTGATTTATAACACCCAGATGGATTAATGCAAACATGTTATCAGTAGAGGACCTTTACTTCATTCGCACGTGTTTTGCGACTAGTGACAGTAAAATCGAACTTATTTGACATATTTTGTACATGTCAAAACCATGGCAGATAAACCAGTTCAGAATATCAAAATGGCAGTGTCAGAAAACCACGAGCTTCGAAACGCGATGAATGTGGCAAGAGAAGAGATGGAGCAGAGAACAGCAATTACTAATTCTACCAGACCACTTGTTGATGGACCTCCTAGGAAGAAAGGTACATTCAAGATTACTAGTGTCAAGTTAAATGACACAGCAGATGCTGATAGCACAGACGATTTAGATGAGAGTCATACAGAAATGACAGAGGATTACAGTTCTGAGATTCTTGATGCTTCGCGTGCTACAGATTATGAACAAGATACACCATCTGTCTCAGAAGATATTCCTTTGACAGTGCAGTCAGTAAGAATTGTTGACCGAGATGGAAAAGAAAGGCCAGGTACGGATATGCATTCAAGGTTTCGAGTTGTAAAGATCGAGACCACAGAACCATTTCATCGTGGAAGGTGGATATGTCATGATTTCTTGGACCCATTGCCGAGTGTTAACACTGATAAAAGTGATACAAAGGTCTCAGAAGAAGGTAACTCTGGTAGTTCTAGTGCTGCTAGTTCCATCCATTATGTGCATGGAGTTGATGATCCGTCTAAAAATCCATTGTTAGCTGGTGCTACAGGTACCGTTAATACCCCAACACCTGTCCCAGAGGGCCTTGCTGTTGGAACACAGGAATCATTTCAGCCAATTCAGCCAGCATCCACTGCCACACCTAGTAATATTCCAATGGTTCATCTACCACAGAGTCAAGTGTCCACTCAAGGGTATTTTCCTGACCAGTCAATGGGCCAGAGTAGCATGTCTAGCCAAATGATCAGTCAATCACATTCACACCAAAGTATTAGTTCCTCTTTGTCCAAAACAGATGTTGGTATGCCCCAGCCTCAACTGCCTCCTCCTGCCACTGGGGTCATATCCACAGCTGGGCAAGTGAATATAAGCAATCCTCTCTCTTCACTAGCAGATAGTACGAGCGGAGTTATGGCACAAGGTATATATCGACCCAATTTTTCGATGGGCGAAATGCTGCCAGGCACATCCATGAGTGGGCCGTCAGTATATGCCAATGCACTGTCCTCTGCATCTGTAAGTGAAAATACTAGTATTAATAGTCAAAGTTCTCTTGTGAATACCCCAGGCCCAGGGACTAGCACATATCAGACTTATGTACACTTAGGTGGCCAACAAATTGTAAATCCAAGCATTGTTGTAGGAGGCCAGAGTGAGAGTATTCTGGGAAAGGTGGATCAGAATCCAATGATTACAGAAACTGTTAGTGACACTAAGCCAAATAGTGACAATTTAGCCAGTCGTCCCATCTTCCCAGCATCAGACTTGACAGGTGCATTAGACAAGGATCTTACAGACATACAAAATCAGACCTCCCTATCACCAGCTCTAGTCGCGGCAGTTGAGGAACTGCACTCACCAGAAGAAGATCAAAGGTAAGCATAACACTGAAAGCATTGAATCCTTCAAGCCTTCTCATTGGTTCTTGTAAGGAATGTGCGATGTCGCCAGTATATACATATATCATTATTCTGACCTATTAAAATACTTACCAGTACATATTTGGGTTTTACCAATATTTTGTTATGTTACAACATTATTTATTCTCTTATAATGTCCACTTTTCGGGAAAAAAAGTTGAGTTGAAGTCAACCCTCAAATTGGTGTCTGGGTAAGTTAGCCTTTTTGTTTAAGATCGATTTCTCAAAAACCATCAAAGATATCCATATTCATCTGGAATATTTTATCATTGTCATCAACTGACACATTTCAAAGGGGCATTAACTAAAATTTATTTTTAACAGAGTTATGCCCCTTCTTGAAGTAAGACTTTTCATTATTCTATCAAGCCCAGACAAAAGTTGTGCTGTCTATTGACAATTGTCTACTTTTTGAACAGGCTTGAGTTACTGATCAGTCAATTGAGTATTGATTTGGGACATGCTGATTAGTCAAGATCATTTTTCTTTTAACTAGAATAACTTTATGTTTCAGGGGTCTCGATCTCCATTTTTCAGCCACCATTCCCCCAGTCAAAAAGTACGTTTTTGTCCCTGATTCATGTTTGATCCCCTAAACAGTCAGAAATATAAGGTTTAACCTGGTGTTGTGGTGATCAGATACACTCTTTCTGCCAAGAAAATGAAGTATTAAAGTTTCTCTTCAAACTCAATTTGGAGCGAATTACCAACTATAACCTAGTGTTCTTAACTATATAACATTTTTGTTAAAGTGTCTCTGATTGGCAGAGATGTTTATAATAAATAATATATACACATTTCAACTTATCATAAAGGCATCATAATCCCATTAGATATTATTATTATATTAAATTTTTCAAAAATCAAACTTAAAAGTAAAAAAAAAAATTAGGCTGAAACACTTAGGCAAACTATGACTAGAACAACAACCAGTCATTTGAAGATACAAAATAAATTTCCTGGCTACAATATGTATTAAGTTAGCTTAATCAGTGCAGATAGGTAAGAATATTAAAGGACATTATTTTATGAACTGAAAGTACATAATGCTTTGGTGAATTACTTACACATTTGTGAACAAGTTCACTTAAGCAACATGCAGAAAGCATGTAGGCTTATCATGTAATCATCATTTCTAAATATTGACTCTAGATAGTGATATTTCTTAATTATTAACTTACTGAAAATCAATTTCTGGTTTATTGACATTTACGCTTTATGTTTTGGCATAACATCATTTCTTTTGCAGCTTTATCAGGGAGTAATTCTCTCCTCAGAAAAAAAAGATGTAAAACTCCACATCCTGAAAATAGAAGTACTGTTCTTCCAAAACAGAGACAGTACATGTCAGAAATGTGACAAGTATTTACATGGCCTAATACTTCTAGGATAGATTTCGTAAGAAACCCTAGTTTGATTTGGGTCCATATAATATAGGTTAAAGCCTTTGAGGGGCGCCCGGCCGAGCATTTACTTGTCGGTGACTTGAAACACATCAGCCCCTTACCGCGTGGGGTCGAGTCCAGGTCGAGGCAAGAACTTTCATGTGGGGAGGTTTTCCAGCTAACCTACGGTGCGCCGATCGTTCTACCCAGACATCAGTCTGTGGTCTTCCTCCACCAATAATTAGCTGGACGTCGCTAATATGACCATAACTGTGTCGGTGCGATTTAACAAGAAACAAACAATAAAGCTTTTGAGCTAGCACTATCATGCAAACATTTTACTATCAAGCACTTAATTAGTCTAGCATACTGTTCTGGAAAGCTGTTGTGGTGTGCATGGACAAGATGGATCAGATCAATAAATGACAATGCTTTGTAACTAAATATGCATTAACTTTAAACATGCTGTTTTTATAGCATCACTTTTCACCGAAAAAAATGTGTAGCTTTTATCATGTTTTAATTTTTCAGGTTTGTTAAGATTTTTATTTATTTGTTATTGCTACAAATAGTCAAGCTTACGTTATACTTTCCATCACTCTGAGAAGAGTGGAGCCACCCTCCGTGGCAGTTCTTGTGGTTCTTGCACTACATCACTCACTCCCTTACATTGCTGGTTTATAACTTTATTACCTTTACCTCAGTCCCAGGTTCTGAGTATTATAGACCATGTGACTCTGTATGACAATAAGTAAAGAGTTGGTTAGGAATTTTAAAATAGAGTCGGCTATACTCTTGGCTTTTAAAAATAAATGAAATAAATATAAATTATTTGAACATTGTTAAATGATGTCAGCAAATAGGAAATTTAGTTTGTGGTATCCTCTTGTACGTTATAGATATACAGTGTTCTAGTTTACATTTGGGTAGTTATCTGCCTTGCATAAAAAAAAAAAAATCCATAGTTATTGCTGAATTACTCATGTAAAATTAAGTTTTCCGACCAAAACAAAGTATTTTTAATTTAAACACTTAGTGCATTATGTACATGAACTTCCTAAACAAAACAAACCTTTATCTTGTTTGCTTCCACCTATGCAAACCTATTTGACTGTCAAACTGCAAGATTCATTACAAAGGGTGTATGTTATATATGTATTTCCAATCTGAATTATAATTTGGACAGAAATGTGTTTTTTACTAGTCCCATACATGGTACACCCAATGACTCATATCAATACACTGTTTCAGCATCATGCAACATATGTTGATCAAGCATATAAAAAAATATATATTGTTTGTACCGACCCTAAGTTACTGCAGCCTTCCAAGCAAGCAACAGGGATTGAATTGAGAATATGTGGTATTTTCTCATTTAGCTTTATCAAAATGGACGGTAATTGTAATTAGTAACTCTTGCAGGTCATTATAATTAAGTTGAGTAGCGTTATTATCAGCATTAGATTGCATATGTAACAGATATTCACAGAGTGGTTGAAAACATTGTTTTTGTTGTCAGGAATTTCCATAAGCCTGTAGCAGTTTAACTCTATTGGGAGTGAAGTATTGACAATATATATGAATTGCTATGCAATATATACATATGAGATATAAAATATATATACAGTATTTGTTAGAATCCGTTGACAACAAAAGATTGAAAGTGCTTGAGTGTCCACCCATAAAACCTGATGGTTCAAAGTTCCATACATTTTTGTACTATTTTAATATCACAGTTAATAGAACTAGTGCTGGTTAAATTTTCTTGCTTGAGCTCAATTTGCAAGGGCAGACTATGGTGGTACAGTGGGAATAGTGTCAGCCCAAGGCATGGGAAGCCTAGGTTCAACACTATGCTTAGACTTAATTAAAATGGCAGTGGTACACTACTAGCTTTCCTGATTACAATCAAGAAAATATAAAGGTAGTACCACAACTGGTCAGACTGGTGTAAGGATAATTTATATATATATAGAATGATGCCACTTGTTAACTGCATGAATTCACACTAAAGGCAATACTACTTTTCCTTTAAGACTATTTGCACTATAACTGAAAGATAGTAAGTGGTTTGATAAACACTACAATTAGTGTATTTGTAGGTCAGCTTGACCTTTGTTCTGACTGTACGATATCATCTTGGGGTGTTTATTACTGACACTATCACATCATGCTATCACAAGAAATGCTTCAGCACTTGTGTTTTAAATGTACACTGCTTTTATACAGATCAGCTGTTCGCCCTGTAGTCATCATGTTTTAGCCAACTTGTCTGAAGGTTGTGACTTAATTCACAGGCGGCTACATACCAAAGTTATGTTTTAGAACACAAAGCTCCCCATAAGAGGAGTGTATCAGATTTTGTGTTTCTGTAAATTCCATAATTCTCATTCAAATCATATGTAGCTGGTACTGCTTTAAAATGTTTAATTTAAACATATTTTATTGCCAAATAGTTTTTTCTTTAGAATCAATGTACAATTACAAAAAAAGCATTGGCAAACGGGTTGAGCAACTAGTTCCTTAACTTAGATTTAAGTTCTTTAACTTTGATTAAAGTTCTAAACTTTAATGAAAGATCTTAAACATCTTAAACTTAGATGAAGATCTTAAATTTAGATTAAAGTTCTCAAACTTAAAGTTGTTAAGGGCTGATTAAAGTTCTTAAACTTTGATTAAAGTTCTTAAACCTTTATTAAAGTTCTTAACTTTGATTGAAGATCTTAAATATCTTAAACTTAGATTAAAGATCTTAAACTCAGATTAAAGGTATCAGGCTTAGATTAAAATCTTAAACTTAAAGTTGTTTAATTTAGATCAAAGTTCTTAAACTTAGATTGAAGTTCCTAAACTTGTTCTTAAACTTGAAGTCCTTAATTTTGGATAAAAGATTTTAAACTTGGATTGAAGCTTTTAAACTTAGATTACTGTTCTTAAACATAGATAAAAGTTCTTCAACTAATGAGTACTAGGTGTAAGGATTTGTAGAAGTAAAGGGTTTAGCAGGAGCCATACCACTCTTGTCTGGAGTTCAGACATTAGAATGGGTATGACTCAGTCGTAGTGTACATTTTATAGTAATAGCAATTTAAGTGACAATGCCTGTGATTATAAACACATACTGTAAAAAGTGTTTGAAAGATCTTAACATTGAAACGTTCCTGTAATTAAAATAGCATTGTCCCATTATTTTGAAAATTCGAATTCTTATTTCAGGACACCAGATGTTAATAAAAATGCATGCAGTAATTTCTTTTGTAGTCTGAATTTTTATTTATTAATATTCTTTTCATATCTTGCTTTAAAGAATTTATGTTTTCTTTCATTTATTTTCCAGTCAAATGGATGCTGACAGGTACTTGGTTTATTATACTCCATGTAGACTTTATGATATTTTACTTGTTTGTATTTTTTTCTGTTATGGATTAGAAAGGGGAGTCCTTCAGAGTAGGTCCAGGGCCAATTATATGCCATTGCATCCCATCCCTTGTGCTTGCATGTTAGCACAGACATTTACAGACCCTTTTATATACAGACACATTCAAAATATCAAACACAAACTCACTCATTGCCAAACACTTCAAATCATGACCAGACCTGGTATCCAGATACGTAGAGCGTCGTCGACTCCAGGTACAGAAGTCCCTGGGTTTGATCTTGGGCCCCAACATACCAAAGTCATTAACTTATATATAGATACCTCATTGAAGATTTAAATTTATTAGAAAGTTTTCCAAGAAAAATAAACATGAGCAGAGATATTCATCCTTCATAACAATAATTTACATGTTGTTTGTTATCTTCGGCATTTTAATTATTTTTGTTGTTGACAAATACAGGATTGAAATGTTTATACTTTTCTATCATGTTTGACAATCAGTAGAAACAAGCACTTTTTAATTTTCCTGTTTTTTAACCCATGTGTTTGAATTCACAATAGTTTACTGCTTCCTTCATCAATCAGTTTTCTGTGGAATTTGTTTTAACTTCCAAAAGGTGTGCCAATGTTAGTAAAGAATATCATTGTGCGGTATGGTAGGCATCAATGGTGGTAGAGCCCCACTTAAGAGAAGCAAATCTGATTTTGTGTGTGTGATACATCCCATTGTTCTCAATCAAACCCAATATTGTGGGTATTAATGAAATTTTCTGAATGAAACATTTGTAAAGAGTCCCTGGAATAAAGGGTTTGAAGGAGATATAAAGAATTTAGCCTTGGCTGAACCCTTCATTTCTAGGATTCTGTGTTGTTTTCACCATCTTAATGTACATATTTAACACCTATCTTATGTAATTTTATTGATTTCATCAGATTGCTTGTAAATATTTAGGAAAACAGTTTATGTTTATACTTAAGCATTAAATTATATTTTTGTCAGTAGCATTAACATGTACGGAATTTGTTGAATTTTATGGAGTCCTCCAGTACACAAACTACAGCACTGTTGTTTTGTAAAATATTACAATGCAGATGTGTGTTACCCATTAGCAAGTAAAAAACCACTTGGCTTGGTAGTTTTTATGAAAAAAGAATTCAGTATGGCATATTTTTGGTCCCCACATCATTTGTTACTTCCTGCTTATCTATGTAGATTTGTCTTCATAAACATGGCACTTTTTAAGTCAGTCATTTTTGTTTATTTCTTTTGCTTTGAAATATAAAATGTTGATTTGTAGTCAAGATGACTGGAAGTGACTTTGTTGTCTTTTTGGTGGCTGTTCACATAGATGGTCTGCTTTTTATCAGTATTTTGTAAGTAATTTACATATAGATTGTTTAAGCTTTTGTTCACCAGCAGTTGCTGATATTTTAAGAAGAAACAAATATTGTACTGGCAGGGACTAGGAGGCGACCTTGAAACAATAAGTCGTAGCCTAAAAATAACACAACGGATAGATCTCATTCTTATTTCGCCAGTTATGGAAATTTTGAGAGGACCTTTTTCTTCTATACCTATTCATCTAACCCGTCATGTTACCAGTGTTAGTGAGCACATGTCATAGGATGAGAAGGGAATTTTACATTATTTACATGCATGAACATGGCTGTTGTTATGTTCTCGTTGGTCTGATAAAAATAAGTGTTGTGTGTACATTGGTATGTAGTCTGTAAACAATCATTATGTCTCCATGTAAACCGGACCTGGTAGCTTGATAGAGCATCGGCTCCAGTTACAAGAGGCCCCAGGTTCAATCCTTGGCCGCGACTTACCAAAGTCGTTAAAAATGGTAGTGGTAAGCTCTCTTCCTAACTCTTAAGCAAATATAAGGATAGTTCCACTGCCGGTTGGGCCGGTGTCAGGATAATGTGACTTGGTGTGGTATCATGCCAGGTGTTCACGGCATGCTATATATACAGTGAAGGCAGCACTATATCTGCTTCAAGTGGACACTCTCCAGATAACTGAAATACTTTTGGTGAGACGATAAACCCAATAAACAAATCTCCATGTAAAGCCGTCTTCAAAAGTAGTGGTGGCACCTGTGGTCAAGGGGCAGAGGCGCAGGCTTGCAACTCTTCTGCCTCCTTGGCAAGTTAACGCATGGCAGAGTTCGCATCTCCATGCTGGGCAACGGGCTCAATATGAGGACTTCCAGTTAACCTTTGGTAGTTTTTTCCTGAACTTTTGTCTTTGGTCTTCTTTCAACAAACTAACTGGATGTTGCTTTAATGACCAGCATAGTGTCACTGCGAGATATTTATGAAAACATGCAAAATCATTAAATATCTTCAATTTTCTCATTGTTATCATTATCATAATTTTTGGTCTATTTAACAAATAGTTTTAATATGTCTGGGTAAAAATTCTGGGTCAGATCAGCTTCATATCTGGAGTGTTCTGTTTGACAGATTTATCTCGTTCTTTTATTCTGTTCTCATTATTCATTTGCTCCCAAGCTGAGCTGGTGAAATAATGTCCAAGTTGCTTAAATCTGTGCAAGTGATTAATTTGAATTAACCTTTTTATTGATTTTTAATAATTTAGAAAATGTACCATGTAATAATTAATATGAAGTAATTTTTCCCTAAAATTTAGCAAAATTAATGTACACATAGTTTGTCATCAGTTTTAGCAATAATTTAAGCTTTCTTAAAATTTGTTTGTTAAATAGAAATTATCTCTAACAAATTCTAGACCTTTTTTTGCGGAACTTGATACCTGGTCACATTCACGACCTACCTAACCATGACAGATTCTATGCATGACATTTACACTTTCAAAATTAAATTTTCATGTATCTTTAGTTAGTTTAAGCCAGTTAAAAATAATCAGATCATTTTTTTATATCCAATCTGAGGTTTCCAAATGACAAAACAACCCAAGGTAAACTTGTTGACCGTTCATTCTTTATGCTTTACTTAGTAAGTCTTAGCATCATTTAACAAATGCTTTTTTACTGTGTATGATAAAAATAGACAATTTTGGAAAATTTCACACCTAAAACTGTGACCTTTGATATTAATTTATATAAAGGTGACCTTGGTGAAATACAATCTGTCATTTGTCGGCACAAACAAGTGGTTTGTTTGTCAGGATAATAACTTCGGGTTAAATAAAAATTATTTGAAGTTTTACAAAAATGTTTGTGATAATTATAAATTCATAATGTTTGGATTGGGTTTTATATGTCTGACTTATGGGTCTGATTTAATTTAAATTAAGATGCCTCCTTATTGTTATCTTTTTAATTTTAACACTTTTCTTGTCTGGTTGTTAACCCTTAGCTTGCTAAACACATATTTATATGACTGGCAAATGGTGTAGATCCAGATCAGCCAGCTAGCTCCATGAGGTTTGAACCAGCAACCTCCGATATGAGAATCAGGCGACATAACCACTATAACATCGCAGGACCTTTTTCCTGTTGTTAGTAGGAAATGTTTACAGGTGCCTTCCTCTTAAAAATTTCTTTAAAATCATGCAATTTCCCCCTAGAAGTAACCTCACATCAGGGTTTTTTCATGTACCTTTAAGAAGAAATCATGCTATTTTCCCCCAAATTATAGAGCATAATGCCCCTTCACCTGGCTGTGAAAAAAGCATTGCCCCATGACAGATAGGAAGTGTACCTTGTTCATTGATATTGTCCATTATACTTTGGTAAGTTAGAGAATCAAACTTTTTTTTGAATTAAATGTCCAAAGACTTACATCTTTGTAGGTTTTTGTTAAGTTTTTTTGAAAAATATTTAAAAAAAAATGTTTAGATCAGAGTCTTGGATATAAATATTAAAAGCCCTAATGCAGAATGAAGTGATACAAGACTTGTTCTCAATTCTCTTTAGTTTGTAAATGGAACCAACTGTCACAAAATGACCTCAAATAGCAGAAGCAATTTTCAAAATGTATGTCATTTATAAGGATTTTTGATCATTAAAATAATATAGTGCTGTCACTTGTAAGGTGGCCCTAAACTGTACACATACTGATTATGATATAAATGACGAATTCACATCACCATAACTACATTTACAACACCGCATACCACAGTGTACACAGCAACAGTCTTTCTTTCCATTTCTTGTCCTTTACAGTCACAATGTTACTTTTATAAATATATATATTGTATGCATTATATATATGTATACACACTTTAATGTACTGTTAGGTTCTAAAGTTGTATCCATTAAGTGCAAGTTATTTTTTTCACTAAATTGATAAAAAAAACTATCCTTAATTTTGGAGAAAAAAAATCCGAAGATAATGAGAAATTACCAGGGTTGACAGAATAATAAAAAAAACTTGAAAATCTTATATCTTTGAAGATATTTTTTATTTTAAGGGAATGCCTTAATGAAAGTGAGAAAGAAAATGCCTTCTTTTTGGATACAACATTATTAGTAGAGTACATGTATCGGGAATGTAAAACCTAGAGCTGCAGATAAGCTGAGATAATTTCATGTTAACTTTTTCCTTTATTGTTGGTACTCGTAAATTTCAAGCATGCTAAACTCAATTGGAGCAGGCTTAGTTTACTAGTTAAGATCCAAATATGAACGGTCTTGTTAGAAGCTATATTATTGTATGCTTAGTCTTATTATCTACACATGACATCCTTAACAAGTAAATAAAATTCTAAGTGGGCACCCACGGTCCAGTGGTAAAGTTGCCCACTTGTACTTCCTCTGTCTGCTTAGCCTTCCTCCAGAATGGTCCCTGGTCCATTTGAGGCGAAGGACTTAATGTGAGAAGGTCTTCCAGCTGACCTGCAGAGCACCAATGGTGCAAGAGTGCTGGATATTGCTAGATTGATCATATTCTGTCAGTTAGATGTATTTAAAAAAAAAGAAATCTTATAAATAAACAACAAATATAGCATGATGAGCGTTAACAATTGTCACATGGAGCATTGCTATTAAGTACCAGCAATAGAAGGTTATGTTGATAAAGGACACAACATCATGGAAACAACTTTCGTTTATCTGGAGCCTGGTCGTTAGTTAACAAGTATAGAAATACACTCAAAACAAATTTTACAGCATTAATTTTTCAACCTGTTATCTTTTTTTTTTTCTCAAAAACTTTCCAATGCAGATTTTAAGACTTGCACATTTTTCAAAAAGATGTTCCTTTTCATTTAATATTGTACGTGTGACCACCTGTCTTTTTAACATAAAAATCCTTATAACGTACAAATAGCATTTTATTGTGGAAATAGTTGTTTTATAAGGACAGTCTTTGTTCTGTGATTCATACTAAATGCAATGACACAGCTATTTGGAAAATATATTAGAGGGTCTGGAAGATGCTGAGGAATTTTTTTTGAGTGTACATGAATGTATCTGGACATTGGTTGCTTGAACATTTTACATGTTACTTACATGTTTTATGAGCTATTAGCGTGGTCTTTGGTCATTGGGTGAATTGTCACCCAGGCTGGCAATGCATGGAATCATCTTAGGAAGAGATACATTTGTTGAATTCATAAATTAGAATTTAATCACTTCTTAAATACATTGTTTGATGAAAAATGGTTAATATTAACATGGAAGATTTTCTTAATTACTAATATTTGTATGATCTGCATGGCTTTTTCTGATAACACTTCAACCGTTATGAATAAAATCTTGAATTTTTTAACTGGGTCCTATGGGATTGAAAAAGTAGGTCACTAGGTCAAATTTTGTGGACACACTAGTCACATGATTTATAGTCTTATCTTCATCTTACTTTGTCAGAATGTTTTTTTGCGTGAAATCTTGGGATAAGTACATGAATAAAATGGGTCATGTGGGGTCAATAAATAGGTCACTAGGTAAAATCTAAGAAAAATCACCTTAGAGGCCACATTTATGGCCCATAATTCATCAAAGATTTTATAAATAAATAACTCTTAATCATTTGATACCAGATATGAGCCTTCTGAATGCTTGAGTGAATCCTTCAGGTGAGCGATTAAGGGTCGTCATAGCCCTCTTGCTAAAATTTATATCCTATTCAGCCATCTATTTAAAACTTAATTCAGAATTTAAAAAAATGATTTATAAATTTCTTTTATTATTTGATTTACCCTCTCTTTATAAAGGTAATACACTTTTATATGAGATTCAACTTATTTTGCCTGTTTTATCATGTGTTTTGTATTGCCTGTCTAGCTTTGTCCCAACCAGGATGCATCCAGAAAAGGAACACGAAGTTTCCAAATGGCTGAAGTGTTCATTATTTACGATCTAATGGTCATTTGAGTGTTCTCTAATTACACCATAATGTACACTATGTGGTTGAGACAGCTTCCTGTACACGTGTGAATAGTTGTAAAAATTATCAGTTATATTACATGTCATCCAAAGGAACATGTTTACTCCTTCATAGGTAGTGTGTGTGGGTATGTTTTGATTGGGAGTGGGTGGTTGGTGGTTAAAGTTAGAATCACTGACTTGTACTTTTATAACTATCTATTAAGTATGATATAGTATCAAACAAGCTGAAGTGAATCCAGTTTTAGGTTTTTATTCTAAGAGAAAGGCATTCTGATTCCCAGATACAACATAGCAAAGTCTTACTAAAAGGGTATACATATTTATGTTGCATATAAATGTAGTATGTACCATAACATCAGCCAACAAGGTTCTAGTGATGCCATTGTTCTAGTTTTAAACTTTAGATCCAGTGCGGCATGAATTTTATTCCCAGTACAATATAGCACAATTTTTTTTTCAAAACCTAAACAGACTCAAGTGATGCAGTAAGTTAAGTTTCAAATTTAGAGCCAGAAGGTCATGGGTTTGATTCCCAGCTACAACAAAGCAGTCTTACAAAAAAGACTGTATATTTTTATGTTGTATATATACGTAGTAAGAAGGAAAATAGCCATACCATCAACCTAACAGAATCTAGTGATGCAGTAAGCTGTGTTTCAGAATCAGAGCCAGGAGGTCATGGCTTTGATTCCCAGCTACAATATATCAGTCAATGTTGTATATATATGTGGTATGATGAAAAGAGCCATACCATACCCAAACAGGATTTAGTGGTACAGTAAGTTAAGTTTCAGAATCAGAGCCAGGAGGTCATGGGTTTGATTCTCTGCTACATCATAGAAATTTAAAAAAAAATACCAATATTCCTTTCTTTAGTATAATGGAAAGCAGTCTTCAACAAAACCTGGTCCCTTGCTAACGCTCAAGCAAATATAAGGGTAGTTCCACGACTGGTTGGCCCGGTGTCAGGATAATGTGACTGGGTGTGGTATCATGCCAGGTGTTCACGGCATGCTATACACAGTGAAGGCAGCACTATATCTGCTTCAAGTGGACACCGTCTTCAGATAACTGAAATACTGTTGGTGGGACGATCAACCCAATAAACAAACAAACAAACAAACAAAACCTGGTGGACCAGAGTCCACCAAAATCTATGGCTGTCCAGTAAATAATACAAGTTAAATGGACCAATGTTTTACCAGAATTTTCAGCCAATTTTCTGAATTATTATAAAAACATAAATAATAAACTAAACAAAACAGCGCTTTACAGCCTTTTACTGAGCCCAACCACTCGTAACACCTCGGTTAGCTTACCAACCATTTACAGAGATTGTCGATATATACTCATATGTAATGGACGTCACATTTATAGAGTCTTATAAATGCATACAGAGTGCGCTCATCTGTTCTAATTTATGGCATAGAGTTGTGTACAATGTGGGTCATTATGTAAACATCTAATATTTGGTGATATGAAATTGGATAATTACATAGTAAAACAATTAAATGAAATTTCAACCTAGTTTGTGTTTAGAATGCATTCTAACATTATATTTTTTTATAAGAAGATCCGGTTCATACAGTTTCCCGGGTTTGAAACATGGAATTAATGGTGACCATGGTTTTTAGCTCACTGAGCACAACGTGCTCAAGGGGAGCTTTTGTGATACCGCTTCGTCCGTCGTCCGGCGTCCGTCGTTCGGCGTCCGTCGTTCGGCGTCCGTCGTCAACATTTACCTTGTGAACACACTACAGGCCACAATTTTTATCCAATCTTCATCAAACTTGGTCAGAATGTTTGTCTGCATGAAATCTTGGATGAGTTCATTATTGGGTCACCTGGGGTCAAAAAGTAGGTCACGAGGTCAAATTTTAGGAAAAACTTGTGAACACACTAGAGACCACATTTATAGCCCAATCTTCACCAAACTTGGTCAGCATGTTTGTCTACATGAAATCTTGGATGAGTTCGTAACTGGGTCACGTGGGGTCAAAAAGTAGGTCACTAGGTCAAATCTTAGAAAAAGCTTGTGAACCCACTAGAGGCCACATTTATAGCCCAATCTTCACCAAACTTGGTCAGAATGTTTGTTTGAATGAAATCTTGGATGAGTTCGTAACTGGGTCACGTGGGGTCAAAAAGTAGGTCACTAGGTCAAATCTTAGACAAAGCTTGTGAACACACTAGAGGCCACATTTATAGCCCAATCTTCACCAAACTTGGTCAGAATGTTTGTTTGCATGAAGTCTCGGATGAGTCTGTAACTGGGTCACGTGGGGTCAAAAAGTAGGTCACAAGGTCAAATCTTAGAAAAAGCTTGTAAACACACTAGAGGCCCTATTTATAGGCCAATCTTCATCAAACTTTGTCAGAATCTTTGTCAACATGAAATCTTGGATGAGTTCCTTATTGGGTCTCGTGGGGTCATAAAGTAGGTCACTAGGTTAAATTTTAGAAAAAGCTTGTGAAAACACTTAAAAGGCTACGTTGATTGCCCAGTCTTCACCAAACTTGACCATTATGTTTACCAGTATGAAATCTTACATATGTTTTGAAGTGAGTCATGTGGATTCAGTAGGTTACTTGGTAAAATTCTAGAAAATGTTATCAACCCAGTGGCCACACTAATGGTCCAATCTTCACCAAAGATTTCTAAAGAAAATAACTTTTAATTACTTGATGCCCGATTTGAGCCTATGTAAAGCCTGTGTCATCAGGTGAGCGATTAAGGGCCATCATGGCCCTCTTGTTTACTGATGTAGGTTTCCGGTCTATTGTAAAATTCGAAAATGTTCTTTTGGCAGTTTCACAATGCCAAACCATGTGCTTCAGAGTCAGAGAGTTCAGATACAGACAATGATGCGGGCACACAGATGCCTAATGAATCCATTATGTCTGAGTCTAAGCGGGCGACGCTTTGTAAATAGCAGAATAAACGCATGATTGGCAAAACTTTTTTGTGTCAAAATGCCAAATCATGCAGGTCCAGTAAAATGTGGTCCAGACCAGTAGATATTGCTAGCTTGGTGAACCTAAGGTCTTGTGTTTTTAAATTTCTTTCCTGAAGACTTGGAAAGAGCCTTAAAATAAAATAAACAAGCTGTAGTGATGCATAGGTAGAGTGCAGGAATCGCAACCAGTAGGTCATGGATTTGAGTCTCGGCCTGGACACAGCACTGTGCTTAAACTTCATTTAAGGCCACTTTTTCAGTAGCATTAGTGCATTCATTTTTAACTTATCTACTACTTTTTATAACTTCTCTTAAAGTTAATGACATTTATTGAGAAAAATAAAAAATGTGTCTTGTGTTTTGACAGCCACAAAGAAATTTCTACTTGTCCAAAACATGTTTTACTCATCAAGGCACAAGGATAAGTATATTTTTGTTTAACATCCTGCAGAGCATAGTCTTTTAAAATGTTAGTATACAAATATATATACATGTGTATGCTTCCTAAAGGGTCATAAAGTCGGTATAACAAGCTGCAACTGAATCTGTTTATATGGATCAGCATTTAATTGAAATGTTATTCAGGAAGGAAAATATGAACAACTGAGAATAGCTGGGTATTTTATCTTGTATTTAAAAAACTGATACCATATATGGAAGTATTATACAGGATGCCATACCAGAAATAGCATTCCTTGTCTTACTCTGAATGAAAAAAATGTCCTGGTGTATTTTGTATCATGGTAATTATGAAAGGAAAATATAAGATTTACATAAGTATTAATCTTGTTTATGTCTAGTTTTATGCATATATCTCAACAGTATATATATATATATATACAAGGCATTACATTGAGTGTTGCATACCTAAGATGTTAAAGGGGGTACCTGACAGTTTGGATCAGATTCTTTATCTGAAACTACCTCCTGATGTTTTGTTACCTGCAAAGATCCTGCCAAATGCTGTTTATTGATGTCTTACATCTATGTGAAAAGAGCAGCATTCGCTTAAAATAGCTATTTTTAATCCGAGAAAACCACATGACCACTTCATGGTATTGCATCATATCAATCTCATTAAAATCACACCCTAACTTTCGCTTCATTACTTTCCGCTGGTTAGGATCTGATGACATCGCATTAGGTGTCACCTCAATTTGACCTTTGATTAGCCAATCAAATCGTCGGCTGCAAAATGTTGGGGTATAACTGATCGGAAGGTATAGATGCCGCCGTGTTGAAAGATTAGACGAACTTGTTTCGTAACGAGGTTTCTGATTGGTCAAGTAACATTGACAACTTAAAGGTCACTTCGAGGCGACCTGTATGGGGATGTTATCAGATCCTAACCAGCGGAAAGTAATGAAGCGAAAGTTAGGATGTGATTTTAATGAGATTGTGCATCATATAGGTTATTAGTTCTGACGTCGGTATGTAGTTTTAGCTGAAATCTTTATCATGCTTATTTATAGATTTAGAAAGAATGAACATTTGGATTTCATGTTTTGTATTGTTTAATATTTGAGGTGGTGTTCAAATTCATCTTTATTTAGAATAAAGTATATAAATTGATTTAGCAGTTATACCTAAATTCCCCAAAACAGTGGGGAAATAATGTATTTGATATAGGCAAATTGTTGGATACCATCTTTATGGTTGTTTCTTATTTGTTACATCGCACCGACACAGTTACATGTGTGGTCATAATGGCGATGTCCAGCTAATTATTGGTGGAGGAAGACCCCAGACATGTCTGGGTAGAACTTTAAGGAAAATTTAAGAATAATTGCAGAGCGCCCATGGCATAGTGTTAGAGTCGCTGACTAGTAACTCCTCTGACTGCTTAGCCTCTCACCTCTCGGGTTCCAGTCCTGTTCGGGCGAAGGACTCAGTGTGGGGATGTCATACTTGTTTGGGGGTTTAAGTTCAGAATTGGTCTCTGCGATGCATTTAAAAATAAATATTGAACTGGGTTTAACATGTGAGGTCTTCATCACATGCTGTTACTATCATGGCAGCTCCATATTTGCTTCAAGTGTATATTCATGATGACTGAGAGATTGTTAGCAAGACAAAAACAAATATCTATGTTCTTCCTAGTTATTCACTTCAATAAACATAATAAGCATTCTTTAGTTCTTGGCAGATATGTTGTACTTTTAAAATGCTGAGCAAAGATTAATCAGGCTTTGACAAATTGCAAAAAGGCATATTTGGCAATTTAAATTAATGAACATTAATGACCTGAGTTTAATGCCAAGTGAATTATAATTATGATTATGAACAAAGCAAAATTGTATAAAAATACTATATCAATACATATTTTGGATGGCATCAATTATTGTTACTTACAAAAAATGCCTAATTTTGTTTAGCGTACTCACAGGTGAACACATCATAGCACAGTGATAGCATGGAATCTAAATTAAATGAATTTTGAAAATTAAGTGACGTTTAAAAGTTAGTGTATATGATTCACTTATGCAATATCCCATAATTGTCTAAGTGTTAAGTGTTGATACTGATGTGAAATGCCACAATGAGATGTTCCCACTGAGGTGTTGAGTGATATCAAGTTCAAAGGAAAATAAATGAGAAAAGCTACACTCGAACCCGGGGCCTCCTGTACCTGGAGCCGTCGCTCTTGTGGTGTTGCAGTTAGAGTTGTAACCTGAAAACTCATGGGTTCAATTCCTAGTTGAAGCAAGAACTTTAATGTGGGGCGAACATCTAGCTGACCTGCAGTGCTTTGGTGGTTCTAGTCAGACTTTGTCATTGGATTTCATTGAGTTTAATATCTTGACATGGCCAATATGACCATAATTGTGTCATATACAGCTCCTGTTATCACTAGAGTTGATCAGGCGACCTCAAGGTATAATGCTTGGTTGTAGATAATAGTACCCGCTACAGAGGAGTATATGAGATCAGTTGTTTTGCTTGCAACCTTGTTGATATGGATTGTTACAGATTTTTACACAAGATGAATTCGCAGGGCTCAATGATATATATTGTGATTAAATAGGCAAAAGTAAGAGTAGTATTCGTGATACATTCTCGTAATGATCTTCTGAATTCCTTGAAAAAAAGATTCTCATTAGCAATAGTAGTAATGGTGATACATTCTTGTAATGACTTTCTTAATCTCAATACAATAAGATTCTCGTAAGGATTTTCTTAAGAATGTAGGTCTAATTTTCTTTAAGGGACAGAACGTTATTGCTAGAATTATTGTATCGGGCAGGATAATCCATCGCTTTGCAAAGAAAGCCTTGAGAATTCCACATTAGTTTGTGAAATGATATAGTTACTATTATTGTTTATTTTCAAGAGACATTTAAACCAACACATTAAGTTTGATCTAAAATAAAAATTACCAAAATTATTAGTTTGGAGACTTGCAAAAAATACATTTTTGCATATTTAGGAAGTGCCAATGTTTGACAGAAACAGTTGCATTTTAGATTTGCTGAATTGTCTAGCCACATTATCAGTGCTTTGATTTTTGATCATTTGCAGTTTCACATTGCCATAACAAGGCATAGACCTTGCAGTCGATCCTTTCCATACGACATTTTATTAATAACCAGTGCTAAATCCTGTCATTTAGTTACTAAAGTATCAGTCTTTGGAATGGGAAAATACCATACTCCCAAAATATAAGCCTGAACAATAATCAGATATACAAACATAGTAGCAAAACAACAGTACAACAGCATTTAAAAATCAGACTTCTCAGAGACTTGCTAGGTTTGATCATAATAGCTGCATGCGCTACAACAATGTAATCCAAAGGACAAATGAATCAGAAAGGTTTTCCCCCAATGTACCATGAACCATGTCACGTTCATTCACATTCTTTGTGTCTCTTTCTTCCTTTGATTTGTCGTTGGGTTGATAAGACAAGGAGCAAGAAAATAATCAGTTTGTCGACACTGCATGATTCCGTCCTACGATATACGGTAGATAATTTGTGTAATCTCAATAAGAAAGGGTAGCGATAACTGTTGAGTAATGTTTTGATATTTTTAAGGTTAAAAGTATTTTACCTTTATTTTGATATTCAGCAGAGTATATAGGAGGTGGCCAGCTAGCTCGTCCTTTATTCTATAGCACTTTAACTCAAGGGATCAAGTTTTAATTGGGTGCAGTAACTGAGGATGTCCTTCTGACCTGTTCTGTATGGATGTTTATCTACTTTTTTTGCACTAACTAAAAATGACCCGATATGACATTAAACTAGTACATAAATTAAAGTATTTGGTTGACAACTATAGGATTTATTAGTACATGAAATAAGATTTACTTTTTCTCAGTTTAACCTGAACACCCTTTTTATTTTCTGACTGACAAATAAATGAACATACAACTTGCAGGTTGACATTTAGCCTCTTTACCTTCTAAGCATGTATTGATTTATTGCTGAAGCAAATAGTGTAGTTCCATATCAGTCAGCTTCCAGCCAGAAGTTGTCTGATCTGGATCTGCATTATTGTCTGCTGAGTGTGTAGAGAAATATGACTTGCAATGTTTTAATGTAGTTACAGGTAACAATTCTTAAGAACTTTTTATTGATTATTAACAATTATAGCGTGTGAAGGGTTGGCTGCATGCAGACAAATGGTTTGTCATTTATCATGTGTTGGTTGATAACAGCACTCGCAACATGCTGTGCATGTTGTGTTGATTGTAAACAATGTCTGGCTGCCCATTCAGTGGTAGGTAAAAAATTGGTTTTCAATTAAAATTGAGTTTCCAAAAAAAAACACCATGCAATGGAAATGTTTGATTTTATTGAAATGTAGCAGGTGTTTATCTAAACCACCTGAGCTCTGTTATACATTGCAAAGCTTTACAAGTTCATTCTCCACTATTTGATTGGTCAGGTATACTGTAAATTAGATATTGTTATGCATCAGGCTCAGGGCAAAAAGAAGATTGCTGATGATGTAATGCAACTGACTTCTTGGCCCCTCACTGAGTAACATCGCTCCTAGGAGGGGGTAAAATCATGTGGGGAGGTTTGCCAGTAGACTTTTGGTGCGCTGATAGTTCTACGCATCTGGAGCGGTCCTTTACCAATTATAACTGACTGTTGCCGATAGGAAGTTTTCTTCAACCCTAAAACAATAAATCTGTCCCTTCATAGATATTTAACTCAAACAAGAAGATTTATAATCTCAGAACCGTTGTAAACCAAAAAGCAAAAATGATCTATTATAAGGCAAAAACAGTTAAATGCAGAAATTAATAAATAAAGTATATATACTTCTCAAACTACGAAGGATAACATTTTATAATGTATACTTCTTTAATTATGTTGTGGCAACATGCTTCTTATACATATCAGATCAGTAAATGCAATTCACTTATATGAGGCCCAAATACCTGTTGATTATTTTGTAAGCAAACTGATTTTATCTAGTGATAATATGAACAAAATATCTAATGTCAAAAAAGTGATCCTTAGCAATCTGTGAATAGTATATATGTTTTTCTGTGACAATTATTTTGCAATGCTTAACCAAACATATGTTGTTGGTTGTCAGAAATAAGTGTCAGTGGCAATTCTATACCAACACTTTAGCATGTTGTTATCGTCAAGGCTGCAGGATTAAGATGGGACTACTAATCCAAAAATAGACATACAGGCCAACTGGACCTGGTAGCGCAATCGGTAGAGCATCGGCTCTTAGTACGGGAAGCCCCGGGCTTGATCCCAAATCTGGTATCATGCCAGGTGTTCACGGCATGCTATACACAGTGAAGGCAGCACTATATCTGCTTCAAGTGGACACCGTCTCCAGATAACTGAAATACTAATGGTGGAACAATAAACCCAATAAACAAACAAACATACAGGCCAACATTAAAATTACAGTCTCTTGCTAGTAAAAACTTAATCTGCTAATCACAAATCAATCATAGCATGTGTGAATAGTGTTGATCCTGATCAGCAATCTCCAGCTAGAAATTGGCTATTTGCTTTTGATTTCTTAGGAATACACAGCCTGTCCTCTCCATGCCACTGTTAGGACAGTGTCCAGTATATATAACAAGGGTTGAAATTCCAACTCTTTTACCAGTGGGCATAGAAAAAACAAACAGAAACACTGCATCAGTTGTCCAAAGGAGTTTTACATCTGTAGATTGCTTCCGCCGCAAGCTTGTTTACAGATCTTGGCCTGCTTTGTTGTGAATAACTCATAGTAATTTGTTCATTATTTGCTCTCAAGTTTACTGTATAGCTGTAGTGGTATCAAGAAATATTGGTAGAAACTTAAAACAGGAAAGGTTGCAGAGCCTGTTCAGACAGCTCCTAGTCTACATTATGCATCCAAACTTGGTCATTTTTTTTAAAGTCATGTATGGCTTTAGAATGGACCTTTTTTCTGTTTCTCAAAATACTGTGTGTTAGCCTGTATGATCCTTTTGTGTGAATGTTTAAATTGCTCAAAACAAGTAAAATTTAATGTTTATTCATCTCACTAACCCAAAAAATATAACTTAAACCTTTCTTTTGCTTTCATCACCATAGTCGATCATTTCATTGGGCATTTCCATTTAACATGCCAAAAATAAACAGTGTCTTCAGTGTTTTTCCAACTCGAGGTGAATTCTAGATTTGCGCTGTTCCATCCTATGAGTTCATGGTCTTCTTTTTCTTTCTGGTAAAGATGAAGCTGGCTTTCCTCTCTTTCTAGTGTTGCTGCTTTTCCACCATTGTTATTTACGAATTAAGGGTCACAGATGAAAGTAAATGCGGGTCATGGGATACATTGAACACTTACGTAACCGATCAGAACATTTTGGGATTCGACCAAAGAATTTTAGTACTCAGCAGTACTAAAATATTTTATAAATTTAATGATTTTGTTTTTTATTGACTCATTTGAAATAATGTTAACAATTAGGGACACTCAGCCATTATATATGTCATGTAATGTATCTGAAACATTATTTGCACCAAATTGGATGATGAAATTCCAAACCATATATTGAAGGTAACTTTTTGCCTACCAGCCACTCATCTTACATGCACTATAATCTTCCTAACTGTGTTGTTGTGACCTTAGTTTTTAAATAAGTCTTTCCTTATAGGCTTATCTTTCCGTGTTTCAACCACTTGTTACAAGATGTGTGACCTACGTAATTATTCAAAGTAATCTTGACCACTGATTGTGAATAAAGTTGTCTTGAATATTAGTTAAAATAAGAAGCAAATAAACTATTTTTAGAAAAAACAAAACAATGACAAATAATAATGTATAAGATAAGGACACTTAACCAATCTACACTAGATTACTGTTTATGATTGTATTATACTATTCTTTGTTTTTATGCTTTTTATAATTGGAGTGTCTTCAACAGTCTTTGTATAAGTGTGCACATTGTTTGTCTTGAAGGACATGGCTAGCCAAATCCTTTAAAAAGACAATTGATGTACATCAAATTTCATGCTTTCTTCACTGATTTTTTTCTAAGCATGAATGTTAACGTTTAATATTATATTATTTTCATGTTTGTTTTTGTTTCAAGTACCTATAGCATAAATATAAACTGTTATATATATATTTTATATATATATATATATATAAATATATATATATATATATATATATATATATATATATATAGAGAGAGAGAGAGAGAGAGAGAGAGAGAGAGAGAGAGAGAGATATTAATTTCATAAAAGTTGTTCAAGTCCAACCAAACCTAGGTGTGCAAAATAAATTGGGATCTTAAAACTACATGCAAACCTAATTAGACATTCGTTATAAAAACTGAGCAGCAGACAGTATGGATCTTGAATAGAGCTCCTATTGGGAGCTGATCTGGATAATCCCCATTTTCCTAATCCTGATCAGTTTGTCCCAAGCAGGTTAAGTGTTACTGCAAGGATAGGTGATCTTCTGATCTGACTGTCAGCTCAAAATCCAGGTCGCAGTCATCTGTATTACTGCATGTGTACTTCACATGAATGGCCCCTGCTTACAATCTGTCGGACCATTGTTAGGTTCAGTCAATGGTATGACTGTAGCAGATGTAGGTTAAATATGACACAGTTGAGAAAGCTTCTGATAGTAGTGCAGATCCTGCTGGAGAGCTGGCTGATCACTGTCTGAACTATTTGCTGCTAAGTAACTTGACATCGTCAGTATCTTGTCGTAGCAAGTCTGCAAGTATGTGTCATGAATAAAAACATGATTATTTATGAATTATGAAGAAAAATTAGCACTGAAAGGGTTGATATAACAACAGACATTTTAAATTATATATGACAAAGTTCAACTGATCTGATACCAGCTTAAGGAGTATTTTTGACCGACTTCCTGAATTCCTTTATTGCAGTTAGTCAATTACTTTCAGTAATATTTTAATGTCTTTATGGATAAAATTCATTGAAGAGATTGGTTGTATGATATTTTCTGCTTATCAAACTTTTTTTTCCTCATTGATTATAAATGTGTGGATGTTCCAGAACTGGCTAATTTTGCAGTTTTCTGATTGTTTTAATTCTGTATGTCCAATTGCATGTATTTAAATAGGGGAAATCCTTTTGTAAATATTTCATTTTGAGTTAAACTTTAATAACTTAAAACCACAGTTTCCCAAACTTAGGCTGTCTTTGACTAAGGCAGTTATCCATGCCTAGGACAGAGTTTCACCTGTCGATAGCAGAGTTATCCATGTCTAGGACAGAGTTTTACTTGCCAGTGGCAAAGTTGTCCATGTCTTGGGCAGAGTTTTACTTGCCAGTGGCAAAGTTTTCCATGTCTAGAGCAGAGTTTTACTTGCCAGTGGCAAAGTTTTCCATGTCTAGGGCAAAGTTTTACTTGCCAGTGGCAGTTTTCCATGTCTAGGGCAGAGTTTTACTTGCCAGTGGCAGTTATCCATGCCTAGGGCAGAGTTTCACTTGCCAATGGCAGTTTTCCTTGTCTAGGGCAGAGTTTTACTTGCCAGTAGCAGTTATCAATGCCTAGGGCAGAGTTTTACTTGCCAATGGCAGT
This sequence comes from Sinonovacula constricta, assembly GCA_007844125.1. Classification (NCBI taxonomy): domain Eukaryota; kingdom Metazoa; phylum Mollusca; class Bivalvia; order Cardiida; family Solecurtidae; genus Sinonovacula; species Sinonovacula constricta. The sequence continues at coordinate 14,255,172 of CM017563.1, forward strand.
TTTCCTTGTCTAGGGCAGAGTTTTACTTGCCAGTAGCAGTTATCAATGCCTAGGGCAGAGTTTCACCTGCCAATGGCAGTTTTCCATGTCAAGGGCAGAGTTTTACTTGCCAATGGCAGTTATCCATGCCCAGGACAGAGCTTCACCTGCCAATGGCAGTTTTCCATGTCTAGGGCAGGGTCTTACTTGCCAGTGGCAGAGTTTTCCATGTCTAGGGCAGAGTTTCACTTGCCAATGGCAGTTTTCCATGTCAAGGGCAGAGTTTCACCTGCCAATGGCAGTTTTCCATGTCTAGGGCAGAGTTTCACTTGCCAATGGCAGTTGTCCATGTCTAGGGCAGAGTTTGACTTGCCAATGACAGAGTTTTCATTCCTAGGACAGAGTTTCACTTACTGATGGCAGAGTTTCCATTCCTAGGGCAGAGTTTCACCTGCCAATGGCAGTTTTCCATGTCTAGGGCAGATTTTTACTTGCCAGTGGCAGAGTTTTCCATGTCTAGGGCAGAGTTTGACTTGCCAATGGCAGAGTTTTCATTCCTAGGACAGAGTTTCACTTACCAATGGCAGAGTTTCCATTCCTAGGGCAGAGTTTCACTTGGCAATGGCAGAGTTTTCATGGCGAGGATAGAGTTTCACCTTCCTATGGCAGAGTTTCCATTCCTAGGGCAGAGTTTCACCTGCCAATGGCAGTTTTCCATGTCTAGGGCAGAGTTTTACTTGCCAGTGGCAGAGTTTTCCATGTCTAGGGCAGAGTTTGACTTGCCAATGGCAGAGTTTACATTCCTAGGACAGAGTTTCACTTACCAATGGCAGAGTTTCCATTCCTAGGGCAGAGTTTCACTTGCCAATGGCAGAGTTTTCATGGCAAGGATAGAGTTTCACCTTCCTATGGCAGAGTTTTCCATGCCTAGGGCAGAGTTTTACCTGCCAATGGCAGCGTTTTCCATGTCTAGGGCAGAGTTTCACCTGCCAATGGCAGTTTTCCATGTCTAGGACAGAGTTTCACTTGCTAATGGCAGAGTTTCAATGCCTAGGACAGAGTTTTACTTGCCAAGGGCAGAGTTTCACTTGCCAATGGCAGAGTTTTCCATGCCTAGGTCAGTGTTTCACCTGCTGATGGCAGAGTTTTTACATGTCTAAGCTTATGCACTTTTAATGCCAAGGTCATTATCAGTGTTTCCAATGCTTGTGTAGGTGTATAAATTGCATGTGTAAAATAACGGAAAGACAGCCATACTACAAATAAATGGAAAAAATGTTGACTTTGAAACAATTAAACCTGTTAACCTTGGTAGCAATTTAATATTGATTGATAATACATGTATCTAAAATAGTAATTAGTTAACACTTTTGGTGCTACATTTTTTCTATACACTTCCAATTTCTAAGTTATCAGTATTTACTAAGAACTTTATGCATTGGTAACAGAATCTTCTGCTATATGCTTTGCAAAAAATAAGAACAAAAATGGGAGCTGGCTGATCAGGATATATACCATTTCCCTGAGCATTTATTCATCTTAACCTGAGTAAGAGTTGATCTCTAAAAAATCTTATTACTTTGTTTTTTTTTGAAATACATTGCAGTGACCATTTATGATCATTATAGCAACATCCAGCTTTTTGGTGGAGGAAGACCCCAGAAACATGTCTGTGTAAAACTACCGGCGCACAGCAAGTCAGCTCACTGCAAGTCAGCTGGAAGACCTCACATAAAGTGCTTCTCCCCCAACGGGACTCCAACCTACATGATAAGAGGCTAAGTAATCAGAGGAGTTACAAATCGGCGACTCTACCACTATGCCACGGGTGCCCCCTTAATGTCATTACTGGAGTCTGAAATTAAATCTCAAGAGACCAAGGCAAATGCTGCAAATCGACTCATACAGGATGACAAAATTACCAGGCATAGGAATAATATTTAGATACAGCTGTTTTTAAACAGCCTGTTTAATTCTAATCGTCTATTTTTATATATTATTATTATTCAATTAAGGTGATGGTATATATGGTCAAGGTCACTTTGATATTCCACAAGGTCATGCTTGATTTCCAGCCAATTATTCTTATCTCGCTACATTTGTTAATGACTTCACCCCCCCCCCCCCTTCCTCCCCTCTCCCCCCCCCCCCAAAAAAAAAGAAAGAAAATACAAACAACCATCCTTACCATTATATAGTGTGCTAACTAAAATTCAATTACTGGGCTCAAGTATTGACATCAGTACAGACCCTGAACAAACAGCTTCCAGTTACAGATGTTTATGATCCTTTCTAATTTCTGTGTTATGATTCGCTACGAGATTTCAATTACATGGGGTGTTGCTAGGCAGCAAATAGTGCAGATCCTGACCAGACAGCTTTCCATAGGATCTGTCTGGAGCCAAAAATTTTTCCATTTGCTTAATCACGTCATGCAAAGCAAGTTAAAGAGATAAACAGGTTCATGGTGTCAACTTTGCTGAAGTGCGTTAAAGTCCTAGACAGTGCTTGATTCTAAAACTATTTTGACATGATTTATTAACATACTGCATAATTTAAGAGCATATTTAAGCAACCTATGCAAATTAGTTCCAACTTTCTTACTATATGGGACCGTTTTTTTTTTAAGATATGTAAATGCAAACCCAAAACATAAACAGGGTCAAGAAAGAAGGTCTGGGTAATTTATAATAATGTCATTCTGAATTGCTAACAAGTTGCAAAGGTAAATTGACATGCTACTAAAAATTAACATCTAATAGTTTTTTTTAGTGTATTATGCAACATATACACACTTCAACAGCCTTGTTGGGTTGAGTGCCTGCCTACAGAAATGAAGGTCCTGGGTTCGATGCTAGTTAGGGACAGAGGTTTTCTTCTCCCAGGTTTACTTTAATGGTGTCAGAAGTGTTCGACTGACTCAGATTGTTGCCTGTAGGATCATTCTGGAGAGGTTAAAAGCAAGTAAAGGGCTAGAAGTGTAGCACATATAGGCACCTCTAACAGCCTTGCTGTTCGGTTAACCCTTTATTGACATGGCTGAGTGTCTGCCTACAGAACTGAAAGTCCTAGGTTCAGTCTCATTTAGTTACAGAATTTTTCTCCTCCCAGATTTACTTTAGTTTATGCATATTTATCTTGATTATATAAACTTTTGTTGGAAAGAGTTAATCTCATTTAAACTAATTATCTTGGTTTGTTTCATTCTCTGAACGAGAATCAGTTGTCTTTGCAGAAAGGAGTAGTTTGTTTTGCAGCCAAATTTTCTTTGCTCATATTACAGGCTTTGTTTGATGTTACCTGGAAAAACCTAGTCGAGATATCAACCCACGCCATGTCTCCTTTGGTTTTGCGCCATTGTTTTCTTGCAAGGAAACATTTGTTTTTTCAGGTCTGTTTTTCACATAAAAGAATATGTTCCCCTAGACAAAGAGTGGTTGTTGTTCCATCAACTCCCATGTAATAATGCCTGGATCTGTTGACTTGTTTTGTTTCGTGTCTGAGATACATCGCATCAACACAATTGTGGTCCATATAGCGACGTCACCTTTTTTGTGTGATATAAGACTCCACACAAATATCTGGGTAGAATCACAGGCACACAACAGATCAGCTAGAAGATCTTTCCACATAAGGACCTTCGACCTAACTTAAACCACCGGCCGCAATAGCTCAGGTGGTAGAGCGTCGGCTTGCGGATCGGGAGGTTGTGGGTTCGAACCCCGGCCAGGGGTCATACCAAAGACTTTCAAGTTGGTAGTAGTGGCTTCCCTCCTAACTTGGGCTAAGGGGACAGCATTACGCCTGACTCGTCGGTGTCAGTATAATGGACCTGCCGGGTTCAGTCCCTGGGCACCTCATAAGTGCCCCTGTGTTATAATGATAGAAATGTCGCTGTGCAGTATCGGCAAAAATGCCGGCTAATCCCTAATCCCTAACTTAAACCCAGACTCAAACCCACGCAATAAGGTGCTGAGCATCTTAGTAAATGGTAGGACCTCTTCACACAAATCTTGTGCATTTTTGTTGGTGATGCTGCTTTGAGAACTTTATATTTGTGTGAATAAAAACTGTTAAAAAAACAATAGGTTTAGGAGTTATATACAAATTGCAGAACAATCCCTGCTCTCTTAGCAGACTAATCAGTTCAAGTGGGGGGCACCCATGATGTAGTGGTAGAGTTGCTGACTTGTAACTCCTCTGACCTCTAAGCCTCTCACGGCATGGGTTTGAGTCCCGTTCAGGGCGAAGCACTTAATGTGGGAAGGTCTTCCAGCTGACTTGTGGTGTGCCGGTGGTTCTACCCAGACATGTGTCTGGGGTGTTCCACAACCGAAAGCAGGATGTTGCTATAATGATCATAAATGGTCGCTGCAGTGTATTTCAAAAACAGAAAAACAGAAACCAGTTCTAGGATGCACAACTCTGGCTTATGGGATCTGTTATTCAATTTCCTTGAGCAAGCAAGTAATGTTTAATTGTTTCACTCCAGGTGTTTAAATGGGTACCTGCAACTAAATACGAATTTGGTTAACAAATGTAACACAGAACGAAGAACAGGTTTATAAATCCCATCATCCTCCAAATGTATGGAGGGATATTCCTGAAACGTTACCAGCACTATCTTCTGCTTATGTCGACTTCATGGAAAGCAGAGTTTGCAGTGTAATTTGAAAGGGGATGTTGCATTTTGCTTAAAAATTATTTATGGCATCTTATCTCCAACTGCTGTCATTGTCTGAAAATGTGACTACTTTTCCAAAGCAGTTCAGCTCCTTCAACTGTCTCCAGATAACTGAAATACTGTTGGTGGGACGATAAACCAAATAAACAAACAGCTCCTTCATTTGTCTTTCTTTTGATCTTTCTCACATATGGCAATTTTCATTTACAATTTTCTTTACTTGGTAAATAGAGAAGATAACCTTAGTACCATCCAGCACTATTAACTAGACCTGCTGAGATGAAACGGATCCTGATCAGGCAAAGAGCGTAGCTCCAGATCAGCAAACTCAGATTTGGGAGCTGTCTGATTAGTATCGCTCTATTTACTGCTAGTTCTTTATCAATTATAATTTACATTGTTTTAACCTGATAGACTTTTATATGTCTATTCACATATTTGAATTTTAATCTGATTATACACTTTTCTTGTTAAACTTCATTGTATTTGGTGTCGTATGACAATTTCTAGATGGAACAGAACATTTGACATCTCATTACCAGTGCAGGCGGTGTTAGTAGGTAACAGAATTGTTTATTAAAAATTTAGCAGGAGAAAGGTTATGTTCCTATACTTTGTTGTTTAAATAATGTTGACCTTTATATTCCTTTGCTGGAAAGAGGAATTAACCCTTTTTCTGTTACTTTTTTGTTATCCTGACTAATTCTTTAACAACTTCATGCTGACGTAACAGTTGTTAAAGACTCGTTTAAAATTAATGCCGATCTCAGTCAGCCAGCTCCGCTTCGGTGCTGATGAACAGGACCTAAACTTTACGCCTGTGCTCAGTAGGTTAAGAGTTTGTATATTTTAAACCCAAGAACATTTTGCTGTGCAAACACTTGAGGTCGTTTATGTTTTGTTTTATTTGTTTTGTGTCATTCAAATGCTTGCATGCTGTAGACATTCAAGCGCTGGGTAAACATCATTTGTGTTGAGACAAATTGAGAGAAAGTGATAATTTGGTATACACCATTTCAAGGTGTGTTCCAGTTTTGCAAAATCAGCAATTCATTATTTTACATGATTAAATTATAACTTTTTTTTATCAAAACCTTAAAAACGAGATAATATGTAGATTGGATGGCAGTGAGAAAAAAAAGAAATTGGCTCATATGTTCAAGTTTAGTTAAGAATAAAGGGAAATAAAAGATCAAGATATTTTTATTTATTTATCTTGAACTCAGAAAATACACCACCATAACAAAGGTGATATTTATTATGTAAGAATTTTTATCAAGGTAATTGAAGAACAAATTCAAAGGGACATAACTTATATTTCACTAATATTTTGGATGAAGCAGGGTTATGTTTCTTTTTTTGTACACATAAGTGATTAAAACTACATTTCATCTTTCTCTTCATATTGTATTATTTTTTAGTGAGGAGTCTTTCATCTAATCTATGGTATGCCAGTGGTTCTACCGGGACAATTATTAAGGTCTTTCTTAACCAGTAAAAGCTGGATCTTGCCAATTTGACCATAATTGTATCAGTGCTATGCTACAAATATCCCAATGGTCTTTTTGTAAGCATAAAATGCTTGGTTGTAACTTGATAAACTTACAAAACTGAGGCCAGCACTCACTAATATACATATAAGTTCAATTTGCACAGGTTCGTGATCACTTTCTGTGATGTAGTAATTTCACAATAATTATATCAGTTATCAAAGGGAGGTAGTTATGTCTGTACTAGGCACTAAGTGTATATTGAGTTATTCCCCTTGGATTAAGCTAGACAGCCTTTTTTAGCTATTGCAGCAAATTCTGTCCTGTGAAACCTGTTTCAGAGATAAGATCCAAACATTCAATTTTAACAGTGTAGCTTGTATTAATATTTTAAGCATTTGCAACTAAGTTTTTGATTAAACTGGTACACAGCTATTCTGTTACATGTTATACTTAATATAATCTGAAGATGCAGAATATTTTAGTACTAATTAAGTCTTTTATGAGAGGAACCCAGAAATGGGAGCTTGAGTAACTGCTCGCGTATCGAAGTTAACTCTTGTCCTGTTGATTACAGAGGGCACCCATGGTGTAGTGGTAGACTTACAGACTTCTCTCACTGTTTGGCTTCAACTCCTGATCTGGATGAAAGGCTAAATGTAGAAAGGTTTCCTCGTGACCTGCGGTGCACCAGTGGTTCATACTCGAACATTTGTCTGGCGTCTTTCTGCACCAAAATACTGCAAGTTGTTGTAATGTCCATAGTTGTGACGTGCAATATATTTCTAAAAACCAAACGACTTAATAATTCTTAGACTAACAGTGTAGATTTAGATCAGCCAGCTCCATGCTGTCTTAAAAGTTCCAATATCATTACATTAAGTAAAAATCTTTCCACTGAGTAGGGACTTTTTAATCAGTACTTTAGTCAGTACGATTAAGCACACAGTCATTCAAGGACTGATTATGTCATCTACCTGGGCATGTAATCTCAGGAATTTTTTATTGTTATCCCAAGGGCAGTCTTGAGGTCATGTGACTTAGTTTCAAATGACCTGATCATAGGTAGATGTGTAGATAAGTGACCTAGTTTATCAGTTTTAATATTCTGTTTAGGGGTTTTAATTACCTCAGCTAATCTTTGAGGGTCTGAGGATAGGAAAAATTTGAGCTTCAGTTAAGATCATTCTTAGGATCTGATTTTGAATAAAATTTAAAAAAATGGCCAATTAGATGCTTTAAGCTAGTTTCAAGTCTGGCCAATGGAACACACCATTTTTGGGGTTAAGGGATCCTGAATTTAAAAACCCACAACATAACTATTAGAAAAGCTATTCTTAGAAGTAAGTATCCAGGTCACTAAAACTGCTATAAATAGCTTGCTCCTATGTGACAAAGCTACAAACACAGAGGTAGTCAGTGGATGAGAACACCTAGGTATACAGGTGCTGAAATCATTGGTATTGTAAAGGTGTATGAGATTTGCTAGCAGTTGCAGCACTCTTGCCAAAAATCTTAATACTGGTACAAATATACAAGCCTTTGGCACTTCTCCCATTGCAAAGTTCAACTTAGTTATGCATTTTCCATGCTATACAGACTGGTCTGCCTAGTTTGCAGAGAAATTTCCTAGCAGTTTTCATGACAAGAACATATTTCAGGACCAATCTTATGCAAAATCAGTACCGATTATTGGCTTTAACTCAAGCAATTTATCACCACCTGTCATCCTGGGTTTCTTAAAGCATTCTCTGGCAAAATACAAATACATAGTTTGCCCAGTTGTTAGCACTGACTGTCTTCTTACTAGAACTTTAAGCTACTCTATATTCTTTTTTTAGGCTTTAAATTGCCAAAAAGTGGGGAAGAACTGGTGGTTAAGTGGTAAGAGTCTTGGAGAATCTGACCTATGCCCCTTTTTTTGTCTGTGTTTTAACCCTTCCACTGCTACATTTTGTAATAAGCAATACTCAAGTCTTAGACCGTTTGCGTATAACTACATACAGTATGACAATATGATTTTACTGGAACATCATTAAAAAAAAAAGTACAGACCAGGGAGCTTGCTGAACAGAATATATACTATTTATCTAGGCGTGATAAATACTTGCTTTACAGGATAAGAAAGAGTTACGTTTCTTGCTTTTAAAAAGTAGTCCTCGATAAAGTGGTTTGAGTCATCAACATTTCATTAAATCTCATTTCTTCTAATTTGTACAAGACTAATACAGGCTGAACATTTTCAAAATGAAGTATCTTTTAGGTAATTATGGCATGACAGTGATTCTACCAAGAACATTGCTTTGGGGATTCAGGACTGTCTCACGAATACCCACAACCAGCCATACTTGAAAATTGTTAAGTAATCAAGAGACTTTAGATTCTGTAAAAAATAAATGAATATATATATATATATATATATATAAAGCTCTTACGTTTCAAGTAAAGTACTCGTCAGCAGACTGACAATTTACAAGGGAATAATGAAAAAGATTTAAGGATGTAAATTTCCTTTCCAGCAGAATTCTCCATGAAGAGTAATTTGTGTGTTTGTTTAGAGTTGTTTGGCTGGACTTTATGCTTGTGTGTCAGGCTGCTGCAGACATTGCATTATAATCTACATGCCTGCCACCTTTTGTAATTATTAACACATGAAGCTACATGCAGTGGTTAGTAGAGATATTTTGACAGACTGGGCTGGAAAAAGTCCAGGTTCTGATCTCACACCTCCCAGCAGGAACTGGCTGATCTGGATCTACACTATTTGCCCAATCCTGATCAAGTTGTAATAAGCAGGCTCAGAGCTCAAAATGTTCTATTTTAGATTTAATTATACCTGATTCTACTGCATTGGTTGTGTGCACAGTTTGTTATTTTTCATGTGTATGCTCGTTTGGAAATATAATCATGAAATATTTAGTTGTTTTTCTAAAGTGATATCTGGTTGTGTTTCTTCTGATCCTGGCATGTGGTGTTTATTTTGCAATACACATATTGACATTTATAACATTTCTCTCTTTGAAGGCATTGAAAATACTTTCTTATTACTTATTTCATTACTTTTTCTTTTAACTTTCATTTTTTCTTTTCTTTCTTTCCCCTTAAATTGTAGGCTTGAATTGTTTTTGGACCTTTAAACACATTTTGATAATGCCTCAGCAAACAGTGTAGAGCCAGATCAGCCAGCTGTCTGATCAGGATCTACACTATTTGCCTCTGCCTTTATCAGCCAGCTGTCTGATCAGGATCTAAACTATTTGGGTTTTTTTCTGTCTGTCTGTCTGTCCATCTGTAGTTAAGATTTAACTGCTACCATTGGATGGATTTTGCATGAATTATGGCTCTGGTTACAGTAACTGTGGACTGGACCTGGTAGCGCAATCGTTAGAGCTTCGGCTTCAGGTAGGGAGGCCCAGGGTTCGATCCCGGGCCTTGACATACCAAAGTCGTTAAAAATGGCAGTGGTATAGCTCCCTTGCTAACGCTCAAGCAAATATATGGGTAGTTCCTTAACTGGTTGGCCCGGTGTCAGGATAATGTGACTGGGTGTGGTATCATGCCAGGTGTTCATGGATTGCTATACACAGTGAAGGCAGCACTATATCTGCTTCAAGTGGACACCGTCTCCAGATAACTGAAATACTGTTGGTGGGATGATAAACCAAATAAACAATAAACAACAGTAACCGGGCAGAGTTGTATCGGAGTGTATTCATCATCTTTAATGATTGATCTTGGTTGGTCTGCTATGATTTCATGCAGAATAAATCAAAATTGGATGCAGAAACTTTTCCCAGGAACTCCAGATGACAAAAACATCATAGTGGGATGCTTACCACTGACAACAAATGCATCAAAATGTTTTAAATAGATAACAGTCTTTTTTTTCAAGAAAGTAAACACATTTTTGTCATTTTTTGGACTGTTTGAGAAATGCTTGCAACTGACATTGTAAACAATACCCAGTAAACAAGTCCTGATTTTAGCCCCTTTAAGCTTGAGAATTTTAAGCTTTTACCTGTTCTTGATAAGTTCCTAGTGATTAAAGCTTACAGTTAGATAAAGGTACTAAACTCAATTGGATGCTTGAAGAAGAAAAAAAACACACACACAAAACAACAACCTGGTGCTAAATAAATGCAAGGTGTTTGTCTACATCGTTTCTGGATATAGCTGGTTTTCCTTGCTGTTATACTACTAATCGCCCGGTAATGTTCTGCAAATGTAAAAACCATAGTCTTTGGCACAGACAGTGTAAACAGGTCCAACACTCGGAATACGAATAATCACATTCTCTTGGGAATCGATATATGGGTAAATTCCTGTTCTAGGTCAGTTCCTTTTATACAATACAGATGATTTCTCATGCTTTTACTGTCACATAAAGAAAAGAAAAGTGAAGGTATTGTCATTGTCTCATTATTGACATTCAACATTGGAAAATTATTTAATCTTGGAATTGTTGATTACTGTCAAAAGGGAATTGCATTTCACCTCAGACCACCTGAAACAGTATTTGCTTCCATTTTAAAATTATGTTTAGAAAGCTGTTTCGATTTTAGCTTTCTGGATTTCCTATAATTTAAACAGTTGCTATGGTATTAAGCTTACTTGTTCATGAGTCTTCAAAAGTTGCTATGCTTTTGGCTTTCTGAAATTACAAGGTATTGAGGCCAATGTCTTCATGATTATTAATGAGGTATGACCTTTGCTGATATTCTGGGGAAATAGCTATGGATTTTCTCAACCTTAATTATATGCCGTTCTCTGTAATTTTGTCAGTTTCGAGACAGAGTTCTATTTCCTTACTGCCTGTACAAGAGAAACAACCCTGATTTAAATAGGCATTGAAATTAACAAATATCATATTTTGTGAACTCATAAACAGAGCTTTAATCATGTTATTATGTTTATATTCAGTTGCAATTCAAGATGGAATTAAGATAATTTAATTGCTTTATATATTCACAATAATTTTAAATGTATGATTATCTGTCTCCTTATTTAAATCATTTATTAATGGTGGCATCATTTTTAAAAAGAAGTTTATTTGTGACGCAACAGTGGGGAAAAAACAAATAGGGAATCCGTGGCACCTATGGTTGAGTCCATGACATCTTTGGCAGAGTCCATGACATCTGTTGTTTAGTCCATGGCAGCTAAGGTCAAGTCCTTGATATCTATGGCTGAATTCATGGCATTTAGGGCATACGACAATTGTAACTATGCCTGAGTCCATGATACCATCTGGCTTAATTCATGATATCTCAGACTTAGTCCATGGCATATGTGACTTAGTCCGTGACATCTGTTGCTGAGTCCATGGCATTTATAGCTTAGTCGATGGCATCTTTTGCTAAGTCCCTGATATCAATGGATTTGTCCATGGCATGTATGGCTAACCTTTAATGAATCCATGACATCTAAGGCTGTTGCAACTATGGCTGAGTTCATGATATTGATGTCCATGATATCTCTGGCTTAGTCCATGGCATCTCTGGCTGGCACATGGCATCTCTGGCTAAGTCGATTGCATCTCTGGCTAAGTCCATGGCATCTCTGGCTGACACCATAGAATCTCTGGCTTAGTCCTTGACATCTATGGCAGAGATCATGATTGTGGTCATCAGTGGTTCAGCCTATGGCAATTATGGCTGAGTCTATGACATTGAAAGCCAGGTCCTTGGTATCTATGGCTAATTCCATGACATCGATAGCCAAGTCCTTGGTATCTATGGTTATGTCCATGACATTGATAGCCAAGTCCTTGGTATCTATGGCTGAGTCCATGACATTGATAGCCAAGTCTTTGGTATCTATGGCTTAATCCATGACATTGATCACCAAGTCCTTGGTATCTATGGTTATGTCCATGACATTGATAGCCAAGTCCTTGGTATCTATGGCTGAGTCCATGACATTGGTAGCCAAGTACTTGGTATCTATGGCTAAGTCCATGACATAGATAGCCAAGTCCTTGGTATCTATGGTTATGTCCATGACATTGATAGCCAAGTCCTTGGTATCTATGGCTGAGTCCATGACATCGATAGCCAAGTCCTTGGTATCTATGGCTAAGTCCATGACATTGATAGCCAAGTCCTTGGTATCTATGGTTATGTCCATGACATCGATAGCCAAGTCCTTGGTATCTATGGCTATGTCCATGATATTGATAGCCAAATCCTTGGTATCTATGGCTGAGTCCATGACATTGATAGCCAAGTCCTTGGCATCTTTGGCTAAGATAATGGCATCTTTTGCTGAGTCATCCATGATGTCTATGGCTAAGTCCATAGCATCTATGGGTAAGTCCATGATATACATAACTAACTCTTGATATCTATGACTGATTCCATAATGTCTCTGGCGGAGTTCATGGCATCTATTGCTAAATCCATGGCATGTATGGCAGGCTCCATGCCTTCTATAACTGAGTCCATTTTCATTATACTATCCAACACTGAGAAAAATGCTGTCTATGGACAGGTATTGTTATTTTTTTTTTATTTCTGTTGATGAAATTGATAAAGGACAATATCAAGAAAAGTTACTTACCTTTCCTTTTTTACACCAATAGACTAATCTTTCAATTGTGGCTTACTTGCACCTATCATGCCCCACTTTCGTAACCGTAAGTACATAGTACACAACATTACTTAGTACAAATATTTGTGTTGTCAAGAAACTGGTACATAAATTTTACTTAAGGGGAAGGGATAAAGAATTTTGTTGGTTTAGCCTTAATTTACTGAGCTGGTTAATTTTAATCAAAACCATGAACCAAGAACCAGCTGTTGGTAGACATTAAAAAATAATCTGAATCACCATGAATTTATAAGCACTGCAAATTATTTGTTAGCAACTGTATGTACATATAACAAGAAGAATATAGACGATGCTAGGTCTGTGACGCTTCTCAGAATAAACTGCAGATCTAGATCTGCCTATAATGTTTGCCTATGCTTGAACAAGAATAGCATTTGCTGTTCTAGTCATAGCTTGTTTACCTTGCCTTTCTAGTACTTGTGAGATTACATGCTGTGAGTAATTAAACTTTAAGTTATTAGTTGAAGTTGGCAAAGAAACAGAACAAGGAACTTAATAGGAACAAGTTTAGTGTTCTTTTATTAGAGGCCAGGCATTTTGGAAAGATAACTCTTACACAGTTTGATTTATAAATGCAAAATACTTAATTCGCAGCTTATTGTGAATATTTTTATTTAATTAATTTGCAACAACATACAGCAACAAAAAATGATGATCCTGATTAGATAATTTCCAGCAAGAGCTGGATCCAGGTTGTAGTATAGGCTGATCTACAACTGATTGTTGATTCATGGTTTTGATTACATTTTTGCCTAAGCCTAAGTCAACATTTTCTGTAAGCAGGTATAGAGTTAATTTTGACAGGGTTAATAGGAAAGAAATCAGTCACATGCTGATAGGGTTATTTTTTCAGACATTTCAGTTACCATAAATAGTCAGTTAACATACATTTACTCTCAGAGACATCTCTGGCATAGTGTTAGAGTTGCTGAGTTGTAACTCCCTTGAAAGTTTAGCCTCACACGGCTTCAGTTCGAGTCCCGTTCAGGGCATAGGATTTATGTGGGAAAGTCTTCAAGCTGACCTGTGGTGTGCTGGTCGTTCTACCCAGACATTTGTCTGGGGTCTTCCTCCACCAAAATAGCTGGACCTTGCTTTAATAATCTTAATTGGTAGTTGCTAAGTGTTTAAAAAACATCTAAAGTTTACTCATTATAAGAAAACATCTTGCTTTTTGTTAAGCCTAAATACATCTCAATAACAGGTGTGCCAGGTATCTGGTTAATGTAGCTGGGGGATATTTTTGTTGTCACCCTCTTCACTGCATGCTATCATAGTGAACAACATTCATGGTGATGGCTCAGTCTCCTAAGAATGACTGACAGATTACTTAGTGGGATGTAACCTATTGAACAAACAGTTATTAGTGGGTTATAACCTTTTGAACAAACAGTAATTAGTGGGCTTCAACCTATTGAACAAACAGTGATTAGTGGGATTTAACCTATTGAACAAACAGAAGTTAGTGGGATTTAACCTATTGAACAAACAATAATTATTGGACTTTTAACCTTTTGAACAAACAGTAATTAGTGGGATTTAACCTATTGAACAAACCATAATTTGTGTGATATAACCTATTGAACAAACTGTAATTAGTGGGATATAACCTATTGAACAAACTGTAATTAGTGGGATATAACCTATTGAACAAACAGTAATTAGTGGGATTTAACCTATTGAACTAACAGTAATTAGTGTGATATAACCTATCATACAAATTGTAATTAGTGGGATATAACTTATTGAACAAACAGTAATTAGTGGGATTTAACCTATTGAACAAACAGTAATTAGTGGGATATAACCTATTGAACAAACTGTAATTAGTGGGATTTAACCTATTGAACAAACTGTAATTAGTGGGATTTAACCTATTGAACAAACTGTAATTAGTGGGATATAACTTATTGAACAAACAGTAATTTTTTGTCAGCTGATAGCGACCCTTATCCTGAGAGGTCAGAATATGTGTGTTAAGATATGGACTAACCACTTGGGTGGAAAGTTTTTGTTCTATGTTAGAACTTTAGATAGTTTATATGTGTATTCGTAATCTGGGGACCGGGGCTAACATTTGGTGTGCTGGTTGCTATACTCAGACATTTGTTTGGGGATATCCTCCATTAAAAATTGGTAAAAAAATCACTATGACCATTTCAGTGTCACTATGTATAATTCAAAAGCACTTTAGCCACATGCTAGATAATACTCAAGCTTGATGTAACATTTAACCTTTAAACCATTTGATTTATTTGATAATATTATTATTAATTTCTTACCTGATTGATTGAGACAATGTTAAGCTTAAGTTCAGTCCGTTTTTAAATTATAATCATGCCTGACCATTAAAACACTTAAGCTCTTGTGGATAGATAAAAGGTAGAAATTTCTCATTAGAATTGTACTTTAGTAACTATATTAAGTACCTATAATATAAGGTTTGTTTGGGAATTGTGGCCAAATTTGCTTCATGCAAATAATGCTTTATGAAGGGCCCAGACTTTTAAGCTCTTTTCCTGAAGACACAAAATGGATCTGTTATCCAAACCCTCTTGTTGGCACTTGTTTACCTTCTAGCTCAGGTCCATTTCTTGAACATAAAGATCATCAAAGATAAATACTTACAAATTGGAATACTTGTTCTATAAAACCAGAACACATTTCAAATTGGGATGGGATGGGATTATCCGGCATTTTTGCCGATACTGTGCTGCGACATTTCTATCATAATAGCATAGGGGCCCTTATGAGGTGCCCAGGGACTGAACCCGGCCTGTCCATTATACTGACATCGACGAGTCATGCGTAATGCTGTCCCCTTAGCTCCGAGCGTTAGGAGGGAAGCCACTACTACCAACTTTAAAGTCTTTGGTTTGACCCGGTCGGGTTCGAACCCATGACCTCCTGATCCGCAAGCCGATGCTCTACCACCTGAGCTATTGCATCCGGTCATTTCAAATTGGGCTGCTGACCCTAAAATTAATTTTTGCAGATTTATTCCTCTTTTTTTTTTTTAATGAATTTTATTTTAATTTCTGGGACTGAGAAAAGTAAAATGCACTGTCTATAAACAGCTTTTGTTTATGAAAAAGAAATTTAGGCCCCAACCAAAAATTGACAACTACATTACATTTTCCTTGAATGCCCCAGTTTTTTTTGTAAGATAGGCCGGTGAATTTAATGGAGTGCAGAAAGTTGAAACTACAGGTCAAGTTATTTTTATCACAAACATGCTGCGAGAATACCATACACAACTAGTAAGGTCCCAGCAACCTTGTGTTGCATTTTGAGGAAAACATACATCAGTGTTATTTCTCAACCTGTTGAGTACCAATAGGCAAATAGGTTAGATCCAGTTGGCTCCCTGATTTTCAAGCATCTGCACTATTTGTTTTACACACACACACAAACACAAAACAACGGTCACTGTTGCGCTAAGTAAAAAAAAAAGGAATTTGTGTAAGTTATTACCGTATTTTGCGGAATATAGCCCGCAACTTTTTTTCTCAAGATGGCGGCCTGCGGGGAAAATTCCAGTGCGGGGAATCTGTTGACAAAATCCATTTTTGTCAGCTGCCAATAACCTAAGATCAGGGAAATTGAATGCAGGCTTAACTGAACTCCTTAACCTTTTTGCCGCTCAAAAGTGCGACCTTCAGTTTAATAATATTCTTTGCAGAGGACATTTACAGCATACTGGGGTCAGAATTAAGGACCGTCTCACAAAGATTTGCAACCACTTTGGTCTACAGGTGTAAAATAAACAAATTCGTGCATCAGATGGTGGTTCATAATTTACAGCATACAGGGGTCAGAATTAAGGACCATCTCACTAAAATTCGCAACCACTTAATTTTTTGCACGTATCAGCCTATCGTGCCCTGATTATTCCAATTAAACACTTAATGCGTTAACATCAAAATAACCACCCCTAACGTATTGCACCATCCCATTGTCTATAAATAGCTCTCACTTCCCCGACAAAAGGTCAGCTTTTGTGTTACAGCAGAAAGCGAGAAGGATTATCGATCGATATATGCATTGTAGTGTTAGGTAACACTGTGTAGATCACGCTGACTTGGTGTGATACAGTTGACACGTGTTTGACCTGGGAATATGGCTTCTTTACACATAAATTATCGGCACAAAGGGTGTGGGGAATATTCCGCTGCGGGTTATATATTAACAAAATTTAAAAAAACATTAAAAAAGGGCCATGCGGGGTTTATTCCAAGGGGGGTTGTATTCCGCAAAGCACGGTAACTCTCAACATACGGGTATGTACATGTGTTGGTAAGGCCAAGGTTAATATACCAGACCTGGTAGTGCAATCCGTAATCTGTCGGCTACAGGTACGAGTGGTCCCGGGTTCGATCCCAGGCCACAACATACCAAAGTCTTTAAAAATGATAGTGGTATAGCTCCCTTGCTAATACTCGAGCAAATATAAGGGTAGTTCCACAACTGGTTGGCCCGGTGTCAGGAAAATGTGATTGGGCTTGATATCATGCTTTGTGTTCACGGCATGCTATACACAGTGAAGGCAGCAATATATCTGCTTCAAGTAGACACTTTCTTCAGAAATACCGTTAGTAGGATGATAAACCCAATAAACAAGCAAACCAATTCTAATAGTGAAGACCCAGATTAGCTAGCTCCTTAGAGCTATCTGATCATGGTCTTTACTGTTTGCCGCTAGGTCTCTTGAAATATTTCATAAATAAGTGCTTGTGGTTCTTTAAAAAATAACATTAGAATGACCTATTAAGAACATAAGGGGGCTGGTAGTAGAATTAAACATTGAAGCAGATTGAGGGGTAGTTAACTCTAAGTTAGTATAAACTGATCATGCTAGGGGCAGGTAGTGTTGATTCAAGTGTTCTGGGAATTGTCTGATCAGGACCTGCATTATTTGCAGCTGAAACTAGCAATATAAGACCCCTTTTCATAAAGATGTTAGAAGATGACTAAGAAGTAGTAAAGGTTATTAAATGGTTAACTCATAGCCTGGTATGCATGTATTAAAAGGCTTAGATCAATACAGTAGATCCAGATCTGCCAGATCCCAGGATAGAGCTGGCTGATGAGGATCAACACTTTCTTTTCTGTTTAGTCTCTGATAATAGATTTAGTTTTATTTTCATTTAGTTATAAGCAAAAACTGTCATTTAGTGTAGCATATCATAAAGATAGCATGCTAAGGAATAATTATACTGTTTGTTGTGTTTACACTACCTGCCTGGGACATAACATCGGAAACTGTGCCACGACCATCATTGTAGGAAGAGTATCTCCTGAACAGTTTGCATCAATAGCTTCGTGATTGTCAAAGAGATAGGTGGGTGATCCCTAGGCTGTAAGGCCTGTAGTTATAGGAAAATGGAAATATTGGTCGCAGACTGATTATTTTAGGAAGGCTTTGGATGGATAAATAGAAAATATGGAAGATTTCTGTTAATGCTTCCTGCATTATGGATTAACTGGCAGTGAAAACATTCAGTGAATAGTGGGAAGTTTGGAAATTAAGTTAAAATAAGAATGGGCATTTATTTGGATTGTGTGTTTTAAGGGAGATTAAAGATTTTTGAAGATTTACATGGTGCTTTTTATGTGAGATTGCCTTCAGTGAATAAGGATGACTTAAGATAAGGGATGACTTAAGATAATTTCAGTTCATGGCATTGTTACCTACCTCATCATCATCTTTATCATCAATTTTATCATTATCATCAACAGCAGTAGCATTATATCTTCAATCATTGTCACCATCACTTGCAAATAGCAGAACTTACATTATAGAAAACACCATGTTTCCTTTTTATTGAAAAATTAATATCATAAACACCTTAAGTTATCAACTTTTTTTCTTTTTCAGTTCCTTTTATCTTGTTTGGAGAATTTGGGGTGGATTAGGTTGATCAACAATTTGTTTTGCTTAGATAGTTTCTCTTTTTGCATTAATAGCAACCAATTTTCCATCATTTCATGGTAGTTTGTGCATTATTTATTCTAGGGCGTAAGATTCCAGGAAATGCTCATCTTTTTTCAAGGCGCTGGATGCATACAAATTGTGTGCTTAAATATTCTCCCTGACATCCTAGAAGCAAAAACATCAACAAACGTTTTTGTCACACAGGATTGCTTAATTCTGTAGTCTAGAGACCATTTACAATGTCTTATATGCTCAAAAAGGAAGCATTTAGTCACCCCTTTGTCCATACGTTTTTCTGTCCATTCAAATTTTGTCCATAGAATATGTGAAAAAACATCGCATATATTGACTTTGAGGCTGGATAGATCTTGATGGATAGGGATGCCGTGCACAAGTATTATAACTCTGCCTACAAATAATATTTAGTTGTCTGTCTTCATTTAATTTCTGTTCTGGATAAAAGCAACAACTGGAAAATTGCTTGCATAATTCACCTCCAACATGGTATATTGGTACTTTGTTGTGATTAGAAGTGCAGTGCACAAGAACCATAACTTTACCTGCATTTATCTTAGAGTTATCCCTTAACTTGTTCTGTTTATGCAGTGCTCAAGAACTGTAACTCTTTCCTGACTGGCATATATTCTTATGTTCACTATCACTGCTGGGAGCCTAATGAGAGGTTGTACCGATGCCTTGTTTATATGGACACCAGGTTAACAAAAGTATTTTTTGCATGCACACCTGTTAAACATTGATATGTTAGTACCTGGGTGAAATAAGTTACCTGAATCTAAAACAAATTAAACATTTTATGCTATGAAATAATGTAATGGTTCAAACATGCTTTTTGGGTAGGTAGATGTAACTTGAATCAGTACAAGCTATAATATAACAAATCAATGTTATGATTTAAAAAGCTCTGTAATTCAGTAAATCTTTCATGTACAATATATTAATTTACCATTCCATTACTCCTTGTATTCTTTCTTTTACAAAAAACAACAACATGAAAAATAAAAAAGCATTTCTGGTAACCCAGACATTTTTGTGAGGTCTTCCTCTACCAAAATAGCTGGACGTCTCTATAATGATCATGCTATGTATTTCAAAAACAAAAACAAACAATAATTACTTTTGTTTGTGTTGTCAGGGATAAAACAACAACATAATTATATTTGTGGGGCATGAAGAAATTTGTTAGTTAATACAGAATTCTAGGATCCTAAACGCTTGCTAAATGTAAAAGGATTTTAAATGAACAAAAAGCAAATTCCTATTTAAGCAACACCCATAATACTACTTTTTTGTTACTGCTTTAAACTGATCCTAATTCTTAATTAAATCCAGCCTAACTATAATTAAAAAATGCAAAAGAATCAATTAAGCTTGACATTAAATGTAATTGCATGTGGAATTTTAAATTGTTTTTTTTCTCAGTGTAAATTTCAGCACAGACAGATGGATGTGGAAAGAGTTTTTGACAGTCATTAAAAAACTTAAAAAATGGACATAGTCAGGTAGCATAGTCATCAGGGATAGCAGATGTTCTTATTTTAGCGTTAAAAGTTATATCACATCAAGTTGTATGTAAGCATAACTTTATTGTTAACAGAGAAAGTAAACCATTGTAACTCCTTAGCCCCTCACAACATGTGTTTGAGTCCCGGTCTGGGTGAGAACTTTCATGTGGGGAGGTTTTCCAGTTAACCTGCAGTGCGCCAGTGGTTCTACCCAGACATAAGTCTGTGGTCTTCCTCCACCAATAATTAGCTGGACGTCACCAATATGATAATACCTATATCATTGTGATGTAACAGAAAACAAAACAAAATAAACCACTTGCATATAAAAAGTTGCTTTTATTTCTTATTTGCAGGGCATTGACTTAGTTATGCTTATGCATATATTGTCACACTGAATAATGATATCACAATGGGATTTAGCAGTGTTTGGTAGATAGTTATAAGAAATATTTTGATATAATTATTTATAGCTTGATAACATTTCAGTGTGGTTTGTTGCATTGAATGCCAATAGAGAGTGTTTGTTGCAGTTTTAGTACTTAATCAGTTGAATCACCTCTAAAAGATTATAATAGAAACAAAAAGAAATACGAACATAAAAGATAGGAATGATGCCAAAATGAGGAAACGTGCATATTTAACGAGGCTGGATACATTCAACAGTCTTTATGACGCAATTGTAATACCAAACACAGTACTCAGTCTAAACCTTGTTATGCTGCATTTGTTAAAAACAAGTACTAAATTCGGGATTTTTTGCTGGCAATTTATGCATTGGAAAGATGATGCATTGATAAAAGCTTAGCAGAAAATAGTACTGATTCTGTTCTAATACCACCAAGAGGGAAATTAATTGGGTCTCCACTACATTGCTTAATTAAGCCTGGCCTTGTTGTAACCTCCAGGCAAAGAGAAAATGTCTAGGTCTGTTAGGAAAAGTCTCACAATGTCAAGGTTAATAGGAAAGCAAATGATGCAGGGAAAACCAGGAAATGGAGGCAGTCCTATCTCATGTATTGTGTTCTCTAGCTGGGAACTTGAGTAGGTTTTGTTGTTATTGTGTTCCGTCCTTTGGCGTCATTGGGAACATAGGAACTTGAAATCCTCTGGGATTAGAGTGGACTGCCAGCAAGCATGTGCAGAAATGGGATGGTAGGAATGTGATTTGTGGTGGTGTTTTTGGTGTTTTTTGTCCTGACTGGTGTTTTGTTTGGCTAAGGAAAAGTAATTATAAGTGGTGTTAAGAAGAAATGGGGTATCAGGTGTTTTTTAATGGTATTATTTTATCACTTAATACACTTGGCAATAACCCATGATAAATTCTCAGACATCTGTTTACAAGTCCATGAGTACTTAAAACTAAGTATTGATAGAGACTAAGCTGCAACTCTCAATGTTGTCGACCATAAAAGCTGGAAATTGCTAAAGGGATGATATTTTTAACCAGGTTTTTTAACGAAAATCCTGGTTATTAGACTGGGTTACGGCAGGCGGGCAGGTGGTCGGGTGGCAGGTGGTGTCAAACAGAGGGTTTCTGGTCAATAACTTCAGTTTGGATAAACCAATCTTGCTGAAACTTAAGATACGCCAAGCTTGCATGAAGACCTAGCTCGGGATTGGATTTGGGACCAGTCGGATCAAGGTCAAGGTTACTGTACGAAAAATAGAAAAACAGTTTCCACTCAATAACTTCAGTTCGAATAAACCAGTCTTGCTGAAACTTTGGATATAGCAAGCTTGCATGAAGACCTAACTAAAAATAGAAAAACAGTTTCCACAAAATTATTGTGTTAAATTGTTAATTCGTTGAAAACCTGGTTTCGTGGCATGGCCACGTTTCTTGTTTTTAAATAAAATCACGGCAACGTCTTTACAGTGACATGCAGCTGTCTTGGTGAAGGAAGACCCCAGACAAATGTCTGGGTAGAACCACCTGCACACTGCAGGTCAGCTGGAAAACCTTCCCACATTCTAGTCCTTCACCCAGACTGGGACTCAAACCTATGCTGTGAGAGGCTAAGCAGTCAGAGGAGTAACAAGTCAGTAACTCTATAACTATGCCATGGACACACACAATTGTGTTGTTGCCATGTTTTAAGAAACAATTTGAAAAAAACTTTATGCTGTGATTGAAAATGACATTACTTTGCAACAAGAAAGTGGGGATTTTTTTTAACCTAGTTTCAATGTAAAGTAGTCCTAATTGATATTGTTCCTGACATTCAAGCACTCCTCTGAGGCTGCAACTATGAATCATTTCTTGATGTTATTGTCTTAAGTACTGTAGTCTTTCTACTTCATTACTCAAGTTACAATCTATCTTAATTAGCTTCGATGAAGTATCATTGATCTATTGTCTCGTTAAAGTCAGGAGCTGTGATAGAAACATACTTAAAGAATATTGAAAATAGCGTAGCTTCAAAAAATAGGACCCACACACACACACACGACCTGTAATTGCGTATCCCGAAATGTTTAACCAATCCCTGAGATAAGCCTACCTAACAAACAAGACAGTAGTTATTATATATTCTGTGCTCCTTTTAACTTGTCCCAGTGCAATAAAGCTTCTCTGAAAGAATAAATATTTGTTTTTCATTGAAAGCAAAGCAGTATATGATTTTGCGAAGAAATAAAGGCGTTATTTGATTAAAATAACTCTTCCGTCTGGAGCTTTAATTCACACTGTTATGAGGTTCTCTTTGGAACACCTCGGATAATTCACAAATTATCTTTCAGATCCAAGGAGGTGGTTGGATCACCTTGGCCATATTCTTGAGTGGAACTACTTTTCTGAAAGTAACAATTTATTATTTCCGGATAGTACGTCCCGGGATGTTTCGTGTGCTGACAAAGATCAAAACAAAAATAGCGATTTTGGAATCAGTCAAACGATGCCATTGTTTTCTTTGCATCCATTCCCTTAGAGTTATTTTATGATTTCTTTTTCATGAATTATCTATCATTCGAACCGCATTTTAAGCATATTTTAAGCGTATTCTTTTCTGGCTAACAACAAGTTGTGCTTCTGTAGCTATCATTGCACGACATAAACCAGACGGATTATCATACCAAAGGCGGAATATCCAAGGAGTTTCAATTGATGAAGTTCCACTAACCAGCATATAATTACTCAGCCATTCACTGCCTTGAGTCCTTGTCTCGAGCCAAGTTACCAAATCTCTGAGGTCATGTCTGAGTATAACCGTAAACATCTCATTGGTCAAAACTGGATTAAGTTAAATTTCTGACCAATCAGATGTTGAGAACATTGTAGGGCTCAAGCTTACAGTATTACAGCCTCAAGTTCTACCCAGACACTTATCTGTAGTGCGGCTTCACCAACAATATCAGAACATTGCTATATGCCACACTAACTATTAATTGTTGTTGGTGTTATGTAAAAAACAAAAAATGCCCATATCTTTTATTGATCTTTTGTTCCCTAAGCCAAAATGGGAAGCTGCAAGAAGTACAATTAATCTGAGATAAATTCAAGATGAAGTAGATAGTACAGGTCAATGCTTTATTGATGTACTTGTTGGAGGAAATGTAGTGTCTGATTATATTATATATATTATGACAGAAGATTGCCAGAATTTTTGGATGGCTGTGCCCTGAGAACAAATGGTGTCATTAATGAGGTGTTCAGGATGCTTGATCCAGTTTCTTTTGTCACTAATGATATTTGTTGTTCTACCTGATTGTTATATTGGCAATATCGTCAACAGCAATTCTTGCTCTTTTTTACTGGTGTTTTTTTTTGGTATGTGATTAACTTTTGTTCTAGCTAAAGCTGTTGTTGCTGTAAATGTTGTTTTTGACTTTTTGATCTTGGAATCGACTCTTTGTTGTTTGGAGGATATCAATTTTAAAGTTAAAGATGGTATAGGTTGTCAAGTGATGATGGTGATCATGGTAATGAAGATAATGATGGTGGTGATAGTGATGATGATAATGATAATACTGATGATGATTATGATGATGATAATGGTGATTAAATAACTGCTGCTGATGGTAATGGATAATGATGATGATAATAATGATAACTGCTGCTGATGGTAATGGATAATGATGATAATGATGATAATGATGATAATGATAATGATAATTAAATAACTGCTTGCTTTGTTATATCATACTGACACAGTTATGGTCATGTAGGTGACATTCAGCTTATTATTGGTGGAGAAAGACCATTATTTATGTATGGGTAAAACCACTAGGGCACTACAAGTTAACTGGAAAACCTCCCCACATGAAAGTTATTGCACAACCGGGACTTAAACCCACAAGGTGAGGGGCTGAGGTGTTATAAGTAAGTGACACTAACCACTTGACCGCTTGACGCCCCTAGCTATTTTGGTTATAGATTGATATGAATTGTCTCTCTTTTAACAGAATGGTTTTCCCTTTAAAATAAGCCTTCCAAACATAAAGTGCAGTATTTCTTCCTTTCCCATATTGTATATGTTTTCAGGTACATGTTTTGGTATATTACCAACACTTAGTGGGAAGCCTTTTTGGAATAATGAGAAAATGGGCCAAAGAAAATCCAAAATAGTATTTTTTGGTTAATTATTCAGGATTATGGATGTTGTTGCCAAGTTAACAATCTTGTGTGTGTGTGTGTTTTTTAATTCAAGGTATTTTATTATTGATGAAGTACTTGTTTTCCAGCAGGGAGATTTTGACTAGTTATTTTAGCTTTTGCAAGAATGTAGAATTTGGCAAGAAAATTGAAAACAGGAATGTTAAACCAATTTAGAAATGAAGAGAAGCTATATTTGAATTGAAGTTGATATATAAATAAATAAACAAGTTACCATTGCTTATTTCTTATAACTGATAGCTTGAACAAACTCTCCTTGTTTGGTATAGGTTATACATGCAGAAGAATGGAATGCTTTGCATATCGAGATTGAGTGATATCGTAACATTCCTCCTCTTCAAGAAGTCATCCGTTATGATGTGACGCCATTTTGGCATCGCAGTCCATTTTTCGGACAGTTATGATTTGAGTGATATCATAACATTCCTTCTCTTCAAGAAGTCATTCATTATCATGTGATGCCATTTCGGCATTGCAGTTCATTTTTCGAACAGTTATGATTAATCGGACGAGCGTTAAGGATAGTAGTAGAAAAGTAAAACTTGAAAAGATTCTCGGCACCGAGCGGGATTCGAACCCAGCCCGACAAAGGAAGAAGCCAATATCATAAAGCTAAATAGTCGACCTCCTTACACAGTTGTTAGGTATTGGTTATATAATTAGAAGCACAGAAACTTTTGCATGTTGAGGGTTGATTTTCCGCAGTAGCCCTGTTGATAGAGCATCGCCTTGTGGATCGGGAAGTCGCGAGTTCAAACCCCGGCCGGGTCAAACCAAAGACTTTAAAGTTGGAAGTAGTGGCTTCCCTCGTAACTCTTGGGGCTAAGGGGACAGCATTACGCCTGACTCGCCGGTGTCAGAATAATGGACCAGCCGGGTTCAGTCCCTGGGCACCCCCTTCTCGCCCCTGTGCTATAATGATAGAAATGTCGCTGCACAGTATCAGCAAAAATGCCTGCAAATCCCAAAACCCATGTTGAGGGTTGACTGATGCTGGTAACAATAAGTTCTTGTCTGTAGCTTCAGTACTTGTCAGCAAGATGGCCTAGCAGGGTTCACAAAAGAGAGCAACTAAGTTTTCTGTGTGTTCACTATTGATTTTGTGGTGGAGCATAATGCTGTCAATTTTTCTGACTTGGTAACATGCTATGTTAGAATTCTTTTTGCAAGGAACTTCCAACTGTTAACAGATTTTTATTACAGTTGAAGTGAATAAAAAAAAAGGTTGATATTTGTATCTTTTTCTTTATTGAATACATAACATGTTTTGAATCAAGTTAATATATAAATAATACATGGATATAAATTATTACCATAATGATTTAACGACATTATTTTGAATTTGAAAAGATTTTAGTTCCAGTAAATTTATAATGGAAAATGATTCTGATGTGAAAGTTTTGAAACGATAAACATTAAACAGTATTGAACTATGAAAAGAATGCAATGCATATACATGTGGTACTATAATATGGAAGATCAAGAAAGACATATTTTTATTTTACAATAGATTTAAGAAGTTAATGTGTTATTTTTGACATGAGGAGAAAACAATACCTGTAATGATAGTTAATTAAATCTGTTAATTTGGCTGTTTTCTAAATTGTGTTTATTTTGACCTTTAAAAGTTTCAATTTTGTAAATATTTATATAAATATATTTTTTGCTGTGTTATAATATGCATGTAATAAATCTCAAAATGCTTTAGTGCAGCGATGTTTCTACCTGGACTTATGTCTTGGGTCTTACTTCACCAATAATAGCTTTGCATTACAAATATGACCATACTTTGTGTTGGTGCTTTGTACAAAAAACAAACAACAACACACACTGAGAAAACGAACCAAAGTAAAAACAACAATTTTTAAGTTATTTCAGTAAATAACTTCATTTTCCTTATTTTTTCTGCCCAATTCAAGACAAAAGTTAACATGATTACACTATTGCCTTCAGTATGGGGCTTTTACAGTGATAATCTGTTCGTAGTTTTTGTGAGCCATTTTGGGAACTTGAGAGTTTTTGTCAAACCCTTGACCTAGATGACATTGTTTACTTGTTCTAGTTTATCGTGATGACCCCTTTTCTTGCTCAGGTTAGGTGAGGGTAATACCATGTTTGTGAATATGGTGAATACACAATGCTGTGTGCTCACTCTTTTCATAGTTACATTTCACATGGTTTGTTAATTGGATCATCTGTTTTGTAATTGGAGAGGAACTGTTATTCTTTATTGTTATAACTTGTTGATAAAGGCAATTAGGTACAGTATTTACATTTTATGTGTGACTTCAATGTCATACTAAGCATTGTTATCGCATTAATTAGGTAAATTATAAGGGTCTTTGATGTTGAAAACTGTGGGCTTGAGATAAAAACAACAACAGCTGATTGAATTAGAATAATGTCAAAGTCAATAAATCATTTAAATGCTTGCAAATGGTGTTGGTATTGACTTCACCATTTAAATTAACTTGATATAAAACAGGAAAGTTTTCATTTCATTCTTTTTCTAAAATAATTTCTTTTTAAGGTATTTTTGAGAGCGTTAGTGGAAGTCTAGGGTTTGTTTCCTGGTTAAAGCATACTTTTACCATATTTGGTACAAATCTCTTTCACGTTAAACCTTATCGTATTTTGAGCCTTATGACCTATCAAGTGTCAGTATGCCATTAAAACCTAAAATACAAATATAATACAGATCTCTTCATTTTTTTGTGTGTGTAGTTCATAACCTGGGTTGGCAGAGTGTCAGAATAATGTGATGAAATGAGGATATCATGTTAGGCATTACAGGCATGTTATACTGTTTTACATAGTGCAGGTAATATTTTAAATACTCCTATAAGCACTGACTTGTTATTTCTCATCTGCTCACTGCGTCGGTTCAAGTCTCCGTCTTGGTAAAAAGTTCTGCCAGCACCAGCGTCATAATTATCAGTTGTTATTAAAATACAAATAATCAAGTTCAAAAACCGATTCATCATCATCAGCATCAGCAGCAGCAGAAGCAGCAGTGTCTTCATTGACATATCATCATCACATCAGCACTATTCTGCTCCTCCTTCAAATAGTAAAAACAACAATAACAACAACAAAAACAAAAGCATATCATACTGAAACACCATATGCATCCTCAGTGACCCCTCACAGCATGGATTTGAGTACCGGTTGGGCTGAGAATTTTCACATAGGGAGGTTTTCCAGCTGACCTATGGTGAGCCAATGGTTCTACCAAGTCTGGGGTCTTCCTCCACCAATAATAAACTGGATGTTGCCAGTATGACCATAATTGTGTCAGTGGGATGTAACAAACAAACAAATCTTATAGAGTGCAACATGTGAACTCTCTCTTTTTTTGAGGGTGGCTCTCTCTTTTAAGGTTCAAAATTATTTTAAAATGAGGGGTGTTTTACACATTTTTAAAAATCTCCCTACTTGAAAGCAAATTACTTCTTTCTTTATTTATATGAAAATAACAAATCTCTCTCACTGCAACTGAAAATCTCCCCCTTTGGCTTCAGAAAACGT
Source organism: Sinonovacula constricta (assembly GCA_007844125.1). Classification (NCBI taxonomy): domain Eukaryota; kingdom Metazoa; phylum Mollusca; class Bivalvia; order Cardiida; family Solecurtidae; genus Sinonovacula; species Sinonovacula constricta. The sequence continues at coordinate 14,283,535 of CM017563.1, forward strand.
TCACATGTATGAGAGTGGATGCATTAAATCCTTTTCTTGTTTGAAACAGCATTAGGTTGGGCTAATAGTGTTTCCATCAAGTAAAGAGTTTAGTATATATAACTTTAGATCCTGAAGATCCATAGAATACCTTATAGTTTAGTACCTCTGCAAAATGCACAATTACAGTTCCTGAACTTTTCATAAGTCTTTTCTTAATTTATTTGTATTTAATTGTACCACATTACTAAAGAGTACCAGATTTAAAAAGGTAGATCTAATATCTTCTGCTTGTTGTTATTTTACCTCCAAAATCCTGATCATTGATTCTCATTGAATAAATACCATTATGAGACAATTTGATGAGAAATTAAATTATAAAGTGATTTATTTAGAAATTTGGCAATTAATTCTGCTCTCATTCGACAGATTTACTTCCCTTCGTTTGCCCACTTCTGATAGTGAACATGACATAATGATAGTGTTCAGCGCCTTGTGTTTTGTTTTAAAGTAGTTCATGTCGGCTGTACAACCAGTAGGTACAACTCGACTGAGTACTATCATCGTAGTGTAGCTGTTATGACAAGATATTACTGGCTTCATTTGTGGGATAAAGACTGTTACTATTAATAGCTCATCAATTATGAGCCGGATAATTTACACAAACATGCATGCATACTGGTCATTTACTGCAGGCTGTTCCATACCTGCTTGTCTGTCTGATATTTGACTTTATGACAATAGCAGCATAAGGATGTTTATTTATTAATAAGGTCCAGTTTTTTTCCTGTTTGTGGATAATTTATATAGTGTTGCTTTATTGGTGATATAATTAAAGAATCATCGTGAATTTTTGTGCATTCAAGGGTGTAAGTATATTTGTGGATATGAAATGTTTTTTTTAGCATGCAGTAAAAAGTGAAAGTTTTTTATTATACATTTGTACATTTATATATACAATATAAAGAGTGGTAAATATTTATCTTTCACTTATAGGGTTAAACAATTTTGTGTATATATTGACATTTGACAAATTATTAACAACATAAAATATTAACAATGTACATGCATACCGTTGTACAGATTTTTTAACATTGGTTGGAAGGTGATAAAACTATATAAAGATTATTATATTAAACAGCAAAAATCATACTTTAATCTGGAGGAAAACAACAACAACATAAACAACTAGTCAAAAACAGAAAAAACATCTGTAGAAGTTATTTTTTGTTGGTACATGAATATCAGATATATATGTGATTCATTTGATTGTGGAATCTATCAATTGCCATAACAGTGAGTGCATGAGAGATAAATGTGATCAATATAAAACATATGTGAGCTGAGTTATCAATCAAATTCTGACAATGGATACGAGAAATCCTGGCAAGCTTCAGATGGAGGTGCCCTTCTCCTTGTCAAGTATTCCAGTCAGTGGTTTTAACAGTGTGATGACGCCGGGCGCATATTCTATTGCGCCGTCAATGGATCTGACCACATACTGTTCGTCACCGGTTGTGTCTGGGGGCATTATGGGATACCAGGATATCGAACAATGTCTAGCATTCTCCTTCCCCACCGTTTTACCATGCGTCTGTCTGCCGGACTATCCTGTAGATAAACAGAAGAAAGGCTGTCGCCGATGTTCTAGGTAAATTAAGACAGAATTTATTTTTTGTTTTTATTTCCTTTCTACACAATTACGTAAATCTTTTGCAGGGCCGAAATGCTTAAAGGTAATTTACACTTTATTCGGTTATATCAGATGTTGGCATACTTTTTTCTAAAATACACCATTTAATAGATTGAGGACATTCTATGATGTATTTTTGTATATTTCATATTGATTTTGTGATTTGCCAGTTTATCCAAAATTAATTGTTCTAAATTTTTTGGGAATGTCTGCTTCAAAAGTTAAAGTAAATTTTCATGTTTAAAATCACTAAACGGGGTCATCAAATTATCAAACATCAAATGGCTCATATAATTTGTTACAATATAATTATTAAATATTGCATAGGTTCCTTTTTTTTCTATATTTTTTTTTGCAAAAACTGCTGCACTGCATGCCTATTCATGACATTCATTGGTTCAAATGAATAATAAGTCACTGGTGAGAAAAATAAAGTTAATAAATTATTTATACTTTATACTACGTGAATGGCATACCATTTTCGCCTAATGACATGTTAATTTTGTTTTCCTATATTAGAGGACAATTTTAAGTACTGATTTTATAAAAGTGATCTTTTTTAAAAAACAACAGGCATATTACTAACTTAATGGCATCATTCCAGCTAATATTACAGATAGTTTACTGAAGGGTATTGTGTCCTTGGTGTGATGTACATGTGGGTAGAATGTACTGTCCCTACCTAATACATTGATAAATATAACTTTGACTGTGCACATCACATATTATATATATATATACACACACACACACACACACACACACACACATATATCAAATTTGATTAATATGAGTATAATTTAAAAATAAGGAAATAATTTGGAAAGGCAATACGGCATTGAACTTTAAAATAATGTTGACCGGGAAAAAATAATCATCAAATGGCAATATTGTAGCCAGCTGTCTGTGTAAATTATTTAAAAAATATTAGATTTTAAAATACATGCCTACTTAAATCTGCGTTTTCTTTATTTACCTATTAAGTGGCAGTGTTTTGGTGAAGCCATTAAGGTCTTGCATTGTTAATATTTTTAAATATCTGCAAATACTTTTAGTTTTTTGTAGTATAAATTGGAGAGAGAAAAACTTTAAAATACTATCCTAAAAAATTTGTTGTCAATTATACATTAAAACAACGGATTTTTAAACAAATCATATCCAGGAATAAATTTTGTTTCTGATAAAATCGTTTTTTGTTGCATATATAATGACTGAAATAAGCAAAAATAAACAAAGTAGATATATAAGCTCTATACATCCAGTGTCACCAATGTAAATAATCTAAAGAGTATAACAAACCACATCTGTAAATCTAACTTTGAAAGACTGAAAAATCAATAGCTTTAAGAATTGTGTGCTCAGTTCTTTAAAATTTAACTGTAAGAGTTGAACAAAAGCTCTTGATTGATTAAATACCCTTCAAGTACGTGAACCTAGACAGATATCCTTTTCATGGTTTAGCAAATTACTTTCCTAATCACAAGTTGTACTGACCTATACCTTGGCTTATAAAGTTTGTTTAGAATACCTCTAATACCTTGCTAAATCAGCTTGATTAATATTAGACAAACAGTGTAGATCCTGATCAGCCTACTGTTATCTGTGTGATAAGAATCTGCACTATTTGCTGTTGAGCCTGTAGCAATATGACAAGACAGACACCGGACCTGGTAGCGTGATTGGTAGAGTGTTGGCTCTAGGTACTCGAGGCCCCGGGTTCGATCCCAGGCCATGACAAATCAATGTCGTTAAAAATGGTAGTTGTATAGCTCCCTTGCTAACACTCAAGCAGATATAAGGGTAGTTTCACAATTTGTTGGCCCTGTGTCAGGATAATGTGACTTGGTGTGGTATCAGGTCAGGTGTTCACGGTATACAATACACATTGATCTCAGCACTATATCTGCTTTAAGTAGACACCATCTTCAGATTTATGGAATTTCAACTTTTCAGCCTTGCACTGCATGCATTCAAGTCCCAGTCAGGGTGAGAACTTTCATCTGGGGAAGTTTTCCAATGCATCTGTGGTTGTACCCAGACATAAGTCCAGGGTTTTCCTCCACCAATAATTAGCTGGACGTTCCCGATGTGACCATAATTGTATCAGTTTTGTGCAACACAAATAAAAGAATAAAAAATAAATATTGAACTGTAGTTTTACTTTATCTTCCAAAGTTACAAGGTCATCAAGGTTGGCTATGGTTAGGTTGGCCACATATCTAGGAAATCAAACTAGGTTTTATGTACTATAACTCTGCTTGCATATGCTTGGGGTTTTAAGTTGATTAAGGACACCAATTGACCTAATACAAAAATGTATGTACTATGGTTTAAAGAAGTTGATGGAGGATACAAATTGACATGATTTCAGGAAAATAAGATGCAATTCTATGTACTTTAGCTCTGCTTGCTTATTCTATGGTTTATTGTGGTTGACATTAGGTCAAATTGACCTAGTGTCACGGAAATAGGATTATATTGTTATTTGTCAATAACAATTAAAGCATATCAACAGTCTTTGACAAAAGTATTGCCTTAAAGAAAGCAGTCATGTCTTTACATAATTATGCTACATCAAAATAATGACAACAACAACAACAACAATAAAGAACTATGAAAAAGAACTACGATGTTGTTTGTGAGATGTTACTCTTTCAAAAGTTGAAAACATAACAAAACCAACAATGTACCTATCAGAGATAAAACAACAGAGAACCATGGAAAACAATAACACTGCTGCTATTGTTCGTACAAACTCCTTCAGTCAGAAGCCAGGCAGCTTATCTATGTAGGATTCTCCCATTTATCTCTGACAGAAACACTTGGTAATAATAGTTGCATTGATTTTCATACCAAACCTACTTGAACAGTTTTAACGAGGCAACCAAAAGTGTCAAAGTTGCATACTTTATTTGAGCTCTGTAACATTATTAGGAGCTTGAAGTTAGTGGTTTATTTCCATCCTAAAGTTTAAAGGTTTAAGTTAAGTTACACAATACGTATTATAAATGTTTGTATACAGTAGAGCTGGGCAATGGGCTGATAATCGGCCCTGTATATAACCCAGATAATTTTAGCCTCTATATTGCCTGTTATTAGTAATCCAACATATTTTATTTTGACAGGATTGTATTTATACTTTTTTTCTTTTTAAAATATTAGCAAATATTACAGAAATATTATCTACCAATCAAAACTGGGTAATAACTGGGTAAAAGCTCTGAGGTGGATGTCTATTTTTAGAGGAAATCCCTATTATACTTATTTATAGGTTCGAAAAAAAAAAAGAGCATTTGAGAGATTTATTTCATTACTTGTACTGGCAAGCATTTGAGTAGTGTTCAAAATTATCTATATGTAGACTTTAGTGTTAATGAAGAAATTATAATTAACTTTCCCAAACCGGAGCTGGTAGCGTAATTGGTAGAGCGTCGGCTCCAGTTACGGGAGTCCCCGGGTTCAAATCTGGGCCGTGTCATACCAAAGTCGTAAAAAGTGGTAGTGGTTTAGCTCCCTTGCTAACGCTCAAGCACATATAAGGGTAGTTCCACAACTGGTTGGCCTGGTGTCAGGGTGATGTGACTGGGCATGGACATTGGTATCATGCTAGGTGTTCATATCATGCTATACACCTTGAAGGCAGAACTATGGCTGCTTCAAGTGGACACCGTCTCCAGATAACTGAAATACTGTTGGTGGGATGATAAACCCAACAAACAAACAAATTATAACTTTCCTATACCTTATGTAAGATATTGCTACATGTGTTTGATATAGGCAAACTGTTGAATATCACCTTTAAATGTTTATTGGTACATGTTACCCATACTCTGTCATGAAAATTAGAACACATAACTTATCATTTAATATCTGTTATTATCAGAGTTATGTTTTGTTTTAAAATTGGTAGTAGTGGCTTCCTTCCTAACGCTCAGAGCTAAGGGGACAGCATTACACTGATTCGTCGGTGTCAGTATAATGGACCGAACGGGTTCAGTCCCTGGGCACCACATAATTGCCACTGTGCTATAATGATAGAAATGTCGCTGCACAGTATCGGCAAAAATGCCGACAAATCCCAATTCCAACTCGTCGCATATTTTTGGTATTCACTAAACATTCCTGTCAGATCCTATATTTACAAATATCGCTTGATAAGGATTAAATATATATATTAGATATTAAAATACATACATGTGAACTTTCCATGAGGCCAAAGTGGGAGATTTTCTCTTGCAAAATGGGAGATTTGTTATTTTCATGTAAACAAAGAAGGAAGTGATCTGTTTTCATATAGGGAGATTTCTGAAAATGTGTAAAACATCCATATTTTCAAATAATTTTGTACCTTAAAAGTGGGAGTCTTCCTCCAAAAGTTGGAGAGTTCACATGTATGAAAAAAATACATCTTAGTTTATAGCAATACTTAATTATAATAATAAATTGATACTTTTCAAATAAAATTGATACTTTTCAATGATACTTATAAAATTCAATGATACTTATAATAAATTTTCAAAAAAATAGCCCATTATCTCTCCGCCAGTCTTAGTGTTATAAACCCGTGTTTTAAGCTGATGCCGCTGGCTATACATGCTGTCATCACCAGCTGTGCTTCTCATCTTAACTGACAGCCCCATGTAATTGTCAAATCTCATTAATTATGCAAATTGTGTCATCTTGACCCAGTTAGTTAGGATGTATTAGTATTGTTCATCCAACAGGTAGAAATGTGCTTGTCATGCATTGTAAACAAAAATATAAAAAAAATAATGGAGAAATTGCGCTTATTTTAATGCAGCTGTACAAGCTTTTTTTCAAAATACTGGAAAATGTAAACAACAAAAATTAAAAAGGTGACAAAAGAAGATAGTGTGTTTTGTAAATAATGTTTTTTTCTTAACACTTCAGTAAAGTGTTTATTAATATTTTTACTTATTGAAAACCTTCCTAATTAAAATCTGTATACTTAGTTCAATTTTCTTATCACATTTTTCTTTACCAAATTCACAAAAAGAATCTCTATTGAATCCTGTGTTATTAAAATACAAGATTTTTAAAAAATTTCTAACTAAGCTCTATGGGCGCTTGATCATAATTCCTTTTCACTTGGATGCCAATAGCGTATAAATAACACATTTCTTTCACGAGCATAAATTTAAACTGTTGGTGTAGAAGCTTGTTCATCTAAATATTTTTATCTCTTTGGTTACTTATATATGTTCGATACATGAAGACTTGACACTACATTCTCTTTCTCAGTATAATTGACCCATTTATAATTAGCAAATCTTTTGAAATGGGCATTTTTTATATCCTTGGTTTATTCTCTTTGTTAAGCTCATCAATCACTTTTATCAGATTGTTCACTTTCATGGGCCTGCAGATCGGGAGGTTGCGGGTTCAAACCCCGGCCGGGTCAAACCAGAGACTTTAAAGTTGGTAGTAGTGGCTTCCCTACTAATGCTTAGGGCTAAGGGGACATCTGACTCGTCGGTGCCGGCAAATCCCATCCCATCCCTTTCATGGGCCTTTTTCATGGGCCACTTTAATGGGGCCCTCTATAGCCATTTTAATGCACCATTTTCATTTTTTTAAGGGCAAATGGTGCAAAAACACATCTTCAGCCGACCTCTGATGTATAAGCTACTCAGATCCAAAGTTACATACTGACAACTTCATGCAAAGGTTATGATAAATATTGGTGATGACTTAGCTGCCAATAGTTCCGGTTTTGATTATACTGCTCCCAGTGGAATCTACACTGTCTGTCTTGCATTATCAGTTTTGTGCAGAGTTGGCAATTTGTTATTATGTATGTTCAGAATTCTCAGAGCTAATTTGATGGCTGTAATTTAGTTACATTTATGTTAGTTTCACTGTAACTTGAGGTGACCTTCACAATGCAATGTCAGTTCTACTGACGTAATTGTGATCCACTGTCATGAATTATAGATAGACAGCCAGAAAGAAGTAGTACAAGAAAAGCATTGATGCGAAGCATCAAAGGGCGACGCAACATTGAAAAATAATATTTATTAGAAATTTAGATATGACTGATTTAAATTATTAATTATTAAACATTAAAAGCACTGACTTACTGTAATAATTTAATTCTGGTATATAATTCGACTTATATGTACAACTACAATCCTACAAAAGGGACAAACATGTCTTCATTAACATGTATAACCGTCATATGTACATCAGTGTTTAGAAATTTAAAAAGTAAAAATACATCCTCTGCGTGAACATTTGTTATTGATCAATATTTTTTGTCTGTTTAAATGTTTTGTTTGTTATATTTAATGTAAAAACAAAGAAGAAAAAAGTCACAGAAAATTTTTTTTGATTGCAATGGGATTCCATCTCTCGAGACCGTTAACATCAGGACAAGTCCATAACCACTGCACTATTCCATGATTGTCATCTGTGTGTGAGTAAAATTGATATTTTCATTCATGTCACTACAGACCCTATCTATTTATTTTCAGCTCACCTGAGCACAAGGTGCTCAAGGGGAGCTTTTGTGATACCGCTTCGTCCGTCGTCAACATTTACCTTGTGAACACACTAGAGGCCACAATTTTTATATAATCTTTATCAAACTTGGTCAGAATGTTTGTCTGCATGAAATCTTGGATGAGTTCATTATTGGGTCACCTGGGGTCAAAAAATAGGTCACGAGGTCAAATTTTAGGAAAAACTTGTGAACACACTAGAGACCACATTTATAGCCCAATCTTCACCAAACTTGGCCAGAATGTTTGTCTACATGAAATCTTGGATGAGAACGTAACTAGACACGTGGGGTCAAAAAGAAGGTCACTAGGTCAAATCTTAGAAACAGCTTGTGAACACACTAGAGACCACATTTATAGCCCAATCTTCGCCAAACTTGGTCAGAATGTTTGTCTGCATGAAATCTTGGATGAGTTCGTAACTGGGTCACGTTGGTTTAAAAAATAGGTCACTAGGTCAAATCTTTAAAAAAGCTTGTGAACACACTAGAGGCCCCATTTATAGTCCTATCTTCACCAAACTTGGTCAGAATGTTTGTCTGCATGAAATCTTGGATGAGTTCGTAACTGGGTCACGTGGGGTCAAAAAGTAAGTCACTCGGTCAAATCTTAAAAAAAGCTTGTGAACACACTAGAGGCCCCATTTATAGTCCTATCTTCACCAAACTTGGTCAGAATGTTTGTCTGCATGAAATCTTGGATGACTTTGTAACTGGGTCACGTGGGGTCAAAAAGTAGGTCACTAGGTCAAATCCTAGAAAAAGCTTGTAAAAACACTAGAGACCACATTTATAGCCCAATCTTCACCAAACTTGGTCGGAATGTTTGTCTGCATGAAATCTTGGATGAGTTTGTAACTGGGTCATGTGGGGTCAAAAAATAGGTCACAAGGTCAAATCTTAGAAAAAGCTTGTGAACACACTAGAGACCACATTTATTGCCCAATCTTTGCCAAACTTGGTCAGATTGTTTGTCTCCATGAAATCTTGGATGAGTTCGTAACTGGGTCACGTGGGGTCAAAAAAACGGTCACTAGGTCAAATCTTAGAAAAAGCTTGTGAACACACTAGAGGCCACATTTATAGCCCAATCTTCACCAAACTCGGTCAGAATGTTTGTCTGCATGAAATCTCGGATGAGTTCGTAACTGGGTCATGTGGGGTCAAAAAGTAGGTCATAAAGTCAAATCTTAGAAAAAGCTTGTGAAAACACTTAAGAGGCTACATTGATGGCCCCGGCTTCACCAAACTTGACCATCATGTTTGCCAGTATGAAATCTTACATATGTTTTGAAGTGAGTCATATGGATTCAGTAGGTTACTTGGTAAAATTCTAGAAAATGTTATCAACCCAGTGGCCACACTAATGGTCCAATCTTCACCAAAGATTTCTTAAGTAAATAACTCTTAATTACTTGATGCCAGATTTGAGCCTACTTAAAGCCTGTCATCAGGTGAGTGATTAAGGGCCATCATGGCCCTCTTGTTTAGAAATAGAGAAAATAATAAATTTTAAATAAATAACCTATAGTTTTCATAAGTTTTATAAACATTTTAAGAATTATGGACTCTTAAATGCATGGTAGAAATTGGTAATCGTCTTTACTTTTTCTTGTTAAGCATTCTATAAGACATATAAAAACTAAGTTTAGACAACTTTTACCAGCTTAAACATGAGATATGCAAATTTTAAGATTGTACCGCTCGTTTCGGATATGACCTAAAAAGTGACAACTGACGACACAAAATCCTCTATAATTTTGCCAAATGAATAAATAAATTAATTATTTGGATTTATTCTATAAGAAAATAGGCAAAATGGATTTTTTATGAACAACATCCTAAAACACAAGTGATTTTTTTCTGTTTATTTTCAAATGTGTGATTTTCCAGCTAAAGATTTCTAAAAAACATTTATCTCAAGAAACCTATATATAAATTATCTGCACTGTATAAGTGACAAAATATAAAAAAAGAATAACTTTTACCACATAGTTATTTCACAACATACTGATTTATGACTATGGTGTCAAGTTTCAGGGGAGTTAATCAAACACAAATATGTAGAAAATATTTAGCTTTCTTCACAAACATAAACTTACGCCTTTTTTAAAACTTAAAACAATGAAATTATTTGAAAAAAAAAAGCTAGAAACTTATTTCCTCTCAAATTTTAAATGCTAACAATAACAGGAGTATTGTCAGAGAATGTGACAAATGGGCCCTGCTGCAGCTTTGATGCAGGATAATTGGATATAACTAAAAAAAGTAATAAAATCAAGAGTTCCTGTGCACTGCATTTAGTAAATTACTGTGTACTTTTTTTCTGAAAGAAATAAGCTAGGTTAGGCACTAAAGTATCAAGTGTTCTTTTAGTGTTTGTAACGCAAGGTTGTCCTTTACTATTTTTAGATGTAAAGGTAGAATGCAGTCCATCTTCTCCATCTTGTGTGTAAATTATCCGGAGATGTTCCAGGTTGAGTCCAGATGATGCTATATGTTCTTCTGTTGGCAGTTTACAGACACTACTGGCTACCAGACATGTCAATGATTGAAGATTTGAGAACATCTGGAAATAATGTGCATGAATGCTAGAAGAGTTTCACCAAAGTGTGCACATCTTCCATAGCATCATGTGCATTGTACTGAATTCACAAAATATCACGTGCAAGACCTTTCTGTTTGTAGCTACCTCTGCTAACACAACTTGATCAAACCTTTTCAGCCACTTAACAAACTTGTCAACAGCACATTGTCTACTAACAGTTTCTACTGTAGCCCCATTTACATACATAACACCATCTGCCACATTTTTTCCAGTTGTCTGTTGCACTCCATGCAAACTAGGTTCCTTTAGCAGCACATACGTGGAAAACTCACTACCACTATCTTCCTTTCTGGCAGCCATCTGTGTTATATGTCGCTTCCTTCCATTATGAACTGAAAGCATAAATAAAATTCATATCTTAAATAACACACACACACAAAAATCATTATTGTCATCTCAGTCACACAAGTTGTCTATTTACAGATGCTGGTAGAAAATTATGAGATGAATTCCTTTTTTTACTGAACCATATTAATCAAAGTCCTACAATTTATATTGAAGAGATGTTCAAAAATGTTGCAAACAAAGCCAATAAACCATGTCATTGATTTAAAAACTCAATGTATGCTAATATACTTACTGAGATCTGATTTTCTCAATGGACTTCCCTGCCCGTCTCTCCATCTTTTTCAGATTGGCGTTGCTAATAGTTGGAATGCTAAGTGTCGCTAACATGTGGTTTACTTTTTGTGGACCTCCCAGACTGTCAATCATAGCTGTAAAAGAAAAGAACTGATAAGCTTGGTATCTGGGACTAACAATTATGTTTTATTTGTAAGCTTAACAGTAAAAAAGACTGGGTGGTGGATGCTTGCTATACATCTCTAAAACAGTATTTTATTGTTAAATTAATTGGCACAATAGTGTTTGGCTGGTCCAGAAGATTGTGAAAAAAGTAAACAGACCTACTCACCACTGAAGCCTAGTTGTACAATGTATACATGTCAAGCCTAGTTGTACAATGGGGTGGTGGTCTTAATGTACCATTACTGTAATGTACCAGGAGTTAATGTACCATTTTTGGATTGAATGTACCATCTATAGTTTATATAGGGATTATGGTAGGCCTATTGTTCAGTGTGGAGGACCCCATTGAGGGGTGATAATTAGGTGTGAAAATCTCCCTGGGGCATTCTGTTGTGTATTTGTCAATTGATAAACCTGTTTGTTGATATGACAGGCTAGTTTTTAACCATTTATAAATCTGTTTGAAGAATAAACAACAAGTCTTGTATGGGTTATTAACAATTGTTCCATGTGATCAAGAAATTATAAGATTGTTTTACTTAAGTAAAGAATTTATCAATAAACTTTAATAGTAAAAAATAATTAAAAACAATACAACACATCATCATTTAAATATATATATCCCGATATCAGTCAATGTCACACAGTCAATGTCACTGGTCACCCGATCCATTTCATATGACCATATTAATTACCATTATAAATCGTCTTCAAAAGCATACTTTCACATCTTTAATACTTTAATCATGACCATTTGAAACTTTAAATACCCTTAATTACACAATTGTGCTAAAACATTCACAGTTTAAATTAATGTGTGAATAACTAAAAAAACAAAACAACACAATGAATGTTTAAACACATCACTTGGAGATGTGTGGGGCAATATTCTTCTACATTAAATTGTTATCCATTCAAATCTTAATTTAATTAAATACAAAACACATTTGTGACTGGATTAAATTACGTAAATTTAGGTTTATAACTACTTACTTTAAAGAACAAACACAGGTATTTATGCATTTTATTTAAATAAAACTCATTAAAATTTCAATACATACACATTTAAATATCATATACACAAATTTACAACATGCTTTAACTTTATTTGAACTAAAAACAATATATATATAAACGTTAACAATAATTCCCTATATATTCTATATATGGTACATTCGATCCAAAAATGGTACATTAAGTCCTGGTACATTACGGTAATGGTACATTACGTCCGACAACCGTACAATGTATACATGTCAAAAAATATTGTATACCAATGCAAACATGTTTATTTTGTTTTAACAAAAAAAAAAAAAATGAGAAAAATACTAACTCACATATTGATACGAAATGTTTTGGGTACTAAACTGGAGTTTTATTTCAATGGCAAGGTATCAAAAAAAATCAATAACTAACATAATCAATTGGATTGCAGATGCTCTATTACCTGTTCCAAGCTTTGTGTTCAAGTCAAAACTTCATCTGACCATCTTTTCATATGCCACAGTGTTCACATGTCCACAGTCCCTATTTAAACATTTAATATATAAATAATCCCCAATGCTTTCTTTAGATCCCCAATGACACAGTGGAATCGGCCTGAGTCTACATAAAGTACAAAATTTTAAGTCCTTCAACCAACACGGAGAATTCGACCATTCTGCGTCCTATTTTCCAACTTTCATTCTCCTTGGGCGAACTTTCAATGTCCACATATTTACAAACACGGTCACTCACAATATAAGTATGATCTTGTTTTTCATTAATTTCCTTTTTGGCAGTGCTTTTGGGACATGATTTGCTCAATCGACCGCGGCGATCACGTCTTTTCGACTCTATTTTTACAAACCGGATGTTGCGATCACGTGGTATTTTACTATGGTCACATGGTCGGTAACATGGTGTTCCGGGGTTCTACGAAATTACACGGAAAATTACGATTTTCCAGAGTCCGTAGTCTTTAATACAAAGAACAACTTTACATATAACAATAATTCTGCCTATCGCTATAGTTTTATATAAAAAGAACGTCATTTACCGAAATAGGACCCGTACGTTGGGAATGTGTAAATCGCGGAACATCCGGAATTCGGAACGCCTTGTCCATTTTCCCACGACCATTATCTAGCTAGAACGAAAATGTGCGAGGACATCCGCTCGCATGTTCAAATTTTTTCAGCATTCCATATATAGGCGGCGCGCTCCAGCGCGTCGCCAATAATAAACACCCCAACGTTTACACGGCATTGAATTTTTACAAAACCATGTGTTATGCTTGTGACTAACTCTTAGCCTGCTAGTCGCACATTTATAAGGCTTAGGGATATTGTGTAGATCAAGATCAGCCAGCTTCGTGCTGGGAGCTGTCTTGTCAGGATCTACACTGCTTGTTGCTCAGTCTCTGTTTATAAGTAGATCTACACTGACATATAACATATATTATATTAAAGCAAACAAAAAGCAACTGAGAATTAAGCATTGGTTTTTTACAAAGTGAAGCAAGCTAAGGGTTAAGTATGTTTGGTTTAAAGTCTAACTAACCATCTTGCAAATTATCTGTGTCTACTCGAAACAGATGTATTGCTGCCTTCACAGTGCGTAGATAGCAAGCCGCGAACAGTTGACATGATACCACACATAATCACATTATCCAGATACCAGGAACACCAGTCGTGGAACTAACTACCTGTATATTTGCTTGAGTGTTAGCAAAAGAGCTGTAAGACTACCATTCTTAATGACTTTTGTAGTCACAGCCAGGGGTTTGAACCTGAGGCCTGTCATACTAATAGGCTAAAACTGAAGGGATTGCGCTACCAGGTCCATTTGTGGCTTAGTGGTTACAGTCTGAGACTTTTAAGCCCAAAGTCCCTTACTAAATACTTATTTATAAGCCCAAAATAAGGCAAAAACTTTCATGTGATTGGGTTTTCTAGTAAAGAAGATTTGAGTTTTAAACTTACCTTTGATATTTGTCAGGGCTCATAGTTAACTGATAATAGCTAGATGTAACTGTAATATTGATCCAAAACTGATTTGGAATTTTCAAAATGTTAGTAGAGGCTGAACGATCAGGCCTGCAATCTACATATAAGTTGGGATGTTGTAATTTTGCATTATCAGCTAAAGTGAAAAAGCTTGTTCCACCCGTGGGATGATGAAACCGGAGCATTGATTTATTCTAATGAATCATTTACCTACCAATTAATTTATGTCCAGTTCTCTATAGCAAGATTTACAGACAGTGTAGCAATAGCATTTATGCTCACAAAAGATTATCAATGTGGGTTAATTCTCTAATTAAATGTTAGTTGTAAGGTGGTTCTACTTTAAGTCTAGGCCTGCTAAGCTTGAATTGATTAGGCTAATTAGGCAAATAATGGCAATCCAGATCTGTCAGCTCCTGCTAGGAGCTCTCTGCTCAGGATCTGCACTGTTTGCTGCAGAATATCTCACAATATCACTGCCTACTTTTGCAAGAAGCTAAGAAATAGTACGAGTCATTAACAAATCAGGGTTGTCACTAGAAATATTTTGAGCAGGCTCAATTAACTTTTGAGGAGGCTAGGCTTTGCGAGTGCCGAAGGTGCGAAGTGTTGCTAGGGGTGTCCGGGGGCATGCTCTTGACCAATTTTCTTTTTTTTTTTCAAATTTGAGGCGGCCCGATTTTCATTTGAGGCAGTCAAATCGGCCGCCAGCCGCCTCCTAATGACAACCCTGCAAATGTATTAATAATTCATGTTCTAAGTTATTTGATAACTTGATAACAACAACCTGCATGGTGTGGTGTCTGCGATGTAGGGTTTACAGTCGCCAATTTGTAACTCCTCTGACTGCTAAGCTTCCATCCTCGTGGGTTTGAATCTAGTTTGGTGTGAAGGACTTGATGACAGGAAGGTCTTCCAGCTGACTTGCAGTGCGTCGGTGATATTACCCAGAACTTTGTCTGGGGTCTTCTTCATCTTAACAGCTGGATGTTGCTATAATGATTATAATTGGTTGCTGCAATGTATTGCCAAAACAAAACAAACAACCTGCAGGGCTACCAGTCATATTCACATGGACACAGCAGCAAGTATTGTAGAGCCAGATGAGTAAGCTGGCTGATTTAGATCTACACTATTTGCCATAACCCTATCAATATACACTAAGCAGGTTAAAAGATAATATTATTTTGGCTTCTTGTCTCTGTAAACTAATAAGCAATGACCCAGGACAGGTAATTTTAGCATAATTGTCTTGAGTGGGTCAATAGGAATCTTACATTGAAGGCAGCACTCTATGCTTTTCTTAGAAGTTGACCTACATTTTTAGCCAATCAGAAGCTATGAAAATTCAAATTTTTCAGCGATTTATTTCATTAGAACTCCTTTCTATTTTCTATTTTTTAGTGAACAAAATAGATCGATCTATTTTACTAAATGGTTTTATTTTCAACTGCGCATGTGCCACACCACAAATTCTGGCTTGACTCCTCGCCTTGTGACGACAAGATGATTGACAGTTTGATTGACAGATGTATGGGGCGGATTTCATGAAAGCCATGTTGTTAATGTTTTTTTTACCCACTTAACTGTATAACTGCATGATAACTTTGTTTAACTATTGACAGGAATACAATTTGAGAATTATTTCTAATAAATATATACCATGCAGCACAGTAATTATGGATGTGCTAAAGTTCCTTACATAATTAACCAGGTTTAAAACCAAATTTTGAAACCTCACAAACAAAATTTGTACAATTTAGGCATCTTACCCAATTTACATGAACTGGAAGCTTATAAAAGTAACATAAGTCCCTATTTAAATTTATAAGAGATGGTAAGGGGATATTTTGAAGGTTGTACTGAAATGTTGAGTGCTGCATTTTATTAGAATTTTTCGCCATAGCTAAGAGGATTTTTACATTGCACTAATGGAAAAGCAATTTAAAATTAATTATTGTAAAATGATTTCAAAATTATTTTGGGATCTAATATCTAAATTGAATCTGATATGATTTAAAAATACTGTCAAAACTAACTGCTAACTGCATAAATATAACTAGAAATAAAATGTATTTGTACAAAGTGAATTTTATCTTCTGCTGTAGCTGCATCATTTGGTTGGCCTGAGATGTGGAAAGAGGAATAACTCTATATAGACTTTCAATTTTATATACTGAGTTATGTCCCTTGATACATTTATGTCTTTCATGATAGCGTCGTGCTATCTTTATTAATTTTAATTGTTATTTAAAGCCTCTAATAAGCTATAAGCTTACATAATTTTCTAAGTGTTCATTGAATAAAAATAAAATGTGTGCTTGTTGTGTGTGTCACAATATGTAAAGAATTTTTTGGCTAAAAGAATTTTTTAGCTAAATGAAACCCCATGTGGATTTTTCTAGGTCCAGTCTCCGTTTAAAAACTGAATGTTCTGGCTAACATAATTGTATTAGAAAACTATTATACCAGTAATTTAAAGAATTAAGGTGGTGTAGGACAGTTTGAACCAATAAAGAATTTCTCACAAAACTAAAGAAGTCACTGTTGCCTGAATAGGTCATGCAAAATGCTGCTCATTGATGCCCTAAATCTATCTGTCAGAACAGTGAAGCATAAATACCACTCATCATTGCAAACAGATATTTCCTATCTGAGCCACGCTGCAGAGATAGCTATTTTTAAAGAAAACCATGACTCATTTATAAGATCACGTTATATCATCATCCGTGTAGTCCGCGCTTACGTCAGTATCTTTTTTGAGCAGAGATCACCATCATGCTTTTTATAGAATATGGAAAGAATGAAAATTATAATGATTTTTTTGCAATTTAAACTGTCTTCCAATATAGGTAAGGTTCAACGTCATCTTTAATTAGTCTATAGTACTAGTTTATGCAGAAATTATACATAAATTCCCAGAAACTGGAAAAAAAGTTTGTTTCATACATTTAATATAGGTAATTTGGTGGGTAACCTTAAAGTTGATAACAATGTATTGGATATAGGTCAGTGTCTACATGGTAAAGTAACTTGAATGATGCAAGAGGTCAGCACTGACTGAACACCCATAACGACTGGACTGCATTGCTGACTGCAATTTTTTGTTCCATTAAATGGGTATTCATAGGAAAACTCTACTACGCCTAAAGGTGGTATCTGGAAGTTTGTTTGTATCAAATACATGTAACAATATATCACCACTGCTATAGTGGGAATATAGCCATACTTTCTGCATAAACTCATACTTTAGTCTAAGTAAAGACACCTATGAGCACTACCTATATTGTTAGACTGCACGTATCTTGAAACAATCACAGTAAATGTTCATTCTTTCCAAATGTATAAATAAACACAATAATAGTCTCTGCTAAAAAAAAATTAATGTTAGAGTGGACTACCCGGATGATGGTTTAACATGATCTCAAAAGGAAGTGGTCACATTGTTTTCTTGGTTTAAAAATCTTTATCTCAGCAGCTCAGATAGGAAATAGATGTTTGCAATGATACAGTAAGTGGGGATTTATGCTTCACTGTTCATACAGGTCTAGGGCATCACTAAACAGCTTTATACTGGACTTTTGTGTTAATGACTTTTTGGTTTTTTGAGACAAAAATATTTGGTCCAAACTGTCATATACCACCTTTAAGACAGTTTCTCTACATATCAGTTGGTGACTTCTCCCTCCCAAAGGTTTAATCCAATAATCATGTCACCCTTATCCAGCTTGAATAAGCATCAGCTTGCGGAAGGGGAGGTCGTGGGTTCAAACCCCGGCCGGGTCAAACCAAAGACTTTCAAGTTGGTAGTAGTGGCTTCCCTCCTAACGCTCTAGGGGCTAAGGGGACAGCATTACGCCTAACTCGTCGTGTCAGTATAATGGACCGGCTGGGTTCAGTACCTGGGCACCTCATAAGTGCCCCTGTGCTATAATGATAGAAATGTCCTGCGCAGTATCGGTAAAAATGCCGGCTAATCCCATCTCATCTTTAAGACAGTTTCTCTACATATCAGTTGGTGACTTCTCCCTCCCAAAGGTTTAATCCTATAATCATGTCACCCTTATCAAGCTTAAATAAGAACTTAATCTAAAGACGTAATTGTAGTTTTTTACTCATAACTACTCATTTGACAGACTATTCTTTAAAAAGTTCAGATTCTGGTCAGATCTCTTTCAACAGAAGCTAATTGTTCTGGATCTACTATATTTGGTTTAGCCAAATTTATCCTTCCTTAGTATGTTAAGAGTTGGGTTACCTTATTTAGAGTAAACATGCCGAACTATTTTAATAAATATGGGGAGTGTTGATTAGATTGATCGTTTAATATGGAAAAATACATTGTAAGCTTGAATAAATATTATCTGTATTGATTTCATCTGATTGAGTAGCCTTTTATTATGAATGCCATATGGTTCGGGAAAAATTGATTGTTTGCAAAAATATGAAATTTTATTAAATGAACAAAAGAAAATAACAGTCAAGATAAACATATACTGGGTACATTTGAAGATCTGAGGATTGAAGTTACATCTAGAAGGTAGAGTGTAAAATAATAATATCTAGAAGGTAGAATATGAAATAATGATATCAAAAGTAGAAATGAAATATCCATATCTATAGACGGTAGAATGTGAAATAATATTTAGAAGGTAAAATATGAAATAATGATAATACATAGAAGGTAAAATGTAAAAATATTGATATCTAGAAGGTAGAAGATGAATTTATACTATCTAGAAGGTATAATGCTAAATAATATCTAGAAAATAGAATGAGATAATTAAATATCTAGAAGATCAAATATGAAATAATGATATTTAAAAGGTTAAATATAAAATTTTTAGAAGGACGAATGTGATATAATTTGAAGAAGGTAGAATGTAAAATAACATCTAGAAGGTAGAAGGTGTGTAAAGTAACATCTAGAAGGTAGAAGGTGAAATAACATCTAGAAGGTAGAATGTAAAATAACATCTAGAAGGTAGAATGTGAAACTAAATCTAAAAGGTAGATTGTAACATCAAGAAGGTAGAATGTAACATCTAGAAGGTAGAAGGTGAAATAATATCTAGAAGGTAGAATGTAAAATAACATCTAGAAGGTAGAAGTTGAAATAACATCTAGAAGGTAAAATGTAAAATAACGTCTAGAAGGTAGAAGGTGAAATAACATCTAGAAGGTAGAATGTGAAACTAAATCTAAAAGGTAGATTGTGCAATTATATATAGAAGGTAGAAGTTGCGACCATCCCATTTCAGTCACTCTAAGTGCATTAGATATGCAAGATGTTTAAATTTGAATGTCTATTCAGTAGAAACCATTCTAGTTTGGTATCCCATTGAAACCTGTGGTTTTATTGATACAATCCTTAAAATACCTTTAAAAATTAACATAACACATGGTGTATTTTATCCCCAGTTCACTTAGATAGTTCTTAATCAACAAATCCAAGAAACAGTCATGGCAAATAGTGCCTATACAGATCAATTACATTTCCTAGATCTTCTTATTTAACAAATCTGCACTACTTGATGCAGTATAGCAGTATGTCAAGTAAACACCATTGCATGGAAGTTGTCTAGAGTTAGTGTGGATCAAAACAAATAAGAAGGCTTTTGGTTGTATAATCATGATCATGTAACATTTTATATTATTATGCGGGTGTGGCTAAGCGGTTAGAGTCGCTGACTTGAAACTTCTCAGGCCCTCACTGCATGGATTTGAGTCCTGGTCGAGGCGAGAACTTTCATGTGGGGAGGTTTTCCAGCTAACCTGCGGTGCGCCGGTGGTTCTACCTAGATGTGAGTCTGGGGACTTCCTTTACCAATAATTGGCTAAATGTCGCCAGTATGACCATAATTGTGATGGTGCGATGTAACAAAAATACAAAGATTATTATAACTCACTTGTCATGGGTGAACATTGCATACTATCACCCTCTATGGGATGTGATTTTTATTATTATTAGTCTTTAACTGAATGGAAATGAGACTATTGCTGGGAGTCAGAAACAAATAGTGTAGATCCTGATCAGACATCTGACCTGAGGAGCTGGCTGATCTTGATCTTCACCATTTGCCTTTTTTTCAATCAATTCATTCTTAACATGTTAAGTGTAAAATCAGTTAGGTTTAAACATATTTTATTTCAATAAATAAGATTGGGCAAAAGCAATAAATAAAATTAGACAACAGGCAAAAGCTATATATGTCTTCGCCTTTAAATGATTTTGAAGAAAGTAAGTGATTTATCCTTTCCATTTATATCCACAATGTGATTCACAGAAAGACAAATTAGAATATTTAGGGGTTAACAGCTGCACTTAAAATCATGTGAATCTTTGCATTGCTAGGTACAGTCACTGTTTAATGATCTTTAACACGAATGTGCCGGGTAAAATAAAATTATCACAAAATGGGCATGTTTCCTAAAATGGCTGCACAGTCTTACTGTAAATTATTAATTATATATATTATAAACACACTACAAATACAACACAATAATAATACATGACAATTTTCATTACCTTTTAACGGTGGAATCCGACAGTTTGCCTATATCTAATATATGTTACAATGTCTGACCTCTGTTTGGGGTGTTTGTAAAATTTCTGCAGAAACAAATTATACTTTAGTCTAAGCTTTGAGGAATCTCAACACTATCTCAATTTTAGGGCAGTAAAACTCATTAATCGACACTAAAATGTTCATTCTTTTCAAATCTATAAATAAGAATGATTGGGATTTCTGCTAAAAATAGACATTGACGCCACAGCGGATGATGTGGATGAGCTAAACCATAACTGGTCACATGGTTTTCTTTGTTTACAAATAGTAATGGCTAATAGCTTTGCTCAGATATGAAATATAAGTTTGAAATGACGATTGTGGCATTATGGTTCACTTTTCTGACAGGTGTAGGACATCAATTAACAGCATTTTGCGGGATCTGTTCATGTCACAATGGTTTATTAAGATGTTTAATGAAATATATTTGGTCCAAACTGTCGGATACCACCTTAAAAAGTGTAAGCAGGATTAATAGGCTCAAAGAGCATTTCCAGGTCAGCCACGGCTCCTGTTTGGAGTTAAGTAGATGTCTCTTCAGGATCTGCACTCTTTTGCTGCTGAGTATCCTTCTGAGACATGTTTCATGTGGTGTAACAGGATATGTTAGAATGAGTATGGGTCAGTAATGTGGCAGTTGATGGGTTTAAATAATACTGTAATACAATTTTTGATATGTGTAAGCTAATAAAAAGGCATTTCATGTATATTTTAGTTGTAGTGATCTGACTTAACATATGAAATTTGAATGTTTTGAGAAAAAATTATCAGGCATCAAGGAAATGGCATTGTGTGACTAAAGCTGGACACAAAAATCAAGTTTTATTAGAGCAATAATCCATACGCTGCTATATTTGTTTAATAAAACTCATACTTAATTCTTAGTTATTTGCTAACATAATTACCCACAGGCAACTCAACTATACAAATTTCTAGAGACTTGGCAGCAAGAAATGTAGATCCTGATCTGGATTTACACTGCTCACCTTTGTCTACTCTATTCAGGCTTATGAATTTAGCATTTATAAGGGTCCTTTCAAACCTTCTTAAGGCATACCTGCTGTTTTATATCAGTCATTCAGACAAGGTATATATTCTGTTGACGATGACATCTAGTAGTGAAGACATTTATCCACCACCGTGCATTTCAAGCAGGAGATAAGTGTTTCTCATACACTGATGAGTATTGCACAGCAGTTTATTTATGTTTCAAGCGTTTAACATCCTGTCAACAGTTTTTTTCAGTTATCTGGAGACTTTTTGATTTCTTGTGATGATAAAAGTCAACCACTGACTGTTTGCATCATAGTGTTTTATGAGAGTGTATGCTTCGGAGTGTGTTAAAAGGTTTATTGATTGAAGACTGTTTCTTTGAGTTCTTTGATGTGTGTGGTTAAATAGTTAAAAAAAAGTACTGATTGGAAACAAATATTTGGATACTATAAATTGTGTAAAAAATATTTGAAACAAGATCTATGAGATGAGTAGAAGTGTTAAACAGAATATGATAACAAATTAAGGTTTTAATTGAATATTATTTACTGATGGATTAAATCTTTGATCAGTACAGGTAAATGACAGAGGTAAAAAACACGAGGTTTTGTTAAGGTGTATATAGAAAATGAGTGATATTGTTATGGTCCATATATTTTGTTAGTGTGTTGAAATCTTATTGCCTTTAAGAGCTTATGTCAAATCACTCAGTATGTATTATTGCATAAGTGAACGAAAAAATCATAAGTCTAATACTGGGTCCAAAATACAGGAGAGAGAGATGTCAAGTATAACTCTACTGTGTAGAGATGTGACTAAAATCTCATCGTACAGATCTAGTGCCAAATCTGCATTCACCACTTGTGTGTATAGAACTGGGCTATTTTTAAAGTCTAGAAAACAACATTTGTTTACTCAGCTAGCAATGTTTGGCATAAAAGAGATCATTGGTTCCTTTAAGGTTAACTTGTTTACTGCTAAGTACGAATTGATTAAGCTTAGGCAAATAGTGTAGATCCAGATCAGCCAGCGGTTAATTCAAGATCTATACTAGTTGCTGCTCTTTTATATGATAGATATGTTTGCATGACATTGTTAGCTTATTGCTTATTATTTAACAAATAATAAGCAAATCTAGCATGAAAAGAGTTATGACAATGATATAATCTGTCTCCTGTGATGAAATGTTAGTGATTTATTATGTAATTGGTAAGTGAACAAAATTTAGTAAAACACCATGTAAGTAGCGTAGGCGGGACTGTCAGCACTTTGATTGCAATACCAGCTTATTGTGGAGGTGGTATAGATAGGTGTATTGGGAAATCTAACAGTGGCGCTGCCAAACAGAAGTTAGTTTGACCCAGTAGAGAATAGCTCCTCTGCTATATTGGGATATTGGGACTCATTCTTTACGTTCAATGTGGAAATATATTTTTTTGATTGTGGAAATTCTTCTTGTTCTCTGTGGAAATATATTTCTTATACTGGAAGGTGCATAGGCAGTTTTTCTTTCCTGGAGAATGTGGATTTATTATATACATCTAGTGATGGAAAATTGTAATTGTGTTATAATTGATGAAAAATGAAACAAAAGATGTGACAAGAGATTCATTATATGTTTCTATTCTCTTATGCTTGTAGAATATAAAAAACACAATTAGTCCCAATTATGCCTTACCTGGAAGTAAATAATAAAAATCAGATTTTTGTCAAGGTACATGGTTTAATTATACATAATTATGATTTAATTAAACATAATTCTGCTGCCTAAAAATTTAATGTTGTTTTTCAAGCTCTGTGTAGGGCTTGTATTTTGTCAGCATGGGTAGAATAATTTGTTATCTAGAGTTATATTCACATGCACAAATGTCATAAATAATGTGTGGGCTGAATTGCTCAGGAGTACTATGGAAGTTGCAACTTGTGCACCTTAATATCATGCAGCACATTTTAAATAATGGTCTTAATCGTCAAGCTACATCTGCAAAGGTTATGAGACATATTGTCTGAGACATCAGCATCAAACGATGCAGATCCTGATCTGGATCGACACTATTCTAGTCTGCTAATTTCTTGCTTTGCTGGCTTAGCGATAATTTATCAACCAAATTCATTCCTACGCCTTTCTGAATTCCAATCAGAGAGGCTTATGTTAGTGGCATAGGATAGCCTGCACAAGACAGTTATTGCATTTTTTACCTAGGATATATAGAAATAAACTCAGGCAGCAGAAACCCATGTGTTACATTTATTTCTGTCTTTAAGTCAGTATTTTCTAGTATATTTTGCATTCCATTGTGCATTGCTAGTGAGTTTGTTTTTTTCTAGCAAGTTCCAGAAGTAGTTTTTTTTTCTAGCCAGTTCCAGAAGTAGTTATTCATTTTGCTACACACATTTCCTGCTAGCTACCATCTGGAGTTGGCTGATTTGTATTTACTTTATTGGCCTATGCCAGGTCAATTTTTGTGTATAATATTAAGAGTTAAGCACCTGTAGGACATACTTGTGTTTTACATGTACTCACATAATGGTACAGCGTTGCTTAGAATGAATAAAATGGTATTCCAAGACCATGCCATTGAATGGTTAAATCCAATGTGGCTTGATTGAATGTTAGCACAGTGTGTTGCAATGATGATTATGCATAATCATGACTTATGACTCAAAACTAACTTCACTAAATAGGCCAGGGTGCCTGTGGCTGAGTGGAAAGACTTTGAAATATAACTTATTACCCACTCACTGTGTGGGTTCAAGTCCTGGCGTGGAGGTAAACTTTCTCGTGGGACCGTCACCTAGCTGATCGGCAATGTGCCATTGGTTTTACTTGATATTTGTCTAGGGAGAACCTCTAGCAATAAAAGCAATGTGTGTCTGCTTTGTTCCTAAAAGTAAAACCAACAGAATGTAGCTGATCATAATTAAAATATAGTTACCAGCCCATGTGGTGCAGTAGAGTTATGGCCCCTGGGATGGTCCCTGTCATGGTTCCAAATGCTGGAGTTTTAACTCTGTACAAATCATGACCTTTCGCACAAGAATTCCACAAATGAAACTTTTTCACATTTTGTGTTTAAACTTACTGCAAATTTTAATCTAAACATGCTTGAAAACTTAAAAAATTATATGTCATAAGTTAAGATAGATATTTAACCCTCAAGAAATGAATAAAAACTGGCCAACATGGGCATCTGTAAAATTTCCCTTCCGTTTAAATTCACAAAAATTTAAACCTATGTTAATTATGTCTTTTAATGATATGTTCATAATTGTGTCTTTAAATCTGAAAGTGACCGTTTTTTAAGGAATACAGATGCACGACTATCTAATTACTCCATCTCTAGCTTATGTAAACCATTATTTATATCAAACAAGACATCATCTCCCTGAAGGGTACTGTGTCCTTACAGTGATAAATGTAGAATGTATTATTTCTGTATTTACAGAAGTTGACTGCAAGTGATCTATTTATATACTGTATGAACCCAGCCTTTTGTTCAAATAGTGGAATGGCTTGGCTATTCTCTATAGTGGATGTAGTTTAATAAAAAAAACAACAACACCCTGTCTTGGGAGTGTGTGTGTAAGTGGGGTATTCCAAATAAAATGAAGGAATTGCAGATTCTGTGATGCTTGAGCTTATCGCTGGAGATGTTTAATAAAACATAAAACATTTTTTTAAAACTAACACAGTGCCTGGGAAAGTGGATTGTTTCTTTGATTTTTTTATGAATGAATCTGTTAGCTTTTTAAATATTTGGCTAAAGATATGGGGTAAGTATACATGGGGCAAAACTTGAAACATTTATGATTTTACTTATTTTGGGAGGGGGGTGGGGGGGGATACAAAAAAAATGTCAGTAAAAGCAAAGAAAGACACTATAGCAGAATTTAGAACAAATTTAAACCAATTTTAGTACATGTATTGGTAATATCAGAAACATAAATACTGAAATTATCATTTTGCTCAGGGCAGAACTTTAATGAGGGAAGATCAACAGGCTTTCCTACCATGCACCACTGGTTCTACCCAGACATTTGTCTGATTTGCTTCAACAATCATAGCTAGTCAAAAAATGCGAGCAAAATATTAACCATTTAAGGGGCACTTTCCACACAGAGTGATAATTATTTAACCCATTATCATGCTGCACTTTCTTAAATTTCTTATAAGTACAAATGGCAAATGGTTTTTACTCACAAACTATGTATACTGCTAGAGAATCAGAATCAATTAGCGCAGATCCTAAAATGACATTT
Source organism: Sinonovacula constricta (assembly GCA_007844125.1). Classification (NCBI taxonomy): domain Eukaryota; kingdom Metazoa; phylum Mollusca; class Bivalvia; order Cardiida; family Solecurtidae; genus Sinonovacula; species Sinonovacula constricta. The sequence continues at coordinate 14,309,891 of CM017563.1, forward strand.
TCATTGGTAGCTGGTTAATCTGGATCTACTATATCGTCTTTGCCTGAAAGATTTGTGCATAATGGGACATTAAGTTGATAGATGTGTTTTAGACTGATATTGTATGTAGATTAACATGCAAGAGAATTTCTCTCTGTTGTTTTAATTTGTTTTTGCATAATAAAATAATTTTTGAAATTCTGCATCAATTATTATCTTGTGTTAAAATTATATATAAAAAAAATCTCCAAGGTTTTGTAAAATGTAATTTATTTTGTGTTCAAGTAGAATAAACTATCGCAAGGATGGGCAGTAGTCAATTCTCATTTTAACTGAACTTAAAATGCGGACACAAATAAACATATTAATTAAAATCAATTAATTAAAATTGAAATTATGTGTAAGCATATTGTTGATGTCAAAACAAAATCATCATTTGTTAAAATAATTTGTTTGTCTTTATATCATAACAAGTCTTTATAATGCACACCGAACACATGGTTAGATGAAATATTAATTTGTTTACTCTTAGAAAACCTTAAAGACCTTGAAGGAAATTAAAACTGTTAATTACAGAACATTATTTTTTAAGAACTCCCAGAGACATCCATCCACCAGACCAGAATAAAACATTTAGACAGGTATTTCACCTTGAGATGTGTTCAGGCATACTTGCGTTAAGGAACTCGTTTAAAACAGTGGTGGCTAATGGAGGATGTTTTAGTTAAAGGGAGGACACCTGATTTCAGTTTACAGAAGTTGGTATAACAATATAATTATACTTGTGCATCATTGGATCTACCCAGAGCTTTGTATGTGGTCTTCCTCCAAAATTTATTAAGAATACTACTATTTTGAAGTTGTGAAAATTAAATTGTATTAAGTTTTCTGGTATGGAATTGATAAATAGACAGACTATACATGTAGCTTCCAGTGTGTTATTGTAGATAAAGATTAGTCATCTACTTTTTTCACGTTTTACAAACACAAACAAGTTTTGGTGGATTAAATAAACATTATCTTTAGTCACACTTACCAATAAACTGATATTATGCTTGGCCATTAAGTTTAAATCAGAGGTGCGTGCTGCTGAGAGGTTAAAGTGCACTTAAAACTTATAGGTGAAAAACAAGGTGTTGATGTTCAGAGGTGCCTTTTGGAGAGGGTTTACTGTATTCATAAATAGACAGAATATACATGGAGCTTGAAGTATGTTAATATGTACATTTTGCATTTTGTTATGCTAATCTGGATGTTTTTCAAAGTTTAAAAGTATTTATAGTTGAGGTCATTGTTTGAACAAAATGACTTTAAAGTGACATGTCAATGTCAATTAAAAATAAGGGGATGATACAACATCAAAAGTGAATTAAGAATGCCATCATTGGTTAGAACTGGTATATTACTCTAAATATATATTCTCAAAGCAAAATAATAAAGTAAATTTTCAAGATTGATGACAGCAGCTATATTTGATATTGCTTTTACATTATTAGGCACATGATGTGAGTGAAATACCCTAGTGTTTTGGGGGATGAAGGGAGGGGTCACTTTGCTTAGGATGAGATTTCATTTTCCAAACAGGACTTGTTTTATGCTACAATTATAAAAAAGTGCAATTTTGGGTACGGAATACCATCTTGAAAAGCAATTAAATTGGATTAAAATTATTGTTGTTTTTTTTCTGTGTAGGAGTGGATTTAGTTTAATGTTTAAAGGCAGCCGGCTTGATAAATGACACTCATCCGATTTTGAATGTTAAAAACTAAGTTGTTGGTGCTTATATTATTTGGAGAAATATTTTTTTTACAAGATATAGATTTAATTTGCTGCACATGTTAATAAGTTGATGGAAATAAAATAGGGGAGCGGGGCAGTTGTAGCTTCTTTTGTGAAACTCCTAAAGCACAAATCCGTAAGGCTTGGGCAAATAGTACAGATCAATTCAAACCAGCATCGGCTAAAAGTGAGGGGATAAACGACTTAACTCTTAGCCTGTTAATTACTAATGAATCATGCATAGGCAGATAGTGAATATCCAGATCAGCTTGCTCTCTTGCTGGGCCTGCCTGTCCTGCTGGCAGCTTGCGCCTGCTGGGAGCTGTCTGTCCTGCTGAGAGCTGTCTGTCCTTCTGGGAGCTGTCTGCCATGCTGAAAGCTGTCTGTCATGCTGAAAGCTGTCTGTCCTGCTGAGAGCTGGCTGTCCTGCTGGGAGCTGTCTGTTCTGCTTGGAGCTGTCTGTCCTGCTGAGAGCTGTCTGTTATGCTATGAGCTGTCTGTCCTGCTGGGAGCTGTCTGTTCTGCTGGGAGCTGTCTGTCCTGCTGAGAGCTGTCTGATCGGGTTCTTCACTTACAGCTCCTCAATAACTAGCAATAATTATGTCTTGTGACTTTTGAATGTTTCTGTTTGAAATTATCTAAGAATTAATATGGATTATTTATAAATATGGCAGGTTATGGGTAAATGTTTACATTATAAGGCATGTGAGACAATCCTTTTATCTGCAGCTCTGTTAACGAAACATGGAGATTGATGAATGAAGTTTTACAGCAGGTTTAAAACTGCATTTTAATGGTACAAGTTTGTGGCAAAAGGATGTGCAAATGTGGGAAGTGTTCATTACAAATGCTTTAAAATTTTGTTCGTTATGAAATTGTGTTAACATATAGAGAAAGGTGAATAACTGTTTTACAAAGTGTTTATAAATGTATCATAACTGAATAAGTTAGTGAAATAAGTATGTGGGAAGTGATGAGTGAAACAAGTTTAAGTTCCTTATGTGATAGTGTAAGATTGTGAAGATGGTAGATTGTTTTTGTTTCAGATGTACAGGATTGTGTGATAAGGATGTGTTACTGATAAATATAGACATGCGTAGATTGAAAGAGACAGTTTATTTAACCCTTAGCTTGCTATAAATATCTAGAATCTACACTTAACTCTGTGTTTGCGGTATAATTAAAAGTACATAAAACTATTTAGAGATAAATTGCCAGAGACACAGCAACAAATAGTGCAGATCCTGATCAGGCTGCTTTCACAATCAGATCTATACTTTTTGCTTATAAAAACATGCCAAGTAGGCTTAGAGTTAAAATTATAAATAAAATGATAAGGGTTTAAAGGTGGTACCTGACAGTTTTGTTTTTTAAACAACAAAAAAAAAGGTTTTTATTCCAAAATGTCTCAAGAAATGCTGTTTATTTATCAATAAGAAAATTGAAGCATAACACCCCATGTGTAACAAACATGTATTTCCTGTCTGAGCCACGCTGCACAGTTAGTTATTTTTTAACTGATAAAACCACATGATCACTTACAATATATTTTCATCCGGGTAATTGGCTCTGACGTTGATGTCTGTTTTACCACCATGTTTATGAACATTTAGAGCAATTTATGTCATGATTTGTTTTGTCTGACAACTGAGGTGGTGTCAGAATCATCGTTACTTTTTTATTTACCGGACCTGGTAGCGCAGTTGGTCCAGCATTGGCTCCAGGTTCGGGAGGCCCCTAGTTCAATCCCAGGCAGCGACATTCCAAAATTGTTAAAATGGTAGCGCTATAGCTTCCTTGCGGAGGCTCAAGTAAATATAAGGTTAGTTCCACAAGTGGTTGGCGCGGTGTTAGGATAAGATGACTGGGTGTGGTATCAGGTGTTCACGGCATGCTATACACAGTGAAGGCAGCACTATATCTGCTTCAAGTGAACCCCGTCTCCAGATAACTGAAATACTGTTGGTGTGATGGTAATAAACCCGATAAACAAACAAACATCTTTATTTAGATGACAGCTCGAGTTTGTGAAGAGATTATGCCAAACTTCCACATTCAATAGGTGTAAGATATTGTTACATGTATTTGGTAAAGGCAAACTGATGCTATCTTTAACATGTGGGATAATGTTAACATTGTAGATGAAAAGTGCTTTGAAATTTTACACATGCAAATGTTCTGAACTAGATAGAAGATTTGTAGACAATGACATCTACTTAAAGAAAGTAAAAAAATTGTTTTAAGTTAATTGATGACCAAAAAAAAATTTAATGTAAAAGCTGAAGAAACATTGAAATTTAATAAACAAAAATAATTAATTTCCTTTCATTATAAGTGGATTACCTTTATAAAGTAGGAACTTTGACTTAAAAATTAAAAATGCAGAACACAAATTAACACTAAGGCAAGTTAATATAAAGTACAAAGCTTTTTAAAACTTAAAACTTTACAGGTCCACATAACAACCAAACATTTTTGCAGGTTTAAATGTGAAAATCTGTAAGCCTAGTGCCATATTATTAACTTGGGCTTAAAATGTTGCATTTTAACTTTTTGCTATAAGAGGTGTCCCTGAGAAATTCTTTTATATATCTGCATGATATATTGAGCTCTGGCAAAGTAATTTCAGTTTTTAAAAGATAAAATTTAATCCCCTGGAAACATATTTTCTCACTAATATTAACTTAGACTTACGAATCAAAAGTTTATGATTTAATTGTAGAGGCATTAGTAGTAATGTTTGTTCTAGATTATAATAGATTGTTAACAACTCTTTATTAATGTCAAGTTATAAGAGAGTCTGTTAAGCCCAGTTTATTGGGGTGAAAGACAAATAGAAAGGTGTCTTTGAGTAGAATATTAATTTTTCCAGATTGCTGGAATGCTGGCTCAGGCATTTAAATCATGAAATAAGAATGGTTAAAAACTCAAACCAGTGTTGAATTATTTCCCAGGCAGGTTTCCAAAAGGTTTAACATAGTTATTAAAATTTTAATGTTGAAGGAATTCAGTGTTTAACCTTCTTAATACTTATTTTATATGATTTGAAGAAATAATATATACTCAGTATTCTGAATAGTTGTTTGAAAAGTTGGGCGTCAGTGTAAATGATTAATTGACTTCTTTAAAGTCTAGGAGTTACTTAGCTTTTTTTTTTAAAATTTATACATAAATTAACTTCAACACATTGATTGGTAAATATGGTAATTCCAAAGAGAAGATCAAATAAAACTTTATGCACTGAGTCACATCTTTTCTTCATAAGATATCACACCATTTCATCAATGATAGGTAACATGTGGACCGTATTCATCAATATAAAAATCATATAACCAGAAAATATATTGCAAGGATGGGTTATTTATATCATAACTTCTTTTATAGGGTGTGTCTTGATAAAGTAATTTCTTGTTCATTTATAGATCGCTTATACTGTAGCAAGAATGCATATTTTATCAACTGCTAAAGCAATTTTAATTTGGTTCGCTTAGACAAATAATTCTGATCAGGATCGCCATTTTTTGCCGCATAGTCTCAAACAAGCTAACTTGTTTCATTGCATTTAGTTGTCAATAAGCTGAAAGCTAGAAATGAATAATGTTTTTAACCCTTTTCTTGCTGAAAACACTATTCAACCCAGTAACATGCTAAAAACTTAAGACCCTAATAGTGTTTCCAGTAAGTAAAGGGTTCAATGAATGAAACATGTGAAAAGATTAGAATCACTTTAAAAATTCTTTTCAGTTGACCTTCAGTATCCATGGTTCTACCTAGATATAAGTCTGTGATCCTTCTCCACCAATAATTAGCTGGAGGTTACGTACCATAATTGTGTTGGTTTGATGTAACAAAAAACAAAGAAACCTTTCAATGCACAAATTGTGAGTCCCAGCAAGGAGTTAACTTCCATGTTGGAACATCTTCCACCTGACCTGTGGGCGCATTGGTGGTTCTATTAATCTGTGGGTAACTTTCTCCATCAGCGATAGCTAGAAATATCATCATAATGACCACATTTGGGTCGGCATGATATGAAATCACTCGAAAGGAAACGAAATGTTAAAACAATAACAATTCTTGTAGTTAGCCATTAGCTTGCTTAGCACGTTTTCATATGGCTTGGATAAAAATAGTGTTGATCCAAGATCTGCACCATTTGCTGCTGAGACTTTGGCAATATATATGTCTTGTCACTTCTGCCTGTCACTGTAAATATTTGGCTAACAAAAATCCTCAGCAATCTAACAAATTAATGTAGAAGGCAAATGGTGAAGGTCAGTGATGATATAGTGAGTTGAAGCACCCATTATCAGTCTTTTGTTATATAGCGGCTACTACTTAGTAGTTCTGTTTAGAACTGGTCAATTGCCATGTGTTGCATCATGCAATTATTTACTCAGTTTAACTCTAAGTGGGGTTTCTTGTAATTAATTAGCTTTCTTCCAGCTCTTTGGCAAATGTTGGTGTCTTTTGAAGGTCTTTTTACCACTATTTTTGACTTTTTGATGAAGCAGTATATTTTAAATGTATTTTCTTCTCAAATCATATGCTACTAAGATAATCATTTGAATCACCTGGATGATTTACAACATTCAGAGATTGGTTAAGATTCATCAGGAGCTATAATTTAAATTTGTCCCCCTTTGGGCTAGTGGGTTTGACATCCTCTTTCATTAAGAAAGTAGGGATGTGCATGGAAGAGTAACTTGGATTTTTTTCCATAGCACCTAGTGGGTTCACAACAACTTTCATCAAGGATTTGCAGCCTCTGAGTGTTAGATGGATATTCCCCATCAATTACCTTAACTACCATTGTCAGGTATTTGTCTTGGACTTCAATCAATACTTCTCTCAGGACATAATCCACTAAGATGGTTTATCTGGAGTGAATGTCTGTGTGTGATGGGAGTCATTGGATTCTCAACTCTTGGCCCTTGTGTATTTTTGTTCATATTGGGTAATAAATTCTTAGGGTTTTTTTCTGCATACAACAAAATGCAAAGACAATTTTGTCATTGCTATATAATCTCGGCAGCAAATAGTGCACATCCTGATCATACAGCTCTCAGTGGAATCTGGTTGATCCAGATCTGCATTATTTGTGTATGTTGGTTGGCTTCACAGTTCAGAGTTAATTTTGTAGAGAAAGAGGATTTTATTGACTATAATTAATTCTTAATAGTTGCTTAATAATCAAATATTGAGAATTGTTTCTGTTCCATTTATTGCTTATATTCCAGTAGCTCTTTAGTGAGACTTGTTCAAGTGTATGTTTTGGGGTTGCCGGTGGCCGAGTGGTTAGAGCCGCACCACACCCCCTCACAAGCGTGATTTCGAGTCCTGCTCAGGGTCAGTCCATTCTTTTGGGGAGTTTATCTACTTAACAAGTGGATTTTCAGTGGTTCTACTCAGACATAAGTCTTCGGTCCTTTTCCATAAAAAATTAGCTGGATATGTCAAGTATGACCCATAATTATGTTGATGTGATGTAACAAAAAAAAAAAAAAAACACCCCAAAAAACTAAAATATGTTTTAATTCATTTTAGCAATATTTTACATAATAACCATGTAGGGATGTGTTAAAAGTGTGGCAGGTTTTACATACATACATTTTACCAAAATATATATATATATTGAAAACATTGCTTTTGAGGATAGCAATGCATCTTTGTTGATGTCACATGTTCTTATAGCTAGGCACTGCCACTGTAAACCAGAAGGATTACATGTGCTTGCTATTGCTGCTTACACAAACCCATTTCGTACATATACATCAAACTGAAGCAAGAGTCACTATCTAATGAAACACCCAAATATCTGCAAATGTATATAGCTTGCCCAAAGCAGCCTAAAAATAGAAGTAAATGTATTCTGGCCATGACATTCTTGTTGTGGAATTTTTTTTTCCCAAATATCAAATCTAGATCTATGTCCAGATAGTGCATGTATGGGCTTGACCAATAGTGGGAATGTTACACCTAAATGTTGGCAGTATCATCGATATTTGTCCGGGATGAGGCAGAAAAAATGCTGGGAAGCGATTTTCCTAAGAGATTCCTGTTCTGTGGAATATTTTGGTTCTTATTGATTGTTTTTCCAGCATAGGGCATTCAATCGGTTCACTTTAGACTGTTTTGTTCTTCTTCTGTTGTATTTGTTTTCAAGCCATATTTATTCCTATAAATTTGTGGACAATACAAAGCTCAGTAGAGATTTGGCTGAAGACTCGGCATCCAAAGGTGCAGACCTTGAGCAAATTGTTTCCTACACTATTTGCCTTGAACTGATCAGTTATTGCAAAGCAGGATAAGAATTCCTTGGTACCATTTGAATAATTTAGTGTATTTTCTGAGAAAGTTGGGTTTCTTTCATCAATAACAGTGATAAGGCTGTATCATTAATTTGATTTTTGCTCTCTTTAGCGTTAGTTACTTGTGATATTGGGATGAATGAGTTTTAATGTTCTGATGTAAAGATGGCTTACAGATAATGGTGTAAACAAGGCATCACTTGCTTAAGTTTCAGCGATATCTTCTCAAGATGTTCTGGAAGGAACAAGAATTTGTTTTTTCTGTCTCAGGTGTTTTTGATTTGAGTTATTAATTAATTCACATTCAAAAGTAATACAGTTTATTCAAATCCATTTTTTTTTCATTTATAAAGTTACTGGTTTTTGTTGTTTTAATCATTGTGTTGTAGTGTGAAAGACTATTTTTCATGTCTCTGCAATAATTTTAATTATAGCTCTTTCTCTCATAGGTGTTGGCACTTGTTAACCTTTATTTTATTCAAAAATTGTCAAAGGTTTTCACTTCAAACTTAAAATACTTGTTTCCTTTTAACAGCAGAACCCATTTCAAAGGGGTGTGTAATGCTAAAATTAACATTGGCAGAGTTGTGCCCCTTTCCAACTTCAAATTTTATTAGACTATCCAGCTTGAGAAAAATGGATTGCGCTCTGTCTTTAGGCACGTCTTTGTTTCTTTTGATGTTTGTATAAATACTGCAGGTATTTGGGTGTTGCAAGATATGTTTATCTCTTTTGATTTATCCACATGTTTCATTTGCAAGTTCATAATTGATTTATGATCTTAATTGATACAATCTATACAAATTCTTTTATTTTGTGTTAGGCTATCTCCATAACTTGGTGGTTTGGTTATCAGGTTTCATGTTTCATTATAATGTTTGTATAAGTAGCACAGGTACAGAATTATAGGAGTAGTTTAGTAACAATGATATGTAAGCATGACATCTATGGTCCCTTTTTGGATCAGTACGTTTTGGACAACTTGAATAGATCAGTTTCTTTGCAGTCTGGGTTGTGTAAATACTAAGATTCTATCACCATTATGTAACAACAGTTGCATTTAAATTAGATTTTTTTTTTAATTTGATTTTTAAGGGGATCAGCACATTTGTCACCAATAGTTAAAATGTTCATTTTATGCTCAGAGTAAATAATTACCCAATTAATTAATAATAATGATGGTTGTGCTGCAAAAGGGGAAACATCCATTTTGTATATTAGGTAAACATGTTATTGACCAACTTCTTATAAATCTTGTTCTGTGTGGGTCACCAGACCCGACATAAAAATATGCCCGACCCTACCATTTTTTTTAGGTCTGTAAATAAAAATTTGTTGCACTTTGTATTGTAGAGATACGGTAACGAAAAGTTTTTGTTTGTTTACTTCAGCCATTGTTGACCTACTTAAGAAAATTTTGACTTCCGGTAATACCATGGTAAAAGTTTAGACCCGCGATATTTGCAAAAACGACTATTAACATACTCCAACTGTTACCTTGTACCTTGTCAATCTTTCAAGGGGTCATAGGTTTGAGGAGCCAGTATGGTTTGAGCCGATTGTACCCAGGAATATTAAATGTCTATAATTGGGTGGGGGGGGGGGATCTTACCTAGTCCTGGAGAGCATGTTACCCTAACAACACAATTTTTTTAGGCTCATAAAAAAAAACACAATTACTGTTCATGTTGCTTTACTCTATTGAAGTTATCAATATTTTATTTTATGTGTATTTCTAGATGAGCAAGTTTTCAACTACATGTAAGGGTCACAGTATATGTTAAACTAATAATTACCTGATGTTTTATGCATTATCAATTTACCTGTTTACATTTTCAATGTGTAGTGTTGTTAAGTCAGCATGCCATGAGTAACTTTTGTACTCTATTTGTATGTAAAATAATTACCTGTTTTCTGATTCATTTAAAAAGCAAGAGATCTTAGCCTGATTAAAGCAAAAACTAACATTGCTTAGGAACCGGCTGCAATAGCTCAAGTGGTAGAGCGTCAGCTTGCGGATCGGGAGGTCGTGGGTTCAAACCCCGGCCAGGTCAAATCTTAGACTTTAAAGTTGGTAGTAGTGACATCCCTCCTAATGCTCGGGGCTAAGGGACAGCATTACGCCTGACTCGTTGGTGCCAGTATAATGGACCGGCCAGGTTCAGTCCCTGGGCACCTCTTAAGTGCACAGTATCGGTAAAAAATGCTGGCAAATTCTAACTAGGATACCTAACTGGTATCTCCTGACAGGGATTACCTAAACTATGATACCTAACTAGGATTTCCTGACAGGGATTACCTTAACTATGATACCCAACTAGGATTTCCTGACAGGGATTACCGTAACTATGATACCCAACTAGGATTTCCTGACAGGGATTACCGTAACTAGGATACCTAACTAGGATTTCCTGACAGGGATTACCTAAACTATGATACCTAACTAGGATTTCCTGACAGGGATTACCTAAACTATGATACCTAACTAGGATTTCCTGACAGGGATTACCTAAACTATGATACCTAACTAGGATTTCCTGACAGGGATTACCTAAACTATGATACCTAACTAGGATTTCCTTACAGGGATTACCTAAACTGTGATACCTAACTAGGATTTCCTGACAGGGATTACCTTAACTATGATACCCAACTAGGATTTCTTGACAGGGATTACCGTAACTAGGATACCTAACTAGGATTTCCTTACAGGGGTTACACTAACAAGGATATCTAACTAGGATTTCCTAACTAGGATAAACCCTAACTTAGGATACCTAACTGGGATTTCCCAGCTGGGATTGCCTTAAACTAGGAATTCCTACCTGACAATTAGACTGTACTGTACACTGTAGCAACAGGAGGCTCTTGTCAGGAAAATTCCATTTTTTTTATGTCAAGTATTGGCACAGCAAACATATACATCTTCTGTTGGTAGTAGTATTATAATCAATGTGTTTACTCTATTGAGTATCTCTGTTAGCTTTTTCTGGCTGTTAATTTTCATATGTTGTTTGCCTCGTAAGATTGATGTCTTCTGTTGGTCTGTAAGTGCTCATCTTCATTGGTCTTGAATTGTCTGTTTTTCTTTCATCAGAAGCTCTTAAAATAGTCTGTTTTCCTGAAAAATATTTTTTCTTTAAAATAACAGGCTTATGTTTAGCTATAATCTGACCTGTGGGACAAAGTTTTATATAAGTCCTGGGGTCGTTTTCCTAAAGAATCAGAGTTATTTGTCCTGACATCAACTAAGAAATTTTCTTTAATTTTGAAATATTTTCTTAGATGTAAAAAATTACTTTAATTTCATTAATAAAACCATTAAATCTAAGACATTCTTTTGGATTTTTCCAAAATTTAAGGATAATTCTTAGCGTAAGTAAGAAGAATTAGTAAATAAGATTCTTTTTGAATACAACCCCTAAAACTGTTGAGCCAAAGTTCTAAATCTAATCTCTTTTTTTGTTGTTCAGGCTTAGGTAAATGGTGTTGATACAGTCCACCCTGTAACCAAATCCTACGGGGATAGATTAAATGTGAAGATCCCAATCAGCCAGCTCCTGCGGTGCGTCAGTGGTTCTGCTCAGACATAAGTCAGGGGTCTTCCTTCACCGATACTTGGCCGGATGTCGCCAATATGACCATAATTGTGTTGGTGCGATGTAACAAAAAAACTTAAAAGTATTTTATTCAGCTAGAGACCCTCAACAACTGTTCAGTTAAAACTTCTTTAGCTAGTTAACTCCATACATGCTGAAAACACCATTTCCCCCAAAACATAACCACCCTAATGGTGTTTCCAGCAACAAAAACTGTTAATAAACAATGTACACGTTACTCTTGTTGTTTCAGAGAATGTTCATAACATGTTTCATTACAACAACCTGCACACAAAGTTTTTCATCTCTCCTTAATCCAGTTATTCACAACTGCAGTCATTGTGAAATATTGATTTTGCCAAGAATAAACATTTTATTAATCAAGTTTTTCCCCCGGAGATGATGGCAGTTGTAACATGTCGTAACTTGCTTTTAGAGACAATATGTCTGTGATTTTCACATTATTTTTCTTATCTAAAACAATTTTATTATGATAAATTCTTAATTAAAGATTTATCTTTGTTCATATGAAGCAATTTTACATGTTGATGAAGACAGAATATCATTTTTAAAGCTTTAAAACCTGACCTGGTAGCGCAATCGGTTGAGCGTCGGTTCCAGGTACGAGAGGCCCCGGGTTCGATCCCGAGCTGCGACATACCAAAGTCGTTAAAAATGGTAGTGGTATAGCTCCCTTGCTAACGCTCAAGCAAATATAAGGGTAGTTCCACGACTGGTTGGCCCGTTGTCAGGATAATGTGACTGGGTATGGTATCATGCCAGGTGTTCACGGCATGCTATACACAGTGAAGGCAGCACTATATCTGCTTCAAGTGGACACCATCTCCAGATAACTGAAATACTGTTGGTGGGACGATAAACCCAATAAATAAACAAATAAAATAAATGTTTCGTGGGTTTTTTTTCCATTTAGCAAAAAATGTTTACAACAAGTGGCAATTGGAACCAGGTGCTCAGCATCTACACTACATTTACACTTTTTTTATTGTTTGTGTAATTTGTTCTAAGCAGTTTGATGATATAGGTTAACCCTTTCATTCACAGTTTATCTATAATTTTGGAAATTCACTTGATTTTGTTGTTTTTCTTTAAAAGAGATCAAAGGATTTTAATAAATGTATGTTGTATACAGATTTAAGGCTGAACCAGTCTACACATAAACCGTAGTCATGCAGATTCTGCTAATGATTGTGAATGATTTGTAAAGGCTTAAAATGGCGTATACGTGCAGCAAAGGATTAAGAAGTGAAAAAGCCAGATATTTTTTAGAAGACAGTTTTGCTGCAAAGATTGACTTTTGTACAGGTCTCTAGAACACGTTTTAGACATAGAAAATGGCCCACTTTATTGCAGATCTGGGATTTGGTCTCAGGAATTTTCATTGGCTTTTTCACTGCATGATTAAACTTTATGAGCCAGACATAAGAATAATGATTACTTACTGACGAAGAAGGATCTTTTTTTTTTTTATAAACTGAATAGGAAACAAATAATATGCAGAATGTGTAATGCATATATAATGTAAACTTTATTTATGTTTCATTGAGAAGGAACATCAGTTGTATATACTTGTCTGTATCTCAAGACTTAATGAAATGACTCTGCAACAGTTTGTGGGGGTGGGAATTTTAATTAGTGTTATAACTTTCACGTAGGTAGATTTTTCAGCTGACATTCTGAATAGATTTGTTGTTTTGTTGGGCAGTCTTAAGGGTTGTCCTTAATCCTCGATCATTGAAGATTAAGTGGTCTTGCTGGGTGTTGGGCTTTACATCTCTTAGTGGTTGTGGTCTCATGGTTAAAACATTTCAGTTTTATAACTATAAAAAAATAAATTGTTGATAAAATTCTGAAGCTGTTGATATGAAAAAAGAAAAATGTGAAAAATGTAATGCAAACAAAAAATAATGAAAATTCTTGCGAAAAACACACAACAATAAGTTTTTTTAATAAATTTTTTACCCAACATCATGAATTTGCATCTCGACCAACAGATCCTACAGAAATATGTCTACAAAATATTATTGGACTTCTGTAGGTCTGGACAGATCACCAGTTGTTGACTGGCATCATAGAGATCTTCGACCTTTTGCTTCTTCAGTTATAAATAAGCCAAACTTAATTCTAAATTATTGACTTACAACTTCAGGTAGCATAACAAGACAGCATAGAAACTTAGCCAAAAGTAGTGTTCATCATTATTTGACATCTAGAGGGAGCTGGCTGATCTGGATCAACACTATTTGCTAAAACTGTGCAAGACATTCTTAGGGGAAGAAGAGTAAGAACAAAAACATGAAAACAAGTTGATCATGATCTGCACTTATTGCTGGAAATTGGATCTAAAAGTTGTCGGCTGATACTTAAAAGCATTTTAATTTGGTTAAGTGTCATTGTAGTATGATAAGGAATATCATTTATCTGGAGAGCTGTTTTTTGCCAGAAATTGATCCATGATAATCACACAGTTATCTGCCAAATGGGACTGTCACTCTCAGATATGCCCATGGTAATGGTTGGCTTTTAGACAGAAGTTAATGGGACATACTGGGTGGCTATATCATGTCTTTAACACAATACATTCAAAGGATAGGCACTGAGGCCTTCAGGTAGTTAAGTCTAAAAGATCTGTCCAAGATTCTTGATGTCCAAGGTTTGATCAGTCACAAAGACTGGACCAGTTTTTGGTTGTAGAGTTTCAAGGGTGATATAGCTGCAAGGGTAATTGTTGGAAAATCTGCAGCAGGAAGATTCACCTGCAGATTGTATTGCTCTCATAACTTATAACTTTCATACCCCAATCAATATTTTTTTTAGTTCAAAATCTTACCGTTGAAAATCTCCCCAAACCCCATGCGTCTTCAAAATTAGATAGAACCCAGCCAAAATTTAGGATATGTTGTGAAAAGTAATGTATGTTTATGTCTGTCATCTCGAGCTCAAACATGCCAACTAACCTCAATTATCCCTTCTCTTGCTGCATGCATGAAAGGTGGTATCCAACAGTTTGGACCAAAATATTTTTTGTTTTAAATAACTAAATAAGTCATTGTTATCTGAAAAGGTCCTGCAAAATGCATTGATGTTCTAGATCAGTGTAAACAGTGAAACATAAATCCCCATTTCTCATTGCAAACAGGTATTTCCTATCAGAACTACCATGCAGAGATAGCTATTTTTAACCATGAACACTATGTGACAACTCACTTTAGAAATTACATTATAGTGTCATTCTGGTAATTCGCTTTGACATCGATATCTATTTTAAGCAAAGGCCATTATTGTGATTATTTATAGATTTTGAATAATTGAACTTTTAGAGTGTTTTTATAGCGAGTTGTACTGTCGAACAATAAAGTCAGGGTTCAAAACCATCTTTATTTTTACTTTAGTATGAGTGTATGCAGAAATTGTGCCCTAATTCCTCACAGCAGTGGTAAGGTATTGTTACTTGATTTTGATATAGGCAAACTGTTGGGTACCACCTTTATTAAACAACACACACTAATTCTGCCTAAATATTGCCAATTCATACTAAACAACACTAAGTCAGTGGTTGTCTGATGTGTTTAATTGACTCCATTCAGGATAGAAATGCATTATTTATGTAAAACATTCTAAAGAGATCTCTAGCATGGAGCGGACCACACTTGGCCTATCTATAACAAAAATTTGTTTTATGTTTAAGCACTGTCTTAGTTTTGCAGTGGTCACAATGCATTGTTTAAATGTGGTGTGTCATTTTCTTTAAGAAAAAACAAAAATTTCATTCTTTGATGTAAACTTTATTTTAACAAAGAAAATGTTCCCTAGATATATCTGCCATTTATTAGCTTCAGAATTGAACAACATGTGTAGAGCATTATATACAATATGGGTAATCCATTATATATAATGTGTAGAGCATTATATACGATATGGGTAATCCATTATATATAATGTGTAGAGCATTATATACAATATGGGTAATCTATTATATATAATGTGTAGAGCATTATATACAGTATGGGTAATCCATTATATATAATGTGTAGAGCATTATATACAATATGGATAATCCATTATATATAATGTGTAGAGCATTATATATGATTTGAGTAATCCATTATATATAATGTGTAGAGCATTATATACAATATGGGTAATCCATTATGTATAATATGTAGAGCATTATATACAATATAGGTAATCCATTATATATAATGTGGAGAGCATTATATACAATATAGGTAATCCATTATATATAATGTGTAGAGCATTATATACAGTCTGGGTAATCCATAAAATATAATGTGGAGAGCATTATATACAATATGGGTAATCCATTATTAACCATATCAGTAGAGCAATGGATACAATATGAGTAGAAATCACAAAAATTCCCCAAAACCCATACAGGATCTGAAGACTGTGTGATACCAATTAGTGAACATTATCTCAGCCCTAAGGTTGCTAATGCTAATTGTTTTACAAATACCTCGCCATGGGAGGTCATTTCTAGTCATTATTTAACACGTAATGTTAAACATTTTTGTGGAAGTCTCTGGAAATATCCGTGGCTCTCAAAACTTGAACTGTGGCATGTTTGCAAGATATTTATTGTTTGCAAGATAATTATTTGGTGTAAAGATTTTTATTGGTTGTCTGTTTATTTGGTCAATTGAGTGTTTATTTCATATTAATTGGGCAGTAATCACGTTTATTTATTTAAGTAGACTCACTGTTTTATGTTACGTAATGAGAGATAAAATGCCAGGTCAGTATTTATTGTCCCACTAGAAGCTGGATGGTCTGCCTATGTTTGATCAATTTGTGTTTAATACACAGTCTGGCATGATGTTGACTTGAAAAGCAATTACTGTTTAGTAAAGTGTCAAAAATTTGGTTTACTGAGAAATTGTATGCAGTCATAAAATGCAGATTAATAGCAAACAAAAGTTTCAGAAATGAAAATAATTTGTCCTGATAAATACTTTATTCATTTACTGAAACTCATTTGTCTTGTCATCCTTGGTTATGTTTTAAAAATAACATTTTAAATTTTCCAATTGTTATACTTTCAATTAACAGAAAATACTTTCCCATTGCAAGTATTGATTCATATTGTTGAATGCTTCTTTGATCATGGTCTGTAATTTGGATTGAAGCTGAGTTATAAAAGTATAAATAAAATCAACTGTCTCTATGCAAGTGGTTTGAAAATTGTGTTAAATTAGCTTACATTAATTTAACAAAGTAACAAATAATTTAAATTGTCAGCATGGTTATTGTTGTTTTCCATGTAGAAAAGGATTAAATATGAAGGTGAATCAATAATAGTGTAACAGATATGTTACAATGTTGTGTTTGAATCATAATTTAAACATGTAATTTAATTATTTATATTAACGGTTCATTATTTATCATTCATACAGGTTTTTTATGTCTAGTAGAGGAAACAACTATGACAAATAAACATTGTTAAAAGTTTACTGAATATTTGTGTAACAATGAATGGATATTTCAAAAGTGATGTTTCAAACAAACATTAATAACAAGATTTGAAAAGATTGTGTTCAAATTAACCACTGGATTTAGGGCACTTTGTCTTGTGTCTTGGAAGGAAGAAATATCAGTGCAGGAATTGAACAAAAAAGACAAACAGGCAAGGTTTTATAATTGGTGAGAACATGAGCTGTTTTTTAAAAGTGCCAGAATGAAACAAGACGAAACAATAACAAAAGCATAAAATTGCAGTAGTCATAATCCTGGAGGATAAAAAAACTGGAACAAAAACTACACAATAACAAGGTATTGTTTAAAAAAGACAATATGATATAAACTGTCATACAAAGGTATAAAGAGATCAAAGCAAATGTTACAAGAAGAAAGTGTTTCATTGTGAAAAAGACAAGAAAAGTAAACTCAGCGATCGAAGAAGCGATCGAAGAAGTGAAAGGTGCAAAGTAAACTCAGAACTTCAATAATTCTAAAAAATGCTTGTGTAATCAAAATAGACCAGGGACTTTGATAAAAAAAAAATGTTGACAGTCATTTCTGCTATCAAATGATAGCCAAAGGGAACATTGCATTTTTTGTTGATAAGAAACAACAGGTATTTAAAAGCCAACCAAGGGAAACTGATCATTTTTGTTGATTAGAAACAGCAGGTAGTTACAAGCCATTTGATAGATTGATTAAAAAAGCAGCCAATTAAGTTACTTGTGAGGTAATTCAACAGGAATTTTTAAGGACAACTGAATATTGATTGGTGCATAATTGGACAATTGTCAGTGGATTTCAATTAATCAGAAAATGGCACATTAAATTTGCTCTTCAGGAAAAAACGACAGTCACTAGGACAGTGCAGTGGTGCATACATTGTAGAAAACAAGTCAGCTATGAGATGTGTAAGAAGCACAAAATATCTCTCTATTAACTTATAAACAACTGTGCCATCTAAGGAGTAAGAAAAACAGAAAAAATAGTTCCATCAAGAGAAAAAAATAGTTCCATTCACAATAAATTGTTTCATCGACAAAATATTGTTCCGTTGGGGGGAAAAAACAACACAACTTTACCTGTCAATGGGTGAGCAAGAGATGAAACAAGTGCCACAATCCCTTGCCCTGGGTGTGGCTCGACCCAGCGTTCAGTACAATTTGACTGCGAGCTCGCCAGGGACAGTGGGACGGTATATTACGCGGACAACACCCATACAACCACCACTACAGTATCCCGCACATTATGTGGCTGCACGCAGGTTGTCATGTAACCGGATCAGTCTCATGTGAGTACTGGAGCAGCTATGCACGTGGAACTGAGAAAGAAGATTTTGTTTATCCTTATGCCAACTTTATTAACTCCGAATTGTTACCTATTTTAAACATAGCTACAAACATATATAATGTGATAGGTCAATAGAAGTAGAATAGATCCTAATCAGACTGCACCCCAATTGAGAGCTGGTTGATCTGAATCCATATTATTTTCCCCAGCATGCTCAGCTAATGCTCGGCAGGCGAAGAGTTTCAATACTTTTGTTTCACAAATCTGTACACACATCAACACACATGATTCTGTTGCACCGTACTTTAACTTGTTTTACTACAATGAAGATCACAATCTCAGTTTGGCATGTCCCAGTTAGATGTGTACATTTAAGGTGAAAGAATAAAAAGAAGATAAACACAAAGACAAGTTTAAATTCAAGTGACAAAAAATTGATTTTACATTAATAATGACAACATCAATAATTATGTAGTTGAAGGTCTATGTAAATAAACATATGACATGTTTGTTAAATATATGTTGAATACCGCATTTGCATGTTGTTATCTACATCATTGTTTTGTAAGGGAAGCCTGTGGCATAGTGGTAGAGTCATTGATTGGTAACTCCTCTGACTGTTTAGCCTCTCCGCGCATGGGTTCGAGTCCTGTTCGGGGTGAAGAATTTAATGTAGGAAGGTCTTTCAGCTGTCCTTCAGTGTGCCAGGGGTTCTAACCAGACATTTGTCTGGGGTCTTCCTCCACTAAAAAAGCTGGATGTTGCAATATTGATATTAAATGGTTGCTGCAATATATTTTGAAAACATAGAAAAACATTGTTTTTTACAGTTGTAAATCTAAATCTAGACTGGTTGGCCAGGACAATGTGACTAGGTGTGGTACCATGCCAGATGTTCACGGCATGCTATACACAGTGAAGGCAGCACTATATCTACTTCAAGTGGCAACATCTCCAGATAATTGAAACACTGTTGGTGGATCCAATAAACATAAATATAAAACATTTGTGGGATCTTTTCTGGTAACAATAATTTATTTGGTTATTTATAATAAATAAATAAAATTTATTTACACTGTCAGATGCCTTTAAAGAATCCTTTAGTACTGCAGGTTTATCAAGCTCTCTTTCTATCTCAAGCCAATTGATATTTAATTGGCAATTAGTCTGAAGAGAAAATTGATTGTTTTGTACTTTTTCTGTGTTTCTTGTAAGTTGGACTGGCATATAATTTTGTTATGGTTAATACTTGATTTACAGTTCAGTTTTGATGTAGAAGTATCATTGATCGATTCTTGAATGAATAGCACACTGCAGCTAGCATGACAAAAGACAGCACAATGCCACATGTACTGCTTTAAGGTATGGTGTATCAAACACTGAAAATGGGTGGCATCATATTTTCTTGCATCCTGTTATATGTAAAGATCAGAACTTATGCCATTTAATATTATCCATGATGAGTGTTCATGTTCGATAGGAATATCCCACCTTATGGTCAGAAAGTCATGTAGGGACGAGGCCTGCTCTTTCTGATCCCAAGGTTGAAATAGTCCAATTCCTATACAACTTTATGAGTGATTTTTTTACCCATTTTTCAGGTTGTAAGTGTCACAAACCGGGTTCTGAATCCCATTAGTAAAGGTGTAAACTGTCTAACTTACAAGTGCCATTTGGTCAGGCTTAAGTAAAAGATGCAAATTAAAACTATTTGCTTTTTTCTTTCAGCTGGCTAAGCACAAATTGATAAATCTTGTTCTATCCATATATTTGTCCACCATCATTCTTCACCTATAACAGCTAAATATCCCCATAAGTTGACCATATTTGTGTTGCTGTGATGTTCTTAAAACACACATAAACATCACTGATTACGAAGAAAATTGAATGTTCTGTTTAGTTATACCCTTTACTTGAAATATTGCATTTCATTTAAGCACACCAAATTACATCTTAATATGCATGCTATGACAAGGTAGACAACTCTTACAAGCATGTAGCTTCAGAGCAAGAGTTGTCATTCCTTCAACTAAGATTTTTTTAAAGTTGTCTGGTTCTAGCAAAAGTATCATTTAGGCTGGTTCTTTAAAAAAATTCTACGGCTTTTTTTAGGCAGGACTGGACAAAATTAGGGAATGAAACACTAAAATAATCAACAACAAAAATGGTCCTTATTTCAAATTTATTATCTTCTGGCATTAAAGCAGATTATTTTTGTTCTGCCACAGGACCTTTATAAAGTATCACCAAACAATATTTTGTGTATTTTTGTTTTGCCACAGGACCTTTATAAAGTATCACCAAACAATAGTTTGTGTATTTTTGTTTTGCCACAGGACCTTTATAAAGTATCACCAAACAATATTTTGTGTATTTTTGTTTTGCCACAGGACCTTTATAAAGTATCACCAAACAATATTCTGTGTATTTTTGTTTTGCCACAGGAACTTTAAAGAATCACCAAACAATATTTTGTGTATTTTTGTTCTGCCACAGGACCTTTAAAGAATCACCAAACAAATTTTTGTGTATTTTTGTTCTGCCACAGGACCTTTAAAGAATCACCAAACAAATTTTTGTGTATTTTTGTTCTGCCACAGGAACTTTAAAAAATCACCAAACAATATTTTGTGACTTTTATCTAAAGACATATTTTATTTTCTTCTATTTCATGTGCTGCTCCCTGCTGTTGCCAACATAATAGGTGAGTTTGCTTTTTTATTTCTCTTTACACCTATTTGAGCAGATTATACCCTATTTATGTTTAATTTCGTATTCCGCCCCATATGACCTCTTCAGTGTCTGTGTGCCGTAAAACCTAAAATACAAAATAAATTATTTCTCTTGAATCATGCATCACCAGAACAGCAGAATCTGGGTAATGTTTTGTCCACAAGAATATTTTATTTGTGTGTTTTTAAAAAGTATTTTTCTATAAAATGATACAATTACTTCCTTATTTTATTCTTCCAGTCATTCCTTGTTAACCCCCCTTTTTTTATTTCAAAATCTTATCTTCTATTAATTTTGTCTGAAACTAACCAATTCATTCATACATAATGACATTTTTTTTGGCAAAGCATACACAATTATCACTCTTATTATAAATACACTCTAAGCAGTGATTTATTGGTCGACTGGTTTAGCATAGAATCTATAAATATGTGCCAGACATAAGTGTATTTAAATAACTGTTAAAAAGTCACCAAAAAAAAAGAAAAACATACAAAAGCATGATTATTTACTATAAATGAAAGGGTTAATGTTCATTTTGATTAAATATTATTAATTTTCATGACTTTAATGTTTATATATCATTTTCTTTGATATCTTCTTTTTTGTTATCTATTATTCCTTCTTGTAATACTTTTACTTTCTTCCTTCTTTTTTACATTGGTGGTATTTATGTACCGTATGAGAAAGACATGAAACCTGGCTATTTTCCCTTTGCAGAAAACATTCCATTTCCCTACCCTCAGATTATTTTTCATTTTAGCCTGTAAAAACAATTAAATATTGCATTAGTGCAGTTTCTACTGCATGTTTGACCTGCCTTGTCAGTGTTTATGACAGGAAATTGTCGTATCAAAACATGACATTTTAATTTCCACATACATCTTTGCAAGTTTTATTATGTTTCATGACGCAGTTAGGATTTTTACTCGTGTTGAAATGTCATGTCTTTTTGTTTGTAAAGAGTTAAATCTTTGTTTCAGCATTGTTTTTATGTTATACAGATAGAGTTTTTATGTTCATGTATTGTCTGTTAAGATAAACAATCTGAGTTGAACAGAATTTGAAACTGATGAAAGTTTCTTGAAACATTTTGATGTGAAAGTTTGTAGCTATCATCTTTTATAGCCAGACTTGAAAAATTGTAGGAGGTTGGGGATTTTTTTTCGCATTGTTTAAAAAATACTTAAATAAAAAATATTCTTCCTGCCATGAAGTTGTTTATAATCTACAAAATGATTATGCGATATTACTTCGGTTTTCTAGAAAATAGGGGTGCATTTGCTAGTTCCAGTTTCAAACAATATCATTGGTTCATAATTAGATGGCAGACAGCATATATGACATACTTACCCTAAATAAATATAATTCAGTGTAATTTACACCTACCCCCAAAAACGAGAGAATGAAATTCATTTAATCCCTGTCTATGGCAGTATATTTTATTCTTACCCAAAAGGGAGATAATTCAATGAAATTTATAAATATCTTAAAGGAAGTTAATGCAATGCATTTTATACATGCCCAAGAATGAGATAATGCCATGCTATTTATATTTACATTTACCCAAAAGGGAGATAATGCATTGTATTCATAATATAAGATTAAACCCCCTTCACTAATGAAAGACAGAAGTGTTCATAATATTTCTAGACCAAATAACAATGGTAGGTCTTATTCAAGTCATAAACACAGTATGATAAATCATCAGGCTATGTGAAATGGCTTGGTCGGAGGAGATTTCTATTAAAAACCTTATTAAGATTTCTAAGAAACTTCGTAGCCAACTTAAATGTTGTTTTTTGGTCGGGTTTAAGAGGTTTTGTATCTGATCTTCGTTGCTGTAGTTGTATATAACATGACATCATGGTCAATGGAAGATGACAATAATTATTTCAGCATTTACACAGACTTAAGTCATTAATGCCTGCAGAAACTTGTTTAAACTAAAACATGTACAAAAATGTTCAGCTATTTATAACAAAGGTGAAACAAGATGAAAGACAGAGGTGTGGTTGAGTTGTTTCAGACACATTAAACCATGTTTAACTCTTATTCCTTCAGGCTTGAATTTGTCAGACTTATGCAAATAGTGTAGAGACAGATCAGCCACCTGCTACTGAGTCTCGCAGTATATAACTTTACTATATATACTATATTATGTTAGCATATAAGTAGGATTTGGTATTTCTTATAAGTAAATATAGAATGAGTAAGGACCAAGCCGGGACACTTGGACTAACTTAACTTAGCTAAAATTTTTAAACTATTTCTTTTGCCATCTTTAAGAGTTTGAGATGGTCAAAGTTTTAAACTGTTGAGCAATCTGAGTTATTCACTTTGGTATGGAAAGTTGCACAACTTGTTTAGCCATATTTAGGAGTAATAAGAGATTATTGCCATATTTTAAGTTTAGCAAATGTATTGAAGAAAAGGAAAATGTTCAGCAATACTAAGGATATAAAGATAGAGTTGAGACATTACATAATTTGTCTTTGACATCTTTCATTGTTAGAAGGGATGTTGAGACAAACTAACATTTAAAACCGGACCTGGAAGCGCAATCGGTAGAGCATCGGCTCCAGGTACAGGAGGCCCCGGGTTCGATCCCGGGCCGCGACATACCAAAGTTGTTAAAAATGGTAGTGGTATAGCTCCCTTGCTAACGCTCAAGCAAATATAAGGGTAGTGCCACGACTGGTTGGCCCAGTGTCAGGATAATGTGATAATGTGGTATCATGCCATGTGTTCACGGCATGCTATACACAGTGAAGGCGGCACTATATCTGCTTCAAGTGGACACCGTCTCCAGATAACTGAAATACTGTTGGTGGGACGATAAACCCAATAAACAAACTAACATTTAAACAAAAATATATACCAAGGACAGCATGGAGATGGGCTCTGTACCATTAGGGGTTCAAGGTCATTGTTTTTGCCTGGCCAACCAAGCTGATGAATGCTGTCAACCTGTCTGGCTGTTTTACCGTTGTAACGAAGATTTTCGTGGGTCTGTGTGACACATATCACTGTCTCATTTTGAAGTTTCATCCAGCAGTCACAATCGTCATCAAGAAAGCTAGATGCCTGACAGGTGCACATATTATGAGCAAGGCTTGTCAACAGGTTGTCGTATTTTGTCTTGGGCTAAGAAGTTGATTCTCACCATTTTTGGGGAACAGGGAATATACTTTCTAGTGATAATGATGATGGAGATGTTATTGTAATATTGTGGGATGGTGAAAGCTTTGTTAATCTGTGCAATTTGTTGGATTTTGTGTGTGTTTTTCTGTAATTAATCGCAAAGTGTCTAATATTGTGTGGTGAGATTTGTACGTGAATTGTTTAAGATGGATCACCTATTTTGAGATATGCTTTGGGGAGACAGATGAGTGTTGTTGGATGTGCTTAACATACAAATCTGTAATGGTCTTATAACGTTAAGGATCGTAGGACTGTGTATTTAAAAACAACAATAATTTGAATGATTTAGCTGACACAAACATGGACATACTGCAAAAATAAGTTTCTAAGAAAGGATAAAGGTTTTAGGTCTCAGTATGATTATTTAATAGCTGTTGGAAAGTAAAAACAATTGATAAAATAAAAAATTTTAGTGACTAGAAAATACAGAATTTGAGGAGAAAAAAAAAAAGCTGAAGAGAAGGTATCAGTAAAAAATTATAACATTTTTGCATGTGCAAGTGGTTAAATCAAGCAAATTTTGAAAGTAAAAATCAAGTTAAACAGACATACCAATAATGGACAGCCCAATTCGTCGCTTGTCTCTAGAAGAGCGCTCCTATATGCAAAGTACTCCTATGTCAGTGGGAGACACCTATCTTTTACAACAACCAATGTCCCAGCCAGGATGTCGAATTGTCGAACAACTCAGAAACGAGCCCAAAACAAGACGCTTCTCCTACGATGAGAGCAACAGGTATCTGGTACGGCAGCCAATGTATCTGTCTGAAATGGGTTTTCCATACCAACAGTCTCAGACTCTTCAACACAACTCTCTTGGATCTCCGTACACAAGCCAATCTGGTCTAAATGACACACCCATGTCATCAAGATGGAGGAAGATTTCTTCAGAGGATGCTGTATTTATTGACCAGGATCAGACAATGGCGCCATGTGCCATGCAACAACAAATTTCTGTGTCGCAGTACCAACAACAGATGCAGCAGCAAGCTCAAGCTCAAATGCAGCAACAGGTGTCAATGTCTCAGTATCAGCCTCAAATGCAGCACCAAGTGTCAGCATCACAGTATCAGCCTCAAATACAGCAGAGTTACCAGCCTGTGTACCAAACACCGCAACTGCAAGGTTATTACCCCTACCAGTACCCACAACAAGGGGAATCATACATTCTGGACAATAATGGAATGCCCCAGATGGCAGCAGCCAGGCGACCAATCCAGCCCGTCCAGCCATACATTCAGGTGCAGACAACTCCAAATCATATCCAGACAGGATACATGTCAGCGGTGCAGCTTGTTACCAGCCCGTCTCAGCAACAGCAACAACTACAGCATCAACAACAATCACCACAACAACAGCTACAAGAGATGTCTATGCAGTACAACTCTCCTTCATCTGCAGCAAACACCTATACACAGATGGCCAATAATCAGAACATGCCAATAGTGACAGGATCAAATCATCAATCTATGCAGCAGTTTTCCTATACCATGGCCCAAATGCCTATGACGCCCACAATTACACCTGCAATGACACCGCAGATGGCTCCTGTGACCCAGGTTGCTTTAGGGCCCCAACAAGTTCAGCTTGTTCACCCAGTTCAGCAGATGCAGCAAGGCAGTTCTCAATATACAAATACGCCGATGGCATTCTATTCTGGCAACACATCATGCATGGTACCAACTAGTACTGGTCAATATTTTTCTATTCAGCCCACATCACAGGAACCATCACCAACAGCCGCAACAGTTATACAAAGTTCTAACTGGGCATCACAAATTGATGAAGAATATGAGCCCCTGAAAACATCGAAATCTGCATCAAATATATTAATAACTAAAAGAGATGATTTGAGAGATCTAAGTTTAGAAGATAAACGCAAGTCCAGCTTCAATTTGGAAGAACATCTTCACAAACATGAGCTGCAGAACACAGGTGAATTTAGAAAACATAGAAGCAACACACTTGATAGCATGGAAAGTATTAGTGTGCCTGGCTCCCCAATGTCTTCTTGCCACAAGTCAAACTTAAAACACCAAGATAACCAGAGTTTGTCAAAGCCACTGCGGAAAGTCAGCTTCAGTATGGACCACACTGTTGGAACACATTTTTCCCACCAAGGTCAAGGAAAAATGGACACCTCGCTGAAAGAAGAACCGAATTCAGAACAGACTGCAGAAGAGCTTGAACCGTATGTGCGAATCAGGCGTTTGCCCAGACAAGAGGCTCAGGCTGTTATGAATGCTGTCGCTAATTCGGCTAAACCAGCAACAAAACATCAGGAGATCAACAATAATGAGAAGAGCGAAGAAAATGAAACTGAGCTGGAGCCGTATGTGGGATTGCGTCGAATGCCACGGTCCAAGACAGTTGATAGTGGTAATGATGGCGGAGAGAGTGTGGCAAAGAATGATGCCATCCTGAGGAGGAAAAGTACAGGGAGTCAGAAGCAACTGGAGAGAACGAGGAAGATATCATTTTGTCCAATGACAGCTTACAAGATACGGTGAGTGCATGGTATAAGAAGGTTGGTGGTGGGTTAGTCATATGGGTTGATATATGCTAAAAACAAAACTTGCTGATGTAGAATGATTATGGCGGCTTATGAACAAGAGTTATTGCAAAGAAAATATTAAAAGGAAGACTTTATCTGCGAGTTATTGTAAAGAAAATATTAAAAGGAAGACTTTAATATCTGCATTTTATTCTTTAATGTAAATCTTGTTCAAACATGCCAATCTCCATGACAGAGGTCCTGTTCATTTCATATCACAGTAACCCTCTTCCACCATCATGAAAAGTATCTTAAGTGTTTGTTGAACAAGATTTCAATGCTATATATTTTTTTAAATATTAGACTTTTATACTTATAATAAAGTCAAAGAAATGTTTACTTTTTAATAATGATATTATTTTAATTAGGAAATAGTAAGGAAAATTTTAAAACCGACACCCAAATTGATGTGCACAAGCATGATCTTCACTATGGTGAAATGGTTTCTGAGGCAGCCGTGGTTACTGTTGCACAGCGAGATATAACCAGTGAGAGGGGTGTAGGCAACTCCAGCTGGTCCTATTGCCAACTGACTGTTCCAAGGCAGTTACGTTGTGTTGTTGTTTTTTAGGAGTAAGGTCTTGTTACAGTATTTCTTTGTAACTTTTACATTTTACTTGCATGTGAAAATTGTATCCTACTCTTAATGCTGGTTCAGATCTCATCATGTATTGCAACTCTCAGTGACCTTGTCATTATTTTTTGTCCTGTTAGTATGTAAAAATACTTTTGGGTTGATCTCTTTCTGCACTGTATCTAGGGGTATTATGGACAGTATGCTAGAATTAAGTGACAATTATTATTCTTTTATAGCTAGTACTTTATGGCCAGATACTGGGGACTGAAGTATGTCTGGCCTCACTTGCAAAAACATTTCTCAGCTGAGATTATTCTTGATCTCAAATCTTGTCTCAAAAATATTTTTGTCAGCTCAGTTGAGATTTTCTCATATTGACTTGCATAAAACTATTTTTAGAAAATTCTCAGCTGAGATTGTGATTTATGTTTGACATATGTCTCTCTGGTCACAATGTATAAGGCCTGTATGCTCCAAAACACAGAGCTGCATGGTAAAATAAAAAATTAGCCTCTGATGTATTTCATATGTGCAGTGGCACTTGTTTCAGCCAGTAAAAACTGGTTAACAAGAGATACAGTCAGACAGATTTGCAGAGGCCCATGGTAGAGTTAAAAACAAAACAAAAACTGTTTAGAAGTTGAGATATTGAACATGGGCATTTCAAACAACAACGCTATATTTTAAACCCTTATCACACTCCATTTAATTTAAAGCTCATGCAAAATTCTTAGTTTCTTGTTTATATATTATACATGTTAAAGTTAACAGTTAATATACCTTATAATAGATAGAAAAACAGCAAATAATAAAGATCTTGATCAGACAGCTCCCAGCAGGTAGCTGGCTGACCTGAATCTGCGCTATTTACCTAAGCCTTATAAAATTTGATTAGCAGGAAGGCTATAATCCACTGTTAATGTATCCTATTGTATATAATTTTAGTCTAAACTATTCTCTATGTATTATTTTTAGTAGTTGCATTTTGCACATTATGCATAACATTTAACTGGCAAGACTGTTTGCCGTTATCCCTTTACTATTATTAAATATGTATTCTTACTTATAAACTTTTTTTAGTACACACCATCATTATTTACAACATGATGTAAGCATGGGGATGTCTGATTCAGTGTTACGTCACATTACGGCGCCCTAGTTACCACATATATCACACGACTGTTACCTAGTAACTGTCCAGTTGTGGTTGCTATGGTAATAAAGCTGTCAAAGCTCCCTCAGCCTTGGATCTGAATCAAGTCAGTTGATGGTAGTAGAAGATAACTAAATAATTAACTTTTTTTAAACATGGTTGAAGAATGATGTTGAAAGCTTACAGTATTGGTTTTAGGTCCAGCTAGGATGAGAACTTTAGCGTGAAGGTTTTTCATTGATGGTGCTTGTGCTTGACTGAATTATTTCCCAGTTTCATAGAATTTTTTTATTCATGGTGTTTTACCTTCATTGACTGAAATGAATTCCAAGTTTCGTAGTTTTTTTCAGTGACAGTGTTTTTCATTGACTAATTTTTTTATTTTTTTTCAAACTATCTTCAATTTATGGTATTTGTCATTTTGTTAATCAATTTTTTTTCTTAGTTTCATAGTATTTTTCATTGATGGTGTTTGTCTTTAATTGACCAAATTATTCCCATCCATAACCAGCCAAGTAGTCTGTGATGTTCACTGGATGGTATGTTATTTACCTGACCTGTCACGATCCTGTCATGTTTATGTTGTCATCATGACATGATGGTATATACAGGTTGTCAATAATGCTAATTGATATACACTTGTCTTGTGGTATAGTGTAAATATAATGTATATCAGGCTCTTGGTAATAATTATAATAAAAAAATTACTAGCGGATGTGTGGGGTGGGGCAGAATCTTACTGAAATAATGATCTAGAAATTACGGGTTGGGGTTGGGGGGGTTTGGGGGCAGGTTCTTTGTAACAAAATAATAAGGAAATGAGGGGTGGGGGCAGATTTTTGGTAAAATAATAATAAGAAGTGACAATCAAGAAATGGCTACAGGGCTAAGGGGCTCAGATTTTCTGTAAAATAATAATTTTAAAAAAAGTGGGTTTAGTGGGTCAAGTTGAGGAAAAACCCCTAACATAAACCTTGTAGTTTGTTTCTAGACAAACCATATGCTCAATTTACTTTCTCACCATTCTAAATAGAAAATGTTCCTGATTTAAGCTGTTGTTGCAGATGTGTCATACATGCACAGAATATTGGAAGTACTAAGTATTAATACTGGAAAAATCACACATATTGCTGAGGCCGTAATCATATAAAGTAACATTATCACATCACAAGCCAGATATTCTGAGAAAATTGTCTATGCCAAAAAGAAATATTCCAAAGTGGTTAATGTATATTTATTTACAGTTTTAAAATCATTTGAAATATGTCATAAATATACCAAAATATTAATAAAAGAATTAATAACAAGTCCACCATGCATTTACATACAAAATGCTCTTTGGCAGCTGTACAACTGAGTCTTCATGGTCGTTAAAGGAAAAACAATTAATTTTCAGAAGCAAATGCAAAGCAGAATGTTAATAAAAACACACACACACACAAACACTAAAATTCTCTGACAAAGGTTGGGAAACATGTTTCTGTAATTCATATTAAGCTGGTTAGTCTATACTGTTATTATATGTATCCTTTCTGGTGCTCAATTCGTGTTGTAAGGGTCCCTGTTGGACAATTAGGCCACTACTTATTTGTTTTCATGCAAAACTATTTTTTGAACTAGAATAATGGAGTTGCAGAGAAAAGAACATGATTATAAAGTGAATTTTTAAAGGCATTACAGAGGAAAGAACATGATTGCTAAGTGCATTCTTACTGAGGAAAATGAAAAAGTCATTATATTTTTAAGGGCATTGGCTCCAGGTATCGGAGGCTCAAGGTTCCATACTGGGCTGCAACATATCTAAGTACTTAAAATGGTGAAGGTAACACTTAAGCAGGTATAAGGCTAGTTCCATGACTGGTCTGCCCGGTGTCAGAATAACATGCCCGAGTGTGGTATCATGCCTGGTGTTCACAACATGCTATACACAATGAAGGCAGCACTGTATCTGCTTCAAGTGGACACTCTTTCAAAAAAATTGGAATACTGTTGGTAGGATAATAAACCCAGCAAACAGGAATATATTTTAAATATTAAGTTGTGAATTATACATTTTTAAATAGAAATTACTTGATATTATAAACTTTTAAAGAAGATAATTATCTTTCAGAAATGTTTTTAAATTGAATGTAAGAAAATACTAGGTAAAGTCATAATGTTTGTAAGCAAAAATCTGAAAATGTACTGAGATTTAATAAACTTTTTTTTATGAAATCAGCAACACTGAACTAATCAACAATATAAACATAAATGTTATTGTGAATGTACATTGTCTAAGTTGTGGTGGCAATTTGTAATTGGAGGCAGATCTTGATAAATCTTTGATGAATTTGTGAATGATACATTTTAAATAGAAATTACTTGATGTTGTAAACACTAGAGAAGATAATTACCTTTCAGAAATTCTTTTTAAATTGAAATTTAGAAAATGTTAAGTAAGGAAGTATGTTTGTAAGAATTAATATTCATGCTGTCAGTTTCTAGATTCATTGTATAATTTCTGTCCTATTTTTGTTTTAATCCATTTGCATGAGTTTTGAAGACTACATTAAAAGTGACTAATATCTTTGCATTGTACACATGTTTTTTTTAAATTTGTAATTATTATTAATACATAGAATGGTGTAATACAGAAAAAAAGCTATGGTTACACAAAGATGTAATGATTGGTTATCTGGATATTAAAAGGTATATGTATATATAAACTAATACTCTAATATCACATAACTTTTGGGGTACCGGTATATGCATCTTTAATTAGCATTTAAAAATTCTGAAAGGTTTCTTATTTATATCTTAACAAAAATCAGAAAATGGGGTTGTAATCTTGCATGCCATTATAACATTAAGCAACATAATTATACTCATGTCTTTTCGACGCCGTATGACCTATCAAGTGTCGGTGTGCCGTAAAACCAAAAACATATACTCATGTCAGTTTCTATTTGTGAAGTACCATAACTGTTAATTGTTTGTCTAATAGTTTAATGCATAAATAATTAAACTAATATACAGTAGTTGAAGATAACTGACCAGTTTCTGCTGGCTGAATGTAGTTAGATGCAAGAAAGTAAATACATAATGTTGGGATTATCTAAAAGAATTATGTTTGTCAGGGGAGATAACACTTGTTTCATTTACATATATTTTTTTCCAGAGTTGTCTTTCTTTGATCATTGTCTTTCTTTGATTATCATTTGTGTGTGTATGACAACTGTTAATAATGTATCAGTAATAAAGTGACTCTGCTTGATGTTTAGGAGTTTGATGATCAGGAACTGCAGTGTTTGCTGCTGAGTGTCTCACATAATGACTTGTTTTGTTTGTGTGGAGTTGTGAGCCAAATACTAAGAATGTAGATAGGGCCTTAGCATGCCACAGATGATCTGGATCTTCATTCTTTGCTGATAGGTTTCAGAAAATAATTGTATTTGCATGAAGTTGTTAAGGAAAAAGCAAACCCAAAACAAACAAATTAAGAACACAATCATAAAGTAGTTTGATGGTTAGGTTTTTTATAAAGGTGGCGGACTAAATGTTGTTACAGATGACAGTTTTATAACAGTGGGACCGGATCATGCACATCAACAACAAGCTTCAAATGATCTCATTAGAATCCTGTTAAGAAATAAATTAAAACTTGACAATGATAATGTAAAGGTAACTAACTATAATCAATCTCAATAAGTTGTCTGTGTGTGTGATGATGCATCTGTGTATTTAACAGGTTAACTTTAAAGTCCAAAGAATATGAAATATACAGTTTATCATACACAACATTAATTATAGCCAATTCTAAATTTCCTATTTAACTCCCTTGCAAATTTATTCACTGAAAACAAGACGAGTTGAGACAGACAAAGCAAAAACATAAAGTAGAGCTTAATTAATTTATGCAGAGCAGGTACACTCGTATGTTATGTATGGAAAACATTTGTACATTTAAAAGTGGTATGCGACAGTTTGCACATAACAAAATAAATGTGAAAACATCTTTCCACTGTTTGAGTATTATTTCTGCATAAGTTTATCCTTTAGCCTTAAGTGATGACAGTTTTGAACCTTATATAGATTGCTGGTTAGTACAAATTATGAAAATCACTCTAAATATTCAATGAAGTGGACATATCTTTCAGTTTTCTATACCAAATACCTACCCACAAGGGAGGTAAGAATGTAGTTTTTCATAGAGTAAAGTCCCTTTATATACAAAAAAGAGGGAATAAAAGTTGAAAGCAAATTACTAATAACTAAGTCTAGTTGGGTTAAAAATCAGTGTCAGAGTAAAAGTACACACTGTGGATTAGATTACACTGTAATTGACAGTATTTTTCCTGACCTACTTTGTACATAACAATAAATTCTACTTGACATCAGGTCATATAATCTATCTGTCTCTTAGCCTGCTAAGCATGTATTGATAATGCTTGTACAAAGAGACATGTGATCCCCTCCCCATGTCATGGGAGGCTACTGATTTGAAGGGAATTTCATGGTGTAGGTCCGTATCCCACTATTTGCTGTGGAGTACAGCAAAATATGTTGTTATGTTTGGCACAGTATCAGACAAAAAAAAAAAAAACTCTTGTATTTCTAATAAATAAATGTAACATAAAAAGGTCTACATTCTATGAGAGGGGTGCCCAGTGGTGTAGTGGTAGAGTGGCCAATTTATAACTCCTCTGACTGCTTAGCATCTCACCGCGTGGGTTTGAGTCCCGTTCAGGATGAATGATTAAATGTGAGAAGGTCTTCCAGCTAACTTGCGGTGTGCCGGTGGTACTACCCTAACATGTGTCTGGGGTCTTCTACCACCAAAAAGCTGGGTGTTGCTATAATAATCATAATTGGTCGCTGCAATGTATTTCAACAATAAAATAAATTAAGATTCTGTCAGAGGTCTAGGTAGATAAGGGCTGTAAACATGATCACACTGTTACAAAATAGCCATCATTCCTTACCAAACTCAATATTTGGGTCATTTTGTAGAACAGGTTTATTGCGGAAATTTTTTATGAGTACCAGGTATATGTTTCAAGGAGAAATACACTAGTCTTTCAAATATGAAACTCTTAACTGGTGTCTTGTTACATTTGTTATTAATCAGTTCACAATTCTAATCATTTGTTTACAAGGATGCAATCCTGGTAGCGCAATCGGTGGAGCGTCGGCTCCAGGTACGGGAGGCGCCGGGTTCCATTCTGGGCCGCGACATACCAAAGTCATTAAAAATGGTAGTGGTATAGCTCCCTTGCTAACGCTCAAGCAAACATAAGGGTAGTTCCACGACTGGTTGGCCCGGTGTCAGGATAATGTGACTGGGTGTGGTATCATGCCAGGTGTTCACTGCATGCTATACACAGTGAAGGCAGCACTATATCTGCTTCAAGTGGACACCGTCTCCAGATAACTGAAATACTGTTGGTGGGACAATAAACCCAATAAACAAACAAGGATGCAAAGATCACTAGGCATATTTGCTACAGACTGCATCAAATAGTGCAGATCCAGATCTGACCTCTCTCAGCTGGGACTGGCTGATTTGGATCTACACTGTTTGTCTTAGCCTAAATTGGTTTCTTCCTTATCAGGAAGTTTTATGGCAGTTTCATGTTACTGGATCATCTCTAAAGTAGTTCCTTTACAATGGTTTAACGAAGCTACTCTATTCTTTATTGTTACTAAAGTTACCAGTTTTATGTAAAAAGTAACAAATTGGCAGACCCTGACAGCTTAGAAAGTAATTAAACAGGCACAGGAGGAGGCAGCCATGAATTATTATTTTTTCAAAACCTAGAATTGTAGGTTATTTGACACTTAATGAGTGTTTGCTGTATTCTTTAGTAAATTACAGTAGGTAAAAGAATTAACCCACCTCCTCTCCAACCATGCCTTCAAATGCCATTTAGAAGTAGTTTTCACTGGGCCCCTCACTGTGGCCCCTCACTGTGTAGGATTAAGTCCAGATTGGTACAAGAACTTTTAGGGGGCTGAGGTGGGGGGGGGGGGGGGGGGGGGGGGGGGGTGGGGTTGGGGGGGTCTTCCTAGGTATTTTTCCACCAACAATTAGCTGGACATTGCAAATACGACCATAATGACTTTTATAAATCAGCTTAAAGGCCTGCTAGTTCCAATGACCGGGCAATGTGACCATGTACTGTCTTGTTTTATAGTTATTGCAGTGTTATCACTGTGAAGGCAACAATTAATACCATCTTCTTTAACCACCTATGATCATTATGTTGAGATTTATGTAAATAAACTTGATCTTTTTGCCCAAATGGCTGAATTTGTTAAACATATCCATCATGTATGATGCGTGGTTCTGTTGCTGTAGCTATAAATGTTAAAACTTCACTGTTGTGTTTCATGCCTGTCATCATGCAATGTATGGCACAACAAACCATTCAAATTGGGTCACAGAAAATGGAATATTTCTGCCATTTAGACGGTGGCACAAACGACCTATCGTATAATATCTGGAGGAGACATGGTGATATAAAGCAGTTCTGCTGTAACATAATATAAAATGTAAATGAAGATAGGGTAATTTGGTATCAAGGCTTGGCCAAGGGAATGTTTTGTCATAAATTATGAGGAGATGCCCTTGAGAGGGTGAAGAACAAGAGCAGGGAAACAGGACAAATAATAGGAAAGGTACTGACACCAGCGGTTTTAAAGGTAATGTCTGACTATTTGGACTAAAAATGTTCCTAAAAAGAACATCAAATAAATGCTATTTTTTGATACACTAAATCATCATTACAAGTTTGTATTTCCAGTCTTAGCCATGCATGCTGCCCAGAAAGCTGTGTTTTTAACAACAAACAAACCATCTCATAGCTTACTGTAGAGATAATATTATATCATCATCTAGGTAATATGCTTGATATCTATTTTTAGCAGAAATCTTTATCATTCTTATTTAAAGGTTTTGAGAGAATGAACATTGTGTGTGATTTATTTCACTATTTTATAACTAACAATAATTGAGGTAGGTGTTCAAAATCGTAAAAGATTTAAGTTTGAATATATTCAGAAATAATAGCCCATTACCCCAAAGGTATTTTCACGTGTATTTGATAAAGGCAGACTGTTGGCCACCACCTTTAAAGGCACAACATGCTTGTGGGTCCTCACAGGAAGCTTTTCTGATCTCCCTTTAAGTGTGACTATGCATGCATTAAGTGTTTCTAAACACAGGGCATCAGTTTTGATCCAATCTTTACAAATGGTAAGACAGTTTGTCTCCATAAAAGTTTGGCTGAATTGGAAACTTACTTAATGAGGTAAAAATTTATGTCATTCGGTCCCTAGGAAGACCGTCTGAACAATCTTGAGGCCACATTATAGAACAATGTTCACAATCAATGGTCAGATTGTTTGTCTTAATGAGATTGGTAATGAGTTCGAAAACTTGGTCATGCTGGGTTAAAAAGTAGGTCACTAGGTCAAATCATCCTTGTGACCATATCGGACCAAACTTACATGGGAGTTAATTGGCATGTGAAAGGTACAACAACTTGGACATTTAGAAGACAGGCATCATCACTCTTTGTTTTGGCTAACAATTTAATCAGCAATCTTTAAATGAAATAGTTGGGGGGTGAAACTTTATATTAACAAAAATGTTGCCATGTCACATTTAATGACTGATTTGAAAGCTCATATTTTGCATTCTGATATCCAGAAAGAACTGCAATTATCTGGAATGTTTGTTTTTCATTTTGGCGTGTGACAATATTGTTCCTTATAAGCAGAGATACTGTAGCCTGTTTTGGCACGTCTGTCATGCTCGCAATACCCATATGTAGTTCAGTTTTACCTGTTACTCTGACATAATCAAAGCTAGCAAAATAACTGCCAAAGCTAGCAAAATAACTGCCAAAAGCTAGCAAAATAATTGGTCCCTTTTGCATTGAAAATGCGTTGTTGTTTTTTCTTCTCAATTTTATGAATAAAAAAAAAATGCATCAGGTAATAACGTTATAATTTATTCATGACTCGTGTCACTAATCATTCATCAATGTCAGAACTATTTCAGGACCTAGTAATAATAAATAGTCCAGAAATAAGAGTTGGGTCTCTTTAATGCGCTTTTACATGGTACCTGTGGAAGTTTCAGTGTTGTTAGACTTGAATGTTTGTGACTTTCTTTTTCTTGGAGACAAAGGACTTTTTAAAAACATTTTCTTGATGTATAATTGCTGAAAACAGGTGTTTTTTCGTTTTTGAGGCTTTTGACATTTTGCCATGAAAAGATGTGTGTTTCTTGGAAATCTTAAGATCAGATTAAATGATGGATGGATTGCAGCTTGGCTCATGAAGAAAGTGATCAATTTTAGTAACATTTTGGAACTTGTGTGTTTCTCCAGCTGGCCTGTGGTATGCCAGGGTTCCAAAATGGGTTTCTAGCAAGTAAAGGGTAAAAGAGTATGAGGTGTGAAAACACATGAGCTTAAAAAATACTAAGCTTTTAAAGTAAATTTTGTTTGTTGACTGCTTAGGTTGAAGTTAGGGTCCCTTACTGTGTGTGTGTGTGTATATATATATATATATATATGTGTATATATATATATATATATATATATATATATATATATATATATATATATATATATATATATATATATATATAGTGTTTACTGCGATAAAGTTGAATGGATCTTGATTTATACACTCTCCTCCCCCCCTGCCACTACTACGAATTGCTGAACATCATTAATTTAAGTTTAGTCATAAAAGTGTCTGTGCAATTGTCTGCAAACAGAACCAAAACTTACTTTGAATATTGATTAGAAGTGACTGACATCCTTCATTTTATATCCATCAAGGAATTGTTTTATATTTAATAAGAAAAAATAGTCCTAGTTTTTAAAACAAGATTTTACCATATCCTATGATTGTGCAGTTCACATGCAGAAAATCTGATACATATCCATGATGGGATGTCTAATCATAAACAACATGCTTCTATAATCTGTTGTAAAGAAATGATATACTAGACCTTGTACAACAATCAGTAGAGCATGGGCTCCATATATAGAATACTCAGAACTGGGCTTGACATACCGAAGTTGTAAAAAGTGGTAGTAGTAGAGCTACTTCACAAATATTTAAAGGTGGTAACCGACAGTTTGCCTATATTAAATACACATACCAGTATCTAACCACTGATTTGAGGAGTTTGGTCATACTTTTTGCATAATTCCATATTTTAATCATTATAAAGATGATTTTGAATGCTGACTTTATTGTTAGGCTGTACTAATCACGAGGAAAAATACTCAAAATGTTCAGTCTATAAAACTCTAAAAAAGTGTGATAGTTGTCTTGGCTAAAAATAGATATCGACATCAGAGCGGATTGCCCACATGACAATATAAAAGTAAGTGGTCATGTGTTTTTCTAAGTTTTAAAATAGCTATCTCAGCGGCATGGCTACGATAGGAAACACCTGTTTGCAACAACGAGTGAGGATTTATCCTTGACTGTGTACAAAGATCTTTGTCATCAAAGAACAGCATT
Source organism: Sinonovacula constricta (assembly GCA_007844125.1). Classification (NCBI taxonomy): domain Eukaryota; kingdom Metazoa; phylum Mollusca; class Bivalvia; order Cardiida; family Solecurtidae; genus Sinonovacula; species Sinonovacula constricta. The sequence goes on from CM017563.1 coordinate 14,348,097, forward strand.
TTGCGAGACCATTTCAGGTACCAATGTCTTACTTGGTTATTTGAGAAACAAAAATTGGACCAAACTGTCAGATACCACCTTCAAGCAAGTTTGTGGATAGTTCAATGAATGGTTGGCCCAGTGTAATGATATTATGACTGACATGTAAGGTGTTCATGGCATTTTATACACAGTGAAGGCAGCACAGAACAGAAAATTTATTAGGTAAACAAAGGCCATCGCCCCAGAATACATAGCATATATCATGATATATACAAAGTCATGAATTATGAGTTGTGTCATTATAAATGAATAATAATCATATGGTTTCAATTGCATTGATTAGATGGGAGATGTGAATAGATATATTTTTAATATCATTCATATCTTGTGATGATAATAGATTGTAGAAATCTTGTATATCAGTTCCATTTACGTACCAATTAAATAAGAAGGAATGTCTTAAATCATTGTATCTAGAACAGTGAAAAAATGCATGAAACTCACAGTCAATAACATATATCTGATTATATTGTTGACAATATAAGCAAACGAAGCATCTTTCATTAGTCCATAATGTTGCCCTAGTTCAATATTAAGCTTGTGATTTGACAGTTGAAATCTTGACAAAGCAATTTTATACTTTATATTTATATCTAATGTTATACATGTCTTAACATTCAATAGACTCTATCTAAAAGGAGGAATAATGATGACATCTGTCAGAATTATTAACAGCTGTATGCCAATCATTTTTACAACTATCATTAACCCTCTGTCTAAAAAAGCAAATAAATTGGTTTATGTTACCAACATCCTAACTTATCCAAACAAAGCCAAAATCATATTTATATAAAAGATTGTTATGAATGCCATCTCTGGATAACTGAAATACTTGATGTTGGGATGATAAGACAACAACAATCAACAAAGAAATAGATATAGGGATTTTGAAATATATAATGAGTAGCCATTGTCTTCATGCTTATACGCACCTATTGTTGTCAGCCAGTTTTGGGTATTCTATTTCTGTTTAGTCGCTATTTCGGAGGTGAGAGTGGACAACATCATGTGATTTTCTCATATTTTTGCCAACAGGGTCATAGAAAAGATAGATAGAATTTACCTATATACATATGCAACATGAAATTGCTACCAGATAATACGCTGCAAAAAACAAAAACAAAAAAACCAAACAAACAAAAACAAAACAAAAAAACAAAAAAACAAAAAAAAAACCCTTTCTATATTTGGGATTGGTTCTACATTTATTACTTGTGATAGTACAATTTTTTAATATAAGATTGATAATCATAATTGACAGAAGATGGATTGTACCCCATATTTAACATAACATTTCTAAACAGCTTTTCTTGTAATTGGTCAATGAAGGCATCTGTCCATACAATGCAAATAACTCGCGAGAAGTATATTCTCTTAATCCTCCATTCATTAATAGTCTCATTGTGCAATATGCTTTCTTTTGTACAATGTTGTTCTATTGGGGACTTCCGCTGAGATTAATTTATAGAAAAGTGCACCTTGTTGTACTTCACTTTGTGGAGGCTTTATATTGGGATTTATACATATTTTGTCCATCCATTGAAAGTTGATGTGTGTAAATGTGTAACACAATATCTTACAATACACAGTGAAGTATGTCATAAATAGAAATATATCTGTCAATGCAATAGGTAAAAACATGCACATGGTTTTATAAATAAGATGTTTGTTAACAGTCGTGTCCTATCTTGAGCAGTTTATGATAATATCTTTGCCTGTTCCTATGATTATAGTTTTTATTTTACAACATGGGCTTCCATTTTCATTTGAAATGGGATGGTTAAAGACCATTGCTGTGTCTCTTACTTCTAATATATTTTTTTTTCAAAATCAGGTGAGAGACAACCTATTGTAGACATACTTTTAACAACCTGTTTATAAAATCAAGAATTGTGGATAGAATTCTTTTTATTTTTTTAAAAGCAGGCGAGACCATTTTTTTTTATTTTATATGGACAGACTTGAAACAATTTGTTTACAAAATCAAGCACCATGATTACAAAAATTAATTTAAAAAAACAGGCTGGAGACATTTTATCATGAACAGTCTTTAATCAATTTACTTACAAAATTAAACATTGTGACTTGAAAACAAATTTAGAAATGCAGGCTAGGCTATGGACATTTTTGATTTACAAAATCAAGCTCTGTGACTAAAAAAATCAAGGGCATCCTTTAAACTCGGTCACAGCCCTCCTTTTAAAAAAAATATGGAATGTAAACACACTTCACTGGTGTAAAAGGTTACGTAGCATTGTGCAGCGTAAAGTTTATTGGATGGTAGTTTTCATTCTGTGGAAAATTTCCAAGTTAATGTGTACCACCTACTGATTGTGTACAACATGATATAACATGCATGTTTACATATAGGGAAATAGGCCACGTGTGTTCAAGGAGGAAAGTTGAAAGTAAATAAAGATTAATATAATGAACTGGTGAATCGGTGAATTAATCAGTGTTTAGATATTAAAAGTGTGCAGTTGTTTTAAGTGATCAGTGTCCATGTGCTGAAATATGTACTTTTTTGTTGTTGTTTTTTATCAGTGTGCAGTTGTTAAAGGTAATAATTGTAAAAGATATCAGTGTTGATTGGTGTGCAGATATTTGATTGGTCAGTGTGCAGATAACCTGGTTGGGGGAGGTTTTTGCTCACAAAAGCTAAGGTTAGTATATTGGAGGCTGTTTTAATTTTAATGGTTAAGATAAAGATGTCCTTTTTGCAAAGTGGTAGAGTTAAAAGCCCCCTTTTTAAGAACTAAGTTAATTAATTTAAATAGTACAGTATTATAATTATGTTTTAAATTTATATAGTTAAGTAAGACGAAGATGTTCTTTTTGCATAGAGACTAAGGTAAAAGGCAAGTTTGTAAGAACTGTGTTAATTAAATGTATTTCAAAATTCATATCAAGTATCTTTTAATTAAAATGATTTCATTTTAATTTATAATTCTCAAGTTCTGCCTTCATTAAGGCAAATTGAATATGAGGTTGTATAGAAATATAATTCTGTATAGATGCAGGTAAACATGACTGTTTAAATATGTCATTATAATTTTAGTGAGTGAATACACATTAACCTTGATTAGTTGACCTTGTTTCTCTTGTCAAGGTGGCACTAACCCTTATCACCAAATATGACATCCCCTAGGATAAATATATAAGATAAGGAGAACATACACATTACATCTCATACATTTAGAATAGCACTGTATGCCATTTGTCACACACAGCTGGCGTTTGTCTCCACAGTCAAAACAAGGATGGATTTTTATTCGAATGTTCGTGAACGGAGTGCATCCCTCCATTCACTCCAGGACCATCGATTGTTTGTATATCCACCGACTCCTCAGTCGACGGTGAATTACACGCACATTTCGCCACTCAATCTAATATGCTCAGCTGAACTTATTCCGATTAAAAAAAGCCCGACGGAGAAAATTGTTGAAGAACGAAGCAGTGAAAGCGATGATGACTGGCAGAGAAGTCCACAGTTACCGGAATACCAGTTTTTACAGCCTGTGTTTAGTCGTGAAGGAAGAGTGACATCATTCTCTCCAACACCGTGGGCACCAATTCCAGCACCGACTTTGCGATCATGTGCAAGTATGTCGTCGTTGCATCAGATTTCGTGTGGGGAGGTAAAACATTCGATCAGGAGTCCAAGGCGACGTCTTTGGTGAGTCATTTGTCTGATGATGATTGAACCAAAAAATTATAATTACAGACACACTGATTTCGTTGAAGAAAGAAAAATCAGATATACATTAGTTTTAGCAGCCTGTTTATTAGTGGAAGCAACAAAAAAAATCAAGTTGATAACAATTAAACGTTAAAATCAATGCCAGTATATCAGTTAAGAACTGTTCTTACATTTTATTACGCATCAGTATAGTCTACTAAATTCTACTAAATATGGATTTTTTTAGAGCAAGTTCTGTTCGTTTCAAAGCATGCAATTCTGACACACAAAGGATATTGTTTATGATGTTAAAAAAACCTGCTTTATTGCCTGTGGTGTCTAATTAATTCTGGCGAAAGATATACTTATTCATTTGTCAACATTTTTCTGTGACACTTGTTTTTTGGTCTTGTTCTTGGACAGATTTTATAATTATGTCATTGCAAATCTTAGTTTTTAATAAACCTGCTTATCAATAATTTATCACATCTGGACGAACAAAACAAATCCATATCGGGCTCTGTACCTTTTTTCTGCCAAGTACATGGCAATAGTCAGAGTGGTGATTGGATTTATGCAGTTACCTATGTGCTAACAGTTTATTGAAAATTCAAAAATGCTTAAAAAGCAAATGGGTTCAACTGTGTTCGTATCTTTGATTATGCCTGATTGTAGAGTATTTTCTTGTGTCTGTGAAGGTGGTATCCAGCAGTTATAACACCTTGTTTTCTCCAAAATCCACAATAAATTACTGTTAGGTGAAAAGGGCCCACAAAATGCTGCTGAATGATGACCTACTTCTAAGTGACATGTGAAGCATAATACACCACTTGTCATTACAAACATATATTTCCAGTCAGAGCCATGCCACACAGTTAGCTAATTTTAAACTAAGAAGACCCTGTCACTGCTTACTTTAGAGATCACACTATATCTTAATCTAAATTATCGGCTTTGACGTTGATATCAATTTTTACAGGACTTCCCATGATGCCTGTTTAGAAAGAATGGACATTTAGCATGACTTATTACATGATTTGTACTGTTTACCAATGGACATAAAATCGTCTTTGCTTAGACTTTTGTTTAAGTTTATGTAGAAATTTGCAACCGGCTGCAATAGCTCAATTGGTAGAGCATCTGCTTGTGGATCGGTAGGTCGCGGGTTCAAATCCAAACTGGGTCAAACCAAAGACCTTAAAGTTGGTAGTAGTGCCTTCCCTCCTAATGGTCGGAGCTAAGCGGACAGCATTACGCCTGACTCATCGGTGTTAGTATAATGGACCGGCAGAGTTCAGTCCCTGGGCACCTCTTAAGTGCCCCTGTGCTATAATGATGGAAATGTCGCTGCACAGTATCTGCAAATAATGGCTAATCCCATCCCATCCCTATATTGTTACATGTATTTGATATAGGCGGACTGTTAGATACCACCTTTAATGTATCGAGAACGTTAATCATGCATGGTATCGGTATTTGTTATCCTTTTGAACTATAATTTTAGATAAATCTTTGTGTTTAAATAGATATGTCTGAAATTTTGGTAATGGAATATGACTGACAAAAGAAGAAACAACAAGGAAATAAGAAAAAAAGAAGCTACATTGTTCTTTATAAGAATATAATGTGTTAAATTATAAAAAAATTTCCAAACTATTTTTTTCTCCCATTGATTCCTGCAAAATAAATAAATAAATAGAATAGGAGTCTTTCGTTCTGAACTTTAAAGATGGCCCTTCCCAAAATTTGTCACTGACTCCTCCTACTATTGTTATTTGACAGTTTAAGATCACGCCTACCTTAAATGCTTACAAATTGTATCACAAACAAAAAGCATATGTTCTTTAGTATAAAGTATGTCAACCATTCACCACGTGGTGTACACTAACTGATTGGATAAACCTGATTATGTAAACAGCCTTCACTGACCCATTTGGAACAGTCTATAATGATTCAGCTAATGACAATTATTTTGCATTCATATTAGTAATTGAGCTAAAATAATTCTGTCATAAACATGCAACCAAATCTTCAAGTATTTCATGTTCATTTGTTTTGTGTTTTGTTTTCTGTTGTTTTTTATTGTTGTTTTGTTTCTTTATTATTTTAGAATTTAGAATAATAATAAAAAAAAAAGATCTAATATTGCTGAGAGAAGAAAATGAATGCAACAGAGCTTGCTGAACAAATTTTTTTTTTTTATCTTTGTGATTATATAATTATGTATAATTCATCATAATATAGAATAATATATGATAGTATAATCGTACATAATAAGTCCCCAGATAATACATAAAATAATCTTTGAACGTAGTTGATGTGAGCACAGAGAGAAAGCGAAAAGAAGGTTAAAGAATCAAATGAGAAAGGTTGGACTAAATGCTGAAAAATTCCTTCGACAAAAAGTCTCATTTAATTGCAAGATGGATGTTAAAATAAGCATTTGATATAAATAGAATTTTATAAAATAAGTTAAGGGTGGGGGGGGACTTATTTCACTGCAGTTTTTTGTTTAGCTTATCTTTAAAGTTAAAACTAAAGAAAGAATTTTAGTAAGCTTATTTCCCAAAATTAGAGGAGACCAATTGAATGTAAACACATTTTTTTTTTAAATATATATAGAACGAAAATAAATATACAATGAAGAATTTTATATTCAAGGGAGGCAACCAAAGCTAATTTCTTTCACATAGTATTGAGGATTATTTCCCTTCATACATCACTGTTCTCAGTTTAGTTTGGAAAGCAGTTTAGTTTAGAAAGAAAAGTATGACTTATCTCTCTTGTTTTATAAATTTCCATAAAATTTAAGAAACATTTTGATAGTTAATTTGCATATATCCAGCATATGCTTGTCCATTATGAAATATTTATTTTTAATCAACAAAATGTTTGTTCCTGCAGTGTCATGCTGTAAAGGTTTCAAGATAATAAGAAAGTGTTAAATTCATTGATATTACTACATGATGATAATACATCATTCCTTTTGAGAATGACAAGAATATTTATCATTTACAAACCAAGGCTAACTATTTGTGTATTTTGGTTTTGCGGCACACGACACCAAACCAAAGCTAAGGTACTCTGCATATAACGTTACCATTTTGGTCTACTCGAATAGTGATGTTGTATGTTAAATTATTTTTAAGTTGTTCGTTTACCATGTCATGAGGATGGAGCTTTAGGTGCTTTCTTAATAAACTCCTTGTTAATAATATTTGTATCCCATTGGAAACAAGAAAGAAACGGTCGCCATTAACCATGTGTTTCAAGGGCAAGTCATGTCATTGGGTGTTTTTCTTCTCTTCAGCACAAAAAACACTAGAATTTCCTTGATTGGATCTGACAAGATTGCTTGTCTTTTTGCTGTTCTGTTTTCATCTGGCAGTAGTTTAATTCCGTTAGCTAATTGCTGTTCCCCCTCTGCTGTGCAATAAAGAAGCAAACCATCATTAATTAAATTAAATTGGCATTGATTTATACAATTATCTTACTTTATAAGATTTCATAACTATTAAATACAACATCATAGATAGTTGCTATTAACTTGATGCAAAAATGACAAGACTTTTACAGATATTGCTAGAGAATCTGCAGCAAATTGTGCTGATCCTGATTAGACAACTTCCAGCATAATTGTGCCGAACCTGATTAGACAACTCCTGGCGTAATTGTGACGAACCTCATTAGACAACTCCCGGCATAGTTGTGCCGATCCTGATTAGACAACTCCCAGCATAATTGTTCCGATCCTGATTAGATAACTCCCAGCATAATTGTGCCGATCCTGATTAGACAACTCCCAGCATAATTGTGCCGATCCTGATTAGACAACTCCCAGCATATTTGTTCCGATCCTGATTAGACAACTCCCAGCATATTTGTTCCGATCCTGATTAGACAACTCCCAGCATAATTGTGCTGATCCTGATTAGACAACTCCCAGCATAATTGTGCTGATCCTGATTAGACAACTCCCAGCATAATTGTGCCAATCCCGATTAAACAACTCCCTGCATAATTGTGCCGATCCTGATTAGACAACTCCCAGCATAATTGCGCCAATCCTGATTAAACAACTCCCAGCATAATTGCGCCAATCCTGATTAAACAACTCCCAGCATAATTGCGCCAATCCTGATTAAACAACTCCCTGCATAATTGTGCCGATCCTGATTAGACAACTCCCAGCATAATTGTGCCGATTCTGATTAGACAACTCCCAGCATAATTGCGCCAATCCTGATTAAACAACTCCCAGCATAATTGTGTCAATCCTGATTAGACAACTCCCAGCATAATTGCGCCAATCCTGATTAAACAACTCCCAGCATAATTGCGCCAATCCTGATTAAACAACTCCCAGCATAATTGCGCCAATCCTGATTAAACAACTCCCAGCATAATTGTGTCAATCCTGATTAAACAACTCCCTGCATAATTGTGCCGATCCTGATTAAACAACTCCCAGCATAATTGCGCCAATCCTGATTAAACAACTCCCAGCATAATTGTGTCAATCCTGATTAAACAACTCCCAGCATAATTGCGCCAATCCTGATTAAACAACTCCCAGCATAATTGTGTCAATCCTGATTAAACAACTCCCAGCATAATTGTGTCAATCCTGATTAAACAACTCCCAGCATAATTGCGCCAATCCTGATTAAACAACTCCCAGCATAATTGTGTCAATCCTGATTAAACAACTCCCAGCATAATTGTGCCGATCCTGATTAGACAACTCCCAGCATAATTGTGCCAATTCTGATTAGACAACTTCCAGCATAATTGTGCCAATCCTGATTAGACAACTTCCAGCATAATTGTGCCGATCCTGATTAGACAACTTCCAGCATAATTGTGCCAATCCTGATTAGACAACTTCCAGCTTAATTGTGCCAATCCTGATTAGACAACTCCCAGCTTAATCTACACTTTTTGACTAAACCTAAGGAGGTTGGCTTAGCAGGTTAAATGGAATTCCTGAGACAACATTAATGCCGTTGAATTCCCAGATGGACACTGTTCTATCTTTGCCAAATAATCCAGGTAGCAATTATCTTTTGACATGAAACCAATAAAGGCAATTAAGTCAGATACTTCTGCCTTTAATTGAGCTCATTTTTCTCTTCATGGTTTGGAGTTATGTCATGCTTTCTGCTGATTGCTCTCCTGATTTGTAGTCATTTGGTTTAATTAATTGTCATTCTCAAACAACTAAGCACTCTCCATCTTCGAATGTCTGACAGAAAGAACTACATGAGTTCAAGCTGTGTTCATGAACAATAACTTTGTGTTGGTTATTACTTCACTCTGTAATACTGACTAAAAATATGTCATTACTTGGACATTTTTGTTTCAAATAGACCTGTTTTCATTTCAAGGCTTGCATTAATTTTGAGAAACCCCTCTGGAAGTGTGAGGTTAAAGGACTGTAAAACCAGTTTAAGGTTCCCAGTCAGTCCCTTTTACAGACTGATCATTCCAAGGTGGTAACTTTTTTTGGTTTGCTCTATTTTAATGTAAAATCTCATCATAGTTTGATTGTAACTTTTACATTTGACTGGCAGCTGACTCCATTTATTGTGGGTTTTTTTTCAGATTGGTGCAACACTCCTTGGACATTGTCATATTTTGTTTCTTAGGAGCTATGGTGTTGAAATATTATACTAGCAGCCAACACACATTTAAAACATCTTATTCAATCACTGCAAGCTTATAATTTGTGTTGAAATGTTTAGCTGATTACTGTCAGGCATTGCTTTAGGGTTCTGTTTTTACCTATAAGCAACAGTCCAGGAATCAACTAGTATCCTAGTGATGATAAAACACAGTCAGACTTCCTGTGGCACCATCCATGTTGCCAAAATATTACAGACACACACATCATACTGCTATGTTACAAAAATCACTACCTTAATGAAATGTTAAAAAGCACCAACAGAATTAGTATATGGTAAAACTCCCAGCACTTTTCTTTTTTTTGAAAAATCAAAGCACCTCGCATGCTGAGTGCGCATTTGGGGTAGTAGGTAGAGTTGCCAGGTTTCAACTTCGCAGGATCTCACCGCATGGGTTCAAGTCTGGTAATGGTGTGAACTTGAGTGGAGGGTACAGCTGATAGGCTATACACTAGTAGTTCTTACCAAACATAAGTCCTTGATTTCATTTCATGGCTATTGTATTATGTAATTGTTTAATCTCTGGATGCTTTTCTTTACAGTAAATGTGAGGTTACTGGTATATAAAATATTCTCAACATAGTAATTATTTTTAGTATTTGTCTCCCCTAAAGAATTATAAGTCTCATTACATTAAAAGATACATGGTTTAGAAAAATTGTGTTCTCACTATGCACTTACACTTAACGAACGCCAAAGGATTAGGCATATTGCATAGATTTAGATCAGTCAGCTTAATAATGCTTTAGCATTATGTCATGTTGGTTGAGCAAAAAGATATAGAAAATAAGAACAGGCCACAAACAATTATACAAGAACATTGTTGAAAAGTTGGTTTAACTGGCTAATTAACATGGAATTTGTTCTCTTCGAATGTCAGTGATAAAAATAGCCTAAGGTCTGGTTCTCACTTGTCTTAAATAAAGAAAGCTGTTACCATGGAAACTGCACTTTTGAAGGACATTAATGATGCATGTTTTTCAGTTTAAAGTGTTAAATTATTGCTTGTCTATATATTGTTACCATGGTATTTGCATTCTGCAAAGGCCATTGATGATCCATGTTTTTCAGTAAGTACTTAACTTGTCCCTTAAATGAATATTGTTACCATGGTATTTGCACTCTGTGAAGGCCACAGATAACGTATGTTTCCCTATCAGTAGACATACTGTGATGTTTTCATTATCGCATACCAATCCATGACCTTGTTCTTATTTTTCAATTCTTCTATACCTGGTCTATTTTCTAAACATATCCTCTGATCATATCCTATTTACATCTTTGGTGCACTTAGTTTGAAAATAGATGAATAATATATAATGGTACTCTTAGTTTCTATGGTAATATTTGACAATCACATCTTGAGCAAAATACTGGACTAAATGTCTTTATTGAAACTTATTATTTATATATAGATTTTAGATTATTTGTCTTTCTTTCTTATTTCTGCAGTAGATCCCATATTTTTAACCCTTATCCTGCTAACCACAAATTGACCAGGTTTATGCAAATATTGAAGCTCTTGCTAGGGTTTGTCTCATCAGGATCTGCATTTTTTACTTCAGCATTTCTAGCACTATGTCTTGTTATCTTTTTTCATTCAATTTTTATCAAATAGGCATTTGTATTGCTTCCAAATCATGAATAGAACTGAGATTAAAATCTAAGGAAGAATGTAGATATGACATTCTCTGTAGAACCACGGACATGCTTAGGAACTCAAACTGTCATGGTAACACTTGAGGTTTGGCTCCTTCAGTTGCTAACCTAAACATCCCGGTAGAGTGTCGGCTCCAGGTACGGGAGGCCCCGGGTTCGATCTCGGGCCGCGACATACCAAAGTCGTTAAAAATGGTAGTGGTATAGCTCCCTTGCTAACGCTCAAGCAAATATCAGGGTAGTTCCACAACTGGTTGGCCCGGTGTCAGGATAATGTGACTGGGTGTGGTATCATGCCAGGTGTTCACGGCATGCTATACACAGTGAAGGCAGCACTATATCTGCTTCAAGTGGACACTGTCTCCAGATAAGTGAAATACTGTTGGTGGGACAATAAACCCAGTAAACAAAACCTAAACATCCGTCTTGCTGTGGGTTCAAATCTCAGTCAAGGCAAAACCTTTTAGTTGGGTGATTTTTTTAGCTTACCCATAGATTTTGTTAATAAACCCATATGTCTCACCTCCATCCCAACCCCTAATCTATCATGCTAAGGCACACATTTGAAAAGAATGAGTTTGTTGTTGTTTTCCTCCCCAGTGACTGTTGATAAGCTGTAACTGTGTCAGGTTATCATCCAATCAGATCACACCAAGATTCTAGGTTAGGGGTGAGAATGGTACCACCTGTCAGTCAGGTAAATAGGTCAAGAAAAAAAATGTAAGTAATTCCTAGATTTTGGATAGAATCCTGGGAGAAAGAATCCCAAGAATATTTACAGTGCTCCAGTTGACTTTGTAGTCCTGCCAAAAATTGAGAAACCATATTTGTGAGAGTGTTTTGATGAAAGAAAACAATTAGTGTTTTTCTTGGAAACTAGGCTAGTTCCTAGTCTGGTAAGAACACATTGATCAGGCTGAGGCAAATAGTGTAGATCCAGATTATCTAGTTTCATATAAGGGTGTACACTGTTGGCACAGAGTCTCCAGGGATATGTTTTGTAGCATGCAAGTTTGTGTAAACAGATGACTAAGAAGATGTTTTTGTTTTTGAGATATGTCGTAGTGACCAATTATGATAATTATAGCAACGTCCAGCTATTTTGGTGGAGGTAGACCCTAGACAAATGTCTGGGTAGAACCCTTTCACATCACTGGTTAGCCTGAAGACCTTCCCACGTTAAGTCCTTCACCCTGAATAAGAGTCGAACCCACGCGTAGGGAGGCTAAGCAGAGTGACAAATTGGCGACTCTATCACAATGCCACAAGTGCCCTGGATTAAGAATAAAGATGGGTTAACTAATGACAAAATGTACATGGTAAGGGTTGGCATGACCTGCTGTGTGCTGGCGGTTATACCCAGACATTTTCTAGGGGTCTTTCTCCACCCAAAACACTTAACATGGCTACAATGACCACAGTCTGTACTCTTTAAAAAAAAAAAAATTATGTATACTTTTGATTTTGATGGCTTCGAATATATTTCACGCTAAATATAAAATCTCCAAACCATATTGCCAAAGTTTCAATTTTCACAGGTCCATAATTCAGAACACCATCTTGTGAGGTTGTTTTTGTGTGACAAGTATACTTCATAGCTTGCTAAGCACTAATTAGGAAATTTTTGACAAGAAAGTAAAGTGTGATCAGGATCTGCACTATTAACTGCTGACTCTCAAGGAATATGATTGTTATATGTGCATGTATATTTCAACCCAAAAACTTGTGTTAGGTTATAAACAAACATATGATGCTATTTTAAGTGTAAGCTGCATTTAAAAAAATCCTTGAAAACATATTTATATCTCTCTATATATATTAATGTATTATATAAACACTTCATTTAAGATATTTTACCATCAGGGGCAGATCCAGACAACCTTTGCCGGGGTGTGGGGTGGGTGGGGGGGCACAATCTGTCATCACAATCGTGATGTTATGAATAAGATATCTTAATTTATATCTTTCTGTGATATATTAGGGACATATCTTTATTATTATCTGTCAATGATATATTGGGGACATATGCAATCACAAGTTCAGCAAGGTAAAAGTGAGTTGTGCCCCTTTGCAGTACAAAATTAATGAAAAGCTTGTCCATGATACAGTAATTACCGACCATGATACAATCATGACCGACTTTGACAGGGGGCATGTGCCCCTGTCGCCTGCCCCCCCCCCCCCCCCTTGCTGTATCCGCCCCTGTACCATAACTATATATCTTCAGGCTATATTATAAAAGATTTTTCACTTGTCTGTAATTCAGAACAGCATCTTGTGAGGTTTTATTCATATTGGCAATATCTTCTGTTGAAGTACCACTGATGTGATTTCAATCTTGCTGGCAACAGTTCTAAAGTTTTGATGTATTTTGGGAAAGGAAGATAGGTAAAGTCTTCAGGATTAGTCAAAACTAGTGACTTAAACATCATTTCGATTACAAACAGCTGGAACAGTATTAATTAACTACCGTGCTGGTTTGAAGTAAAAAAAATCTTAGTGTTAGTGCAAAAATCCTAAGACATAATGTCAGAGACTCTGCAGCAAATGGCGGAGTTGATTGTTATTTGATGGCTGTGTTCGTCCACCATGTTTTCCACTCTCGGCCGTAACTTCCACATTAATGAAAGTACTTTAATAAAACATCACCATCATACAGCCATACTTCTAAAGGTATTTTGTGCTTAATATTTAAAAGTGCAACAAGGTTATATTGAAGATTATTCCTTAAAAAAAGGCTACCAAATCTCAGTATAATTTTTTTACAGCAAACTTCATTATCTAATGGAAATGCACTTGAAGCTTTGTTGCATGACATTTAAAAGTACAGCCCCCAGGGTCAATGTCATAGTTAAGGTCAACTTTTTACACATGTTACTCCAAACATATATATCTGACTGAACACAGATTTTAGCTCTTGTGGTTTCAAGGAAGAGGTTAGGTCTAGAGTGTTGCTTACCCATGATGGTACAAAAACCCTATGTGTGTCAATGTGACTTTCCCCACTGTTTTATCCCACTGATTGGTTTATGACCCATCCCACTGTGATCTCTCAGTATAGGTTATTTTGGGCTGGTGAGTGTTGAGAAGAACCCTGGGTACAATAACCCTATGTGTGTCAATGTGACTTTCCCCACTGTTTTATCCCACTGATTGGTTTATGACCCATCCCACTGTGATCTCTCAGCATAGGTTATTTTGAGCTGGTGAGTGTGAAGAAGAACCCTGAAGAAAGCTTTTTTTCAATGCCATATAGTAGCACTGATCACAAATTTTAAAACATAATTCATAATTTGCTAAGTGTTAATTGATCAGGCTAAGAAAGATAAAGTAGATCTAGATCAACAAGCTTCCTGCAGAATCTGTACAATTTGCTGCTGAGTATCAAGCAGTAGGGCTTGTAACCTTTACATGTAATTGTAAGCAAATTACTAAGATTTTGTATGTCTTTTGAAAATTTCTAGCATGATAAAGGCTTTTTTTAATTGCACCCCACTGCTTTTAAAAATTACAGTATAAGAATCAAAGTTCTGCAAGCCCTATTAACAGCAGCCATTTAGCTAATTGTCCAATTGGTAAACAATTAAAAATTATATCATTACATTTCCTGAGCATACAATTAGTTCTAAATTGAACACCAGGTGTCCTTAATTGTTTAGGAGTATTATACCTGAGTCACGATCTTTGGAACCTGTCTAGTAATTATCCAGTTAACTGTTTGGTAATTGAGAACTAGATTTGACTACCCAACTTTCTTTTGAATTATGTAAGACCAGCCTAAATTTAGCAACAGGGTGCACTCTTGCACGTTTCCAGTTATTTTTTTCTCTATTTTTATGGCACTGGGAAAATGATGCTGTTTACCAATTAAACTAGTCTCTCCTAGAAAGTTTTGTTTGTTTGCCTTGGTAATGTTGTCTTGTTAATTGTTCAGTCTGTTCTTCTTTGTGCATTTACTTTTCGCTATAATTGATCAGTTAGTCTATAATGAACATGCACTCTTCGACGAAAGTAACAGAAACTCAAATAAACAAGTTTAGACAGATTTTTACTGAAATGAAGAGTCATGTTTTGATTGACATGTTGTTAATTTTGAAATCAAACAGCAATTGTATATCTATTACTCATTACTTTAGACTCATCATTAAACTTTGGAGTCAATGCTAAAAAAGGGATTAAATTTTTCTGCACAGTTTCTACAGCATGTAGCTACCTGTTGTTAAGAGGAGTTGTCATACTTAAAGAAAGGACAATGATTTATATTTGTTCATTACTACAATTATGTTGTGGGGCATCTGTGGATGAGCCGGTGCTTTTATGGATTAAGGTAGAGTCAACGACTTGTAGCACCATAGAGCACCACTGCTCTGGGGCCTGGTTGGGAGAAAAAATTTAATGTGAGGAGGTCTTTCAGCTGAAGTGCGGTTTGTCTGTGATTTCTGAACAAACATATGACTGGGGTCTTCTTTCAGCAATAACTAGTTGGATCTTACCAGTATGACCTTAATTAGTTTAGTTTAAACCAATTTATTTATAGTCGATTGGGAAACAAGTTCTTTCAACTTATGTTAATCCCTCTCGACTGTCCACTTCCTGGGTAAGCCAGTACTTAGATACTGAATACCTGGAGTAGTGTGTAGTAAATAGTCTTGCTCAAGGACTTACATATTGTGTCCAGTTTCGGGGTTTTAACCGGGGACCCTCCGATCCAGAGTCCAACATCTTAGCCACTAGATCACGGACGCCCACAAAATATGACCTTAATTACCATGGTACAAAAAACAGTGCGAAACTGTGTTTATAATAATAGCTGAGCTCTATAGCGGCTTCTTTACACATCTTGATCTTGTATACAAACTTATGTATGAATCAAATCAAACATCCCGACTTTAATCTTTAAAACATACAAAGGCAAATGCTTCGTTTTATATATAGAGGTGGCATCACTTTGATAGTTGGCCAGAGATACGTGACATGATGCCACCACACTCAGTCACTTTATCTGACACCAGGCACACCTTGTGAAGAAGTAGTTTAACCTGTATGAAGCTAAATCGTTAGTGTTTGGCTAATATATTATATATATGACATGTAAATTTTGAATATATTTACTTTTAGAGACTAAGCGAGAGTCGGCTCCAGGTACGGGAGGCCCGGGATTTGATCCCGAGCCAAGACATACCGTAGTCGTTAAAATTGGTAGTGGCATAGCTTTCTTGCTAATGCTCAAGCAAATATAAGAGTAGTTCCAGGTGTTCACAGCATGTTATACACAGCGAAGGCAGCATTATATCAGCTTCAAGTTGACACAATCCCCAGGTAACGGAAATGCTGTTGGTGAGACATTAAACCCAGTTATCATCAGAGACTAAGCAGCAGTTAGTTTAGATCCTAATCAGACAGATCCCAGCAGGGAGCTGGCTGATCTGGAACTTTACTATTAGCATAAACCTTATTTAACCATAACTGCCAGCATAACAGTTAAAATAAAACCATTTTATTTAAAGATTTTAATATGTTTATACTAATGAATAAGCCAGCTACTGTTAAGAATCAGGGACCATGTGTTAGTTTTGTCAGCTCCACTGTCAAGGCCAGTACTGTCTACAGTTCCTGAGCTACCTGTTGAATATATTACATGTAGGTGTAAAAATAGGCTATGATTCATATGTAGTTACCTGTCCAATGATTGGTTAGTAGGTATGTAGAACTTTGGTACCTCATACTTAGCTATTTGCAAATCTCTGGTGGTTCCACCTGGGGTACAAAAAACAGGACAGAAACTCGAGGTATAGAGTCAGTGAGAATTGTTGGCACAGTGTTTACAAACATTGACAACTTTTTGTCCTAAGCCTGAAAAACTTGTGCCTAGCAGCTAAGAGTTAATGATGTGACTTTCGGCAGCTGTAAGAATATACCTGTTTGGCTGCTGTAAGAATAATACCTGTTTGGCTGCTGTAAGAAACATACCTGTTTGGCTGCTGTAAGAATGATACCTGTTTGACTGCTGTAAGAATAATACCTGTTTGGCTGCTGTAAGAATGATACCTGTTTGGCTGCTGTAAGAATGATATCTGTTTGACTGCTGTAAGAATGATACCTGTTTGGCTGCTGTAAGAATGATACCTGTTTGGCTGCTGTAAGAATGATACCAGTTTGGCTTCTGTAAGAATGATATCTGTTTGACTGCTGTAAGAATGATACCTGTTTGGCTGCTGTAAGCATGATACCTGTTTAGCTGCTGTAAGAATGATACCAGTTTGGTTGCTGTAAGAATGATACCAGTTTGGCTGCTGTAAGAATGATACCAGTTTGGCTGCTGTAAGAATGATACCAGTTTGGCTGCTGTAAGAATGATATCTGTTTGGCTGCTGTAAGAATGATAACTGTTTGGCTGCTGTAAGAATGATACCAGTTTGGCTGCTGTAAGAATGATATCTGTTTGGCTGCTGTAAGAATGATACCTGTTTAGCTGCTGTAAGAATGATACCAGTTTGGCTGCGATACCAGTTTGGCTGCTGTAAGAATGATACCAGTTTGGCTGCTGTAAGAATGATACCAGTTTGGCTGCTGTAAAATTTATACCTGTTTGACTGCTGTAAGAATGATACCAGTTTGGCTACTGTAAGAATGATACCTGTTTGGCTGCTGTAAGAATGATACCTGTTTGGCTGCTGTAAGAATGATACCTGTTTGACTGCTGCTGTAAGAATGATACCAGTTTGGCTGCTGTAAGACTGATACCTGTTTGGCTGCTGTAAGAATGATACCTGTTTGACTGCTGTAAGAATGATACCTGTTTGGCTGCTGTAAGAATGATACCTGTTTGACTGCTGCTGTAAGAATGATACCAGTTTGGCTGCTGTAAGACTGATACCTGTTTGGCTTCTGTAAGAAAAATACCTTGGCATCACAGGCCGCATGAAAAAAAAATTCTGCGGAGGCCATCAAAAAACTGTGAGGGCAAGTCAAGACAAAACAGCATCGAGATAAACAACATGTTGACACAGTAGATTGATTGTTATTAGTAAGCTCGGTGCAATGAAGGTAAAAGAGGATGTCCCTATGCTGGCTGTGCTACTAACGTGCAATAGATTCTAGTTGTACAACAAAAAGTGTGCAGTGCAATGTTGACTGGGTACTTACTTGTGCAATAAGGGTGGTACATTAACTTCTAAAAGTGCATTTGGGTGTTATATTAATTTTAAAGTGGTTATAAGTGTGGAGAATTCTTTTCAGTCCTAGTTTGTTTTGTTTTAGTTTTCTTCTTTGGAAGTTTTATGTTTTTGTTAGGATTGGTTGTTGTGTTAACATTAACAGATAAATTGGTGAAATATTGTTGTTTTGGATGGATTGTGATTCTCGTGTTAAAAGTTCTTTCAGTATAGTATCATTGTGTTCCACTTTGTAATGGTCATTGTTGTTTTTTAATTTTGCAATGGTTTGTTTTCTTTAAGACAAGTTTATTTAATTCATTATTGTTTTTTTCTGTTTTATCCTATTAATGATTGATAAAATTGATTTGGTTTATTTTGCAAAGGTCCTGATCTTTTGATTTGTTTATAAGTTATTTTAAATCCTTCATAATGTTAATTTGACTTTTGAAAAAAAACACATATTTATGTCTTTTATTGAGACAATTCTACTGAATACAACAATAGAGGTTAAGAGATTGTCAGCAGATACTAGGAACTATTTTTGGTTTTTGTTGTTCGGTACCTAGTGAAATTGACTTGCAGTAATTCTGCAGAGCGGTCTCTAAAAGTTTGTCTACCATTTAACTTCAAAGAAGAAATTGATCCATGTTTTCTGATGGTCTGAATGAGACCATCAGTAATGATGACAGGAGGGGAGTCTGCGGCTGAGCAGTTGGAGCTTCTGACTTGTAACTCCTTAATATTTAAGTCCTGGGTTTGAATCCCAGATAGGGCGAGAACTTTGATATTGGGAAGGTTTTCCATCTAACCTGCTTTGCACCAGTGGGTCTGCCCAGGCTTAAGTCTAGGGTCTTCCTTCACAAATAAGCTGGACATTGCCAGTATATGACAATAATTATAGTGGTGCTAGGTATGAGAACAAACAATGATGGCAGGGGTTGGTTAATGTCAGGTAGCTCTTGTGGCGCCATGCACCAGTCAGTGTTTGCAAATGGCTGAGAAATCTCTGGCTTTAATTTGTGCACTAGGCTTAGAAAACAGGATGTTTATGTCTTAGGGCTAGTAATTTACTGCATCTTTATCATCTTGATAAAGCTATATATTTTACCATTCACAAATAAACCCAATATTGTGGATACTTGAGAGTGGTATGTTTAATTCTATTATAAGAGTTTTATCCCATCAATAATTCTGCACCTGCCATTGAAGCTCAGAAAGCACTCTGTTTTGGTGTTTGGACTACCTTTCTGCACTTATTCCATCTTGATGTTGCATTAAATATCAAAAATTGACACGCACGATATCGCCATTACTTGATACCTTTAATTCTGTTATAAAAGT
This sequence comes from Sinonovacula constricta, assembly GCA_007844125.1. Lineage (NCBI taxonomy): Eukaryota > Metazoa > Mollusca > Bivalvia > Cardiida > Solecurtidae > Sinonovacula > Sinonovacula constricta. Next base: position 14,367,659 of record CM017563.1, read on the forward strand.
TATCCCACCCTTACTTCTGCACTCATCTTTTATAATCAGAAAACAAGAATGTTATGGTGATGGGACCAATTATTTGTTGCACCTTATTTACCTTTATGAACCAATACATGTCTCCTCTAATATAAGCCAAACTATCAGTGGGTGATGACTGCTTGCATGTTTGGCATGAAAGACATGCCCTAGTTGTCTGCACAAGTCATTAGAACTGATCACTGACTATGCTATATATTAACTATAAAACATTGTCAACTTCATGCAAAGGTTCCTCATAAGCAACATTGCTAGAAGGCTTATCAGCAAAGAGTACAGATTTTGATTTGAACTATTTTCTTGTTGAAGCTGGCTGATCTGGATCTTCCCTATTTGTCTCAGGATGATTAGTTTCAGCAGGTTGGGAAATACTATTTCTGAGCGGGTTGCACTGCGGGGTTTGGATGCTCTACATGCCTGTATATATGGAAAGATTTGTTTTATAAATGTGCTTGATGCAGTGTTATGTCAGGGTGCATGACGCTGTAATCAAAGAATGATTGCTCTTCTCTTTCTTATGTTCTTATCATTGTTTTTTTTCTTATTTGTCATCGAAGGATAAGATATTGATGTATGGTTCACTTCACACTTCCCTCAAAACCTATTGTTGGCTTTTATTTAGAAATGTGCTTAGAAATATGACATTTTTAAGTGTTAAATAGGTAATGAGTGCTGATTTGTGTGGATTTGTTGTAAGTTGATTGACAATGTTTAAGCATTCTTCTTTAGGTGTCTTGTTGTTAAAGATGTTTAGTTATTCTTTCTCAAGGAAATATGGTGTTTATGACTCAAAATTTTAATTTATTTAATGTTATATATGTTATATGTCATCGTTGATAACTTATAAACACAGACTAATTCCGCCACCAATAATTATTTGGATGTCACCAATATGGGCAAAATTGTGTCGGCAAATTGTAACATAAAAACAACAACAAACTAGTATCTGGCTTTTCAAAATCAAATGTATACTCCCCTTGTTGAAAGCTCTAATGAGATTCAGTCGAAATTGAATAACATGTTACCAGTAATTCACAGGTAACATTAAATTTAAGAGAAGTTGCCATTTCTTAGTAGAGGTGGCATGAATGCAATTTTATTGATTCTATTTGCTGTCATGCATTTGACAATCTTGGTAATGTGTACATAAAGGGCCTCATGAATTTAAAAGCCACGTTAGATTACGAGTTTTTTACCTGGCTACTGCTTGAGTAGCAGGCTTAAATCAGCCAGGTAGTCTTTCATGGGTGGTGTACCTAGGCTGTTCAGATCATAACACCCCAACAAACTAAAGCATTGGATTTATTTTTAGTCATGCGGGCTTTTCCTTGTTGCGAAATACTGCATGAATTTTCCCAATCAAAAGATATAACTTACTGTTGAGTTTCGCAGCAGGTGGTGGAAAATTTAGTTTCATTTTTAGTGCGGAGTGTTTTGGTGTTAATTCACAATTGGTTGGAGTGATATTAGAATGTTTTGATTAAGTTAAAAAAGGTGAATGAATTTAAATTTTGTGGGGTTGTTAATTGGATACAGATAAAGTTCAGTTATTTTGTTGACCTTGATTTTTAGAAAATAGATTTAAAAAAGCTCATTAAATAGGATTTTACAGAGCAATACATACCATAATTCTTAATGAAACTTTTTATTACTATTATTATTATTATTATTATTATTATTATTATTATTATTATTATAATTGGCACTTTGGAATGATTCTGATAAATATTCGGAATGTTAGAGTTGAAATTAGATCAAAAACCTCTTAGCCTGTTTAGCAGAAATTGATCAATCAGAAAGAGAAGATCCTTATCTGGAAAGATGATTAAGATTTGCACATTTTGCACAGAGTATCTCGTAACATGTCCTGTTTCTTGGGCATGTTGTTCACAGATAACTTAAGATTTTATAATGCTTATTTATTTGAGCAGGGCCAGGGTTTATGGCCCTTTTTCTGGGAACTTAAATTCTGTGAATGACAGTTTATGCCATAACAAGTTTAGGATTATGAACATTTCTTTAAAGTTACTTCTTGAATAAGTTTAATTTTGTTTTCTAGTGGTACTTTGTCTACAGGAATCTTGACTTTTTTGAATTTCTGGATACTATCTTGTTTTCCAATTTCCTGTAAAGAATAATGTAAGTGTTTTCTCGAGGTTATTATTGTATATAGCTAGTAAGTGTACATTATAAGTGGTTGATGTTTTGGAAAAACAATCGTTTAAGCTGTTTAATTGGTTGAAACATATTTAAACCTAAGCTTGCTATATTGATTAATTTTTTGTTTTTAATTCTTGGATATTTGTATATATTTGCTAAAAAACTTCATGTAAAGGCAAAAAGGCATGTTGACAGAGCTTAACAGAACAGAAGTGTAGGTCCTGATCAGACAGTTTTCATTGGGAGCTTGCTGATATAGGTCTATATACACTCTTTGCCTATTTCTGACCAGTCCTTGTTAAGTAGATTATTGGTTTATCCAGGATATACATTGGATTAAAGATTGATAGAGTTTGTGGACAGTTTTATGCACAAGTGTGTGAACTATACAACCTCTGTGTACTAAACAATTTTTTTTTTGTTTAATAGTGTGGAAATACTTTGATATAAATGTGGAACAATTTCATTAGGGGTGTTATTTGTGTGCATAGTACTTGAGAATTTTGTGTGTGAAAAATCTCCAATTTGTGTGGTATTCCAAATATTATATTAACAATACACAATTTGAAACTGTGATTAATCTTTATCACATGTGATAAAAAAAGGTGAACAGGTTGTGACAATATATTTCCTATTCAAAAGGGATTTGTGCAAAATATGATAGAAACAAAGAAAAAGAACGGGTAAAATTTTTCAATAAAAGTGGATATAGAAGCAGGCACTTCCTGTGCTTTATATGTAAATTAGAATTCTTCAAAAACTTAAAGCCATCCAATCCTGGAGGTCACACTAATGAGTGCCTTGACAGTGATGCCTGGCCCCATACCGTCGCCTTTCGTGACATCACAGCATGTGTGTAACTGTAACCATGGTAACGTGAAACAAGTCACGCCCCGTTCTGCAGGTCCAATAACCCCGTTTCAGGATGAGGTGCTCCTGACTGCTCTAGGACTATTCAGCAAATCCATCATGTATGATTATATTTTTTTTTAAACTTTGTTGTGTAATTATTTAGCCATTTTATTTAAACACGCAAAACATAAATGAATTACATTTTAAAACATCACTGTCATTACAAATAACTCGAAAAAAGATATTGTTTAAATATATGTTAAGAATACAGAAATGTCAGAATCATAAAACATATAAACAAGTTAATGAGATTTCTCTTTTGGACAATTTGTGAAACTGGTAACAGATCATCCCATAGACATTATTTTAAAAAGATCAATACTGTGTCAGGAAACTTGCATATTAAATTCAGAGTTTATAGACAAACTTTTGAAAATATTCTTTTTATGGCACTTTTTAACTTCTTCCATAAAATATATTCCTTGTTCCTACAGCAGTTTAACCATTTATTGGCTGGCAACACCATTAGGGTGGGGTCTGTTTTATGTTTCTGATTTGAATGGTGTTTCCAACAACTGAAGCCTTGAAGCTGATCACACCTTCTCATCTCCCAGGCCTTATATCATCCAATCTTTTGGACAATAAATACCCAAAAGTAATATATTTATATGATAGCTTGGAAAATTTGCAATGTTTTCTATGCTTAATATGTGATTAAAATCTCTATGAAATGTTTTCAAATCATTTGCTGGAAATCCAGACAATTTACTTCGAGTCTGTTTTTCCAACAATGGTCCCTAATGCATTTGATTGGGAATAGAATTTAAATTGTTATATCATTTATTGTTGATTTGGAATTTTCTGCAGCTTTGAGTTCAATACACCGTTAATCACTGTCCAAAACATATGAAAAAAAGTTAACAAAAGTTAGCATAAATATAACCTCACTTTATGAAATCAGTCTTCCACAAAATCTGGTGGACCATGGCCCAAGTCCACCAAAATCTCAGTCAGTTCATGAAATTTTATAAGTTATATGGACCAATGGTCCACCGGTCACCAGAATTTTCAGCCATATCATTTATAAAATTCTGTTTTATTATGGAAACAAATATACTAAACTAAAGTAAACAACACTCTACAGCCTTTTACTGAACCCAACCACTTGCAAGCGGTTAGCTTACCAACTTTTTATGTCAAAATTCCAAAGTCATACTGCTCCAATAAAATATGGTTACGGTCCAGTAGATATTGCTAGCTTGGTGGACCAAAGGTCCAGTGTTGAAAAATTTCTGTCATGAAGACTATAAAATATATTAACAAGTTACAAATTAACAAAAATATCACATTACAGTTCAGGTTATTTAATTATTAAGACCACCTGCTAGTCAAATTTAATTTGCTTGGAGTATTATGATGAGGGTTTAAAACATGCCATAACATTGGGGAAAGCATTAAAATGATTTAAAAACAGCCTGTCTCTGTAACAAATCAGTGTTGAAGTTTACAGATTTTACTTAACCTAAAGTATAAGTTTTTGCTTAAATTATGCTCAAAGTCCCCCGAACGAGGGTAAGATAAATATATTTTAGATGTAAAGGGGGAAAAAATGTGAAAATTTGTCAAAACAATTATTTGTGGAATCAATTTTGTTTACATGACATCATATCAACACAGTTATGATGATATTGCTGATCTCCAGCTTGTTATTGGTGAATGAAGTCCCCCAGATCCTCAGCTCCAGGTATGGGAGGCCCCGGGTTTGATCCCAGCCGCGACATACCAAAGTCATTAAAATAGTAATAGTACAGCAGCTCCCTTGCTAACCCTCAAGCAAATATAAGCATACTTCCACGACTGGTTGGCGCTGTGTCGATAATAGGACTGGGTGTGGTATCATGCCAGTTGTTTGTGACATGCTATACACAATGAAGGCAGCACTGCCTTCAAGTGAACACAGTCTCTAGATAACTGAAATACTGTTAGTGGGATGATAAACCCAATAAATAAACAATATGTTATGATAGAGCAAACCAGCAGCAGATAGTGGAGATCCAGATCAGATTAGCAACTATCACAAAATACATACAAATCTTTATTCTGCCATCAGTCTTGAGGTCATACAATATTGAGGTCAGGTCTACTGGTACAATTCTTGTAGATTTCTTGGAAAGCCTGTCGACTTGGTGCCAAGATTTCTAACAACCATGCTGTCTGTTAGGTCATAAAGTGTTACCATAGCAACACATACTCGTCCCCACCCAAGAGGTAATCACCTAGAAAAGTATGCCTCAATTAATACTTAACCCGCTTCATACGCTAATAGTGCATACCATACTATATCTTATTTATAAGCTACCAACAGCATAAGTATGTAAACACATATTAAACAGACATCAGCAGCCAATAGTGCAAATTTAAGGTAGCAGGTGTTGGCTGATATGGATCTACAATGTTTGCATTCGCCTGAACAGTTACTGTTCTTCAAATTGAGAGTTGTAAGGTAATGTCTGTGATAGAGAACATAGAGCTGGTATATCTCACAGTCTCCACTTGAAGCAGATATAGTGCTGCCATGACTGCAATGTCATTCCCATGACTGCAATGTCATGTTTGTTTGTTTGGTATATCATCCCACCAACAGTTTTTGGGTTATCTGGGGACAGTGTCCACTATAGATATAGTGCAGCCTTCACTATAAACACATTGTTCTTCGCTAGCATGATACCACTCCTGGTCACATTATCTTGATCCCGGGCCAACCAGTCATGGAACTACCATTATAAATACTTGGGCGTTAGCAAGGGAGCTATAACACTACCATTTTGAATGACTTGGTATGTTGCTTCTTGGGATCAAACCTGGGGCCTTTCTGTACCTGGATCTAATGCAGTACCAATTGCAGTACCATGTCCAGTAATTAAATATCATGTGTATATGTTCTAGTTATATGGGTCACAGGGGTTTTAATACACATACATGTACCTGCACTTGTAGAAAGTATAGTCAATAAAGGAAGTATAGACATAAATAGTGCTCCCTTTTAAAGGTATCCGAATTTTCACATGAAACCTGAACAAAAACCATGTTTTACGCATTATTCCATTCCAGTTATTCTGAGGTAGTTAACTTACAAAAAATATATATATGTGCAGCTTTTCTGTGAAATCATGCCAAGAACGTGCTTAGAAAAAAATATAATTGTTACATAAACTGACACTAAGTAATTCCATCATTTCTTGCAATCACTTTCACCTTGCACAATGTTTACCTTCCTTGCCATTTAGAACAAATGTGCTGTAGATAATTAAAGCTTTAACTGAAATTTCTAATGAAGCGAAATGGTATGACAGAATTTACATCAACATAGGCGTAAAACTGGTTGTGATACCGCAAAACAAAACAACGTAAAGAAATGTAAACAAACAACAGAGAGGCAAGGCCATTTCTCTGACTCACTTGTATCCTTGGAAGGGGCAAAACATGCTCTCTGTACAAAACAAAGATGCATTTTGTTAAGATAGAGCAAAGTTGTTAAGCAAAAATTCAATCAGGCTAAGGCAGATAGTGTTGACCCAGAATAGGTGGCTCCTGCTGTGAACTGTTTGATCATCATCTACACTATTCCTGATGTGCCTTCATACACGTTATAAACAATTCATGATATCATATTAAGGTTGTCAGTAAGAATTAAATTATTGGGTTATTAACAAATGTAGAATGATATACAGAGGTCGTATTCATACAGAATCTAAGCAGTTTTTTTTCTGATTTGACCTTGAAAAAATGTCCTTAAATCAAAAGATATTGCCTTAGAAATAAGAAAATTTTGTAAGTTTCACTCGTTAAACCATGTTATCCAAGAAATTTCTTTGTATTTTTCACACTTTAAGGAAATTTCTTTGATTAGTAAGAAAAAAGAAAGATTTTTATGAATGTGATCTCAGGTCAACAAAAATATGGTTAAGAAACATTGAATATGTTTTTTTCTATAACAGTTGATACCATAATTATCAAGCAAACACATATTATGGGTACTTCATTAGTTGAAACAATGAGTGAATTAAATTCTAACTATAACCATGCTGCATTTGGCTTATAACTCTTTCTCATTTTAAGTTATCTGTTACATCTCTTTGCAAAGGTGCTCGTACATACTGCTAGTGACTCTGAAGCAAATAGTGCAGATTCTGGTCAGACAGGCTGGGAGCCAGCTGTACTCTGGTCAGATAGGCTGGGAGCCAGCTGGTCTCTGGTCAGACTGGTCAGATAGGCTGGGTGCCAGCTGGTCTCTGGTTAGACAGGCTGGGAGTAAGCTGGTCTCTGGTTAGACAGGCTGGGAGCCAGCATATCCTGATCAGACAGGCTGGGAGCCAGCAGATCCTGGTTAGACAGGCTGCGAGTCAGCTGGTCTCTGGTCAGACAGGCTGGGAAACAGCTGGTCGCTGGTCAGACAGGCTGGGAGACAGCTAGTCTCTGATTAGACAGGCTGGGAGTCAGCTGGTCTCTGGTTAGACAGGCTGGGAAACAGCTGTACTCTGGTCAGATAGGCTGGGAGCCAGCTGGTCTCTGGTCAGACTGGTCAGATAGGCTGGGTGCCAGCTGGTCTCTGGTTAGACAGGCTGGGAGCCAGCTGGTCTCTGGTTAGACAGGCTGGGAGCCAGCAGATCCTGGTTAGACAGGCTGCGAGTCAACTGGTCTCTGGTCAGACAGGCTGGGAAACAGCTGGTCGCTGGTCAGACAGGCTGGGAGACAGCTAGTCTCTGGTTAGACAGGCTGGGAGTCAGCTGGTCTCTGGTTAGACAGGCTGGGAAACAGCTGGTGGCTGGTCAGACAGGCTGGGAGTCAGCTGATCTCTGGTCAGACAGGCTGCGAGTCAGCTGGTCTCTGGTCAGACAGGCTGGGAGTCAGCTGATCTCTGGTCAGACAGGCTGGGAGCCAGCTGGTCTCTGGTTAGACAGGCTGGGAGCCAACAGATTCTGGATAGACAGGCTGGGAGCCAGCTGCTTTGAATATTTACTGTTTGCCAAATTTTGATCAGTTGATGTGTATCAGGTTATGAGCTACTGGGTATTAAAGTTGAGTTTTACAAAGAAACAAAAGATTATTTTAAGATATACAATAAAGGCATTATTATTGTCCATTATATTGAGCAGCCTCTAGCTGTGTCTGTTTACTTGATAGATGATTGTTATTATAGTATCTTCATAGGGGTGCTGTGTATTTTTGTCATTTTATGTGATGTTTCACACCTATTTTATCAACCTATAAACACACTGTGAACAAACAGTACAGCATTTAAATAAGACACATTCAGAGATAGAGCCGGTCTGTTTATAGATGTTGTAGAAGCATCTCCCTTCAGTTGCCATGAACTGTTTTTGATTCTTTACCTGCCTCGACCTAATGGATAAAGCTCAAGCAATTAGTTTAGTGCAGCTCAACAAGATTCTGCTAGGACTTGTACTGGTTCTATATGAGACTGTTTTGCAATGTATCTTAGTTAACTTAGAATGTTATTGTTGATAAAAAATTAGATTTTGCATGGATTATTAACACAAGTGGCTGGTTCAGGGATTAAATTTGTTGCTTTTTTCATCTTCATCCCAGGTTATCTCTATTGCCAAAGTTTCTTGGCTTAATGTGTGAAAAATGTAGCTGATACAGACTTTGATGCCAAAATTGATATTCATCAGAGGGGTTCAACTCAAAGATGTTTGGCCATAAATGATCTTGAATTCACCATCTTTATGTCAGGGTGAAAATTTATTTTAGCATTTTTATGGAGCCACCTTACTGTTTACACATGCAATTAAACTGGGTTAAATTTGTAAAGAAGTACTCTGTTGCATACTTGTCTGACTCCGCTCTTCGAGGGTTTGTCATCAAATTGGCCATCAAATAATATGTCAATGGAGGAGATTGTGTCTATTTGAAAATGTTATAGTGTTGCCCTAACTGTTATAACATGGCAGATTATATATTATTCTAGCCCCTACTGATATTTTCATAATTGTCATAAAACTTAATTTTAAGACATTTTTCTTCTTTTATTGTTTGCTAATGTATATTTGTTTCTTTGTATTGACATATGGTTATCCTCTACATAGGACCATATGGTGATTCGCTTAATGTAATTGATTAAAAAAACAACATTTACTGAAAGTGTCTGCAAAAAGTTCTTACTGTGCGCCAACCATTTGAAAAGCATCTCTTATTATGACAAAAATTGCAGTTGGTTTTTCTCCAGTTTTATTTTCTAAAAAAGTCGCTGCCTTGTAACTCCTGACTGCTTAGCCTCTAACTGCATGTGTTTGATTCTTGTTTGGGGTGAACAACTTAAAAATAGGAGGGCTCCCAGCTTTTCAATAGTGTTTGGTGGTTTTACTCGGCCATTTCTGTGGAGTCTTTCTCCATTATAAAAAAAACGGCCACAACAGCTCAGGTGGTAGAGCGTCGGCTTGCGAATCGGGCAGTCATGGGTTCAAACCCCGGTCGGGTCAAAGCAAAGACTTTAAAGTTGGTAGTGGTGGAAAGTTGGAAGTAGTTGCTTCCCTCCTAACGCTCAGGGCTAAGGAGACAGCATTATGCCTGACTCGTCAGTGTCAGTATAATGGACCGGCTGGTTCAGTCCCAAGGCACCTCATAAGTGCCCCTGTGCTATAATGATAGAAATGTCGCTGCACAGTATCGGAAAAAATGCCGGCAAATCCCAGTCCCATTACAATAGGTGGACATCACTTTTAAATCTGTCACTGCCCAGTATTGTAAAAACAAAATCAAGGACATGATGTATATGGAACAATTGCACGAAAATAGTAAACCATATCTAAATATAAAAAATATGCCAATGTCATGCATAGAGCTGGCATTTAATGTGCAAACAGTAAGCTGATAAAAAAGTATTTTATTTTTTTGTCTGAACCTTATGTTGGTACATTTTAATCAATCTTGCAGTGGGGCTAGGTTTTCTCCCATCAGTAGTGATGCCATGTGGCTATCACATGCTAGTGTTTGTTTTACCTTGCTACTTTCAGTATCAAGCACGGCAGAATACACAAACTGTCCTTGATATGAGACATGAGTGTCACTGTGTCACTAATGTTTTAAATTGTTAGGGATCAATGTTAGGCAGTGCTTTTTATCTACCTGCAAAAATTGTCTGTCTATCCATCAGTCTTGTGTGCTGATAATCATTCCTTTGTTAATTATAAGACAAATTTCACTTATGCTTATAATTATGGATGACTGATATTAATGTGTTGTAAAGGTGAGATAACTCATTTTTTTTCATTCTGGAGTGATTGCCCTTTCTTATTTTTTCTTCACAAAAATTATTTTGCGGAAAACACCTTTCAGTGGACATTATTTGAAATCAGACATTAAATGCTCTTAAATATTTAATTTTGTCCAAAAAGAGGAAGTAATGCTATTGTTTGATATGTTTATCTCATTCAACCCCTGCAACTGCTGGTATTTATAACAGCCTAATAAACTAATAAGATACATAGTGGATAGTCTCCCCTGAATTATTCCTGAATGCAAGTAGGTCCTTTTATTTGGATTACTCGGGTTTTGTGCTTGTTCCCTTTGGGGTGTATGTTGGCTTTTATTTCTTTCTTGTGATATAAAGGCTAACCGTCCTCAATAAACACTTCCATTGCCTTGTTTAGATAACATATCTCAGTAAGTATTTAAATGGATTTAAACATTTAATTTATGCAATATAGTAAGAAATCTAAATGTTTGTAATTGTAACATCTGCATAAGAACAGGCAATAAAGTCCAAGAATTCCAAGTAAAAGGACCTGCCTACTAATTTGACTACCTCGGATATTATCTTAAAAGGAAGACAACTTATATTTCACTAATGTATCCCATTTTAAGAATGCTGGCATACAATTAGATTCTCATAAGAAATAATAAAATCCATTTAATTAATCAATTTCATTTACTCTTCTTAAAAATAGGCTTATTTTGTCTGAATTGAAAATTCTTTGCTGTAATTTAGGTGTAAAAAAAACAACATATTTATTAATAAGAACATGTATTTTAACATAGTGCTTGTCTTTTATGACTTATTGGGCTTCTAGTACACCGTTCCACAATCACAATCACATAATAGTCAACAGAAATGTACAGAAGGAAGTTTGAGATAAATATTTACCCAGATCCCATTACTGAATGTCTCTGTATATAAACCCCAGTGACACATCAATTTTGTTTCAAGTGGAACAAAGTTATTGGGTTTCAAAACAAAACTTCACATACCCCTGTTGGCAGCCCTTGTCTTGTTTTTTTTATTGTACACATGTTTGCAAAAAAATCGCTTGCTGCAAATTCAACCCTTAACTTGCTAGATTTGTCCCTAACCCTGATTAGTTCTTAATCATTTTTCTTACATTGACAGGCAAAAATTGCATTAACATATTACTAGAAATTCAGCAGGAAATACTCAAGGTCCTGATCAGACAGGTTCAATCTGGGTGTTGGTTGATCTAGATTGACACTATTTGCCAAAGTCATTTAAATATGTGCCAGGCAAGCTAAGGGTATCAATATCAATCTGATTGTGCAATAGTTAACAAATCACTTTAATATCTAGGGTTCCATGGCCTAGCAGTTAGAAGGCTAAAGAAACCATTCTGTGGCCCTGTGAATTGTGACAATACCCATTTGTGGGCTAAAGTGCCGTCAGCTTTGAAAATGATAAAAATGAGTTATGTCTTAACTTAAAAGATCATGGTTAAGTGAACCATGGGTTAGTGACCCTCTGACAGATAGCATTCTTTGAGCTTTTCTGTTAGTACATGCCTATTTGAGACAGAGTTTGGTCTTGGCTCAAACATAGACCTATTCCCTTCAGGGTGAATGTTCCATATACTTAGCTTATCTGGCTGCTTAATATATGTTTATTTGTTTGTTTGTTTGTTTGCTTGTTTGTTGGGTTTATCATCCCACCAGCAGTATTTCAGTTATCTGGAGATGGGGTCCACTTGAAGCAGATATACCGGTAGTGCTGCCTTCACAGTGTTTAGCATGCCGTGAACACCTGACATGATACCACTCCCAGTCACATTATCCTGACAGTTGGCCAACCAGTCTTGGAACTACCCTTATATTTAATTGAGCTTAAGCAAGAGAACTATACCACTACCATTTTTAACAACTTTGGTATGTCGCAACCCGGGATCAAACCCCGGGGCCTCCTGTACCAAGAGCCAATGCTCTAACAACTGTGCTAACATTAATATTTTTAACTACAAATTTTTAGCTGGCTTACTCTTTGTCAGCAGAAATTTGTTGAAGCTCGTTTAACCAGTTATAATAAAAACATATATTCAAGCAACAAGAAATTAAAACAGAAACATTTATTCTAGCAATAACCTATTGGATAAAAACTTACATTCTAGCAATGTTTAATTAAAGCAATGAAAATATATTTTAGCAATGATCAATTAAAAAAATACAAAAAACCCACATATTCTAGCAATGATCAATTAAAACCAAAAAACAACAACATATATTCTAGCAATGATCACGTAAAACAAAACAAAAACCCACATATATTCTAGCAATTATCAATAAATATAAGTGGTCATATTGTTTTCTTAGTTTAATAATAGCTAACTGGGCAGCGTAGTAGGAAATGTTTGTAATGATGATTGTGGTATTATGCCTCACTTTTCACATAGGTGAAATATATCAATAATTTGTGGAATTGCTTCAGGTAACAATACTTGATTTTGATTATTTGAGATGTTTTTAGTCCAAACTGTCAGGATACCACCCTTAATACAGTCTTTATCAGCATGTTCTGCATATTTGGATATTTCGCAACATGTTTGTGTTCAGATTTTTATTGGTGAAGTTGTTTAGTATATTCAAAAGAGACACACTGGTACATTGATAAAGATGAGGCGATTTAATGTGAGTGTTGGCAATATACCAAAAATTAATATTCACTGAATTGAGAGAACTGTTCACATTCAAGTCACAATCCACTCCATTTATATATTAGAAAAAGCATGGATGTAAAACATCCAAGGCATTGAAGAGAGCACGCGCTTTAAACAAGAAAATGACTGTTCTCTGAAATAAACACTCTCTTACACTGTCGATTCATTACATTAGTACATGAGACTAACAAACCGTAACTCTGAATGGGGACTTTCTCCTACTTTGCTTTCTTCCTTGATGTGTGCTACATTTGTAATTACAAGCTGCATCATTTATATCACCTTATTTGGTTTCTTTTATTCAAGAAAATGGGGCGCCCCTGGTGTCATGGTAGAGTCTCCAATTTGTAACACCTCTGACTGCTTAGCCTCTCACCACTGGGGTTCGAGTCCCGTTCCGGGCAAAGGACTTAATGTGGGAAGGTCTTTCAGCTGACTTGTGCTGTGACACTGGTTCTACCCAGACATTTGTCTGGGGTCTTCCTCCACCAAAAAGCTGGATGTTTCTCTTATGGTGATAATTGGTCGCTGCAATGTATTTCAAAAACAAAAAAAAAAACATTATAGAAGACCTCGCCAAACAGCTACCAATTCATGTTAATGCCAGCTACCTTTATAATTTCAAGCTGAATTTTATTGTTGCAAGCTACACTGTTAAAAAAATACTCAGTTTTTTTTGTCTGAATAAACTGTTACAGGAAAGCTGCACTAGGGTCCCCATATAAAATGCATTTTGCAAGAGGCAATACCAAATACTTACAACTTGATGCGAAGGTAAAGATATATTGACAAAGTCTGTTGCAACTAATGCAGATCATGCCAGGTGTCCGTGGCATGCTATACACAGTAAAGGCAGCACTATATCTGCTTTAAGTGAAAACTGACTCCAGATAACTGAAATACTATTGGTTGGATAATAAATCCAAACAAACTAACAGATCCTGATCAATCATATCCCAGTGGGCGATGGCTGATTTGGTTCTACACTGTTTCAATATACCCTGATCACACCTAGCAGAGTTAAAGTTTAAGTCCACTTGAATAGATTAAAAGGAGTAGGTATTAAATGTACTTAACCTTTACTGTTTGTGTTTATTTGTCATACTATAATTCAGGCCACCTGTATGTTTACTTACTTACAAAGGCCCGCTGCGGGTCAAGAAAGTAGTACTTAAGGTGAAAAAGTTCAAAGTGAAAACTACATTGAATGAAAAAAAGAAATTTTTTGGCCTAGTTTGATATTTTAACAAAGCGATTTATTGAAGTTTAAGATCAAGCTGAAAACTTATGCCTTGCTGTTTCTTAGCTGACATTTAATATATTGACTTCTTTAAATCATTTGGAGTTTTAAATGTAAACACTTTGAAAACAATTTTAGAATGGGGCTGGTATTTTCAGTTTGAAAACAATTTAAGAATGGGGCTGGTATTTTCAGTGTGATTATGTTTTGGCAAATTATTTGAAGAACTGGCATTTTTAAACTTCTTGATAAGATCAATAATGGTACAATTAATGATATGAAATGATATTGGTAAAATTAATGATATGAAATGATATAAGTTAAACATAATGTTTGTCAAATGTGCCCTCATATAACATATGTGTCCGTTGGTAGAACATTGACTTCAAAACATGTCTTAAACAGAATATTATTTCTTTCTTTTTATGATACCAATGTCTATCTTTTTTTCTCTGAACTCATACTATAACTTTTATACTGGACCTGGTAGCATAACCGGTAGAGCATCAGCTCCATCTATGGGAGGCACTGGGTTTGATGCCCAGCTGTGACATACCAGTCATTTTAATATGATAGTGGTATCGCTCCCTTTCTCCCTTGCTTACCCTCAAGCAAATATGTGGGTAGTTCCACAACTGGTTAGCCCAGTGTCAGGATAATGTGACTGGGTGTGGTATCATGCCAGGTTTTCACAACATGCTATACGCAGTGTAGGCAGCACTATATCTGCTTCAAGTGGACACCATCTCCAGATAATGTGAAATACTGTTGGTGGAACACTATAAACAGTAAACAAACAATTTACAATATTATTAATGCCACCAATGTCTCTTTTTCTCTACTATCACTATAATTCTTATATCAGAGATAAGTTCAATTTTCTGATGAAAATAATTATATACGATTTACTTACATATTGCCTTACCTTTGTCTTTTTCATATGCTGTTCTGATGGTTTTATCTGCTGTTATAGGTAAGTTTTATTTTTTTTTACATGAAAAATATAATTGAAATATGAATTCTACTGTGTGTGAGTATTGTTTAAAAGTACATGCCTTCAATCCGCCTGTAGGCATTGTGATCACCATTTTACATGCCCCCTACAATAACAAACCATGGCAGTAAAATTGCCAAACTCTGATATTCCTCCTTTAAAAAAGGTAACAATACCTTGATTGTCTTTTGATTAATTCTTCTATCACATTGTCTGGTTATAATGATTTAAAACTTGTATTATTTGATTTACATTTCATTTCTTACAGACTTATCTCATATAATTGGAAACTTGATGGAAAAAATAAAAAAAAAAACAATTAATGTACCATTTATACCATATATGTGGACCATCACATTTAGAAATCATTGTCACCTGTAATAGGTTATTCAGGCATTCTTTTAATAGTTAATGAATGCTCACATGATGAATCATATTTGACAATCCCCGGTCTTGTTAATTAATATCTGATAAATACCTGTTGGACAAGTGTGTTTTGTATTGGAGTTGTCAATACACCTACTCAATTGGACATGAGTCATGTTTAAGTATGGTGGGAATAAAAAGTTTGTTTTGTTTTGTCTTTAAAAACATCGTTGCAACCAATAATGGTCATCATAGCAACATCCAGCTATTTTGGTGGAGAAATGCCTCAGACAAATGTCTGGATCAACCACCCCTGCTGTGCAGGCCAGCTGGAAAACCTTCCCACATTAGGTCCATCACCCCAAACGAGAAAACTTTGTTAATCTTCTGTTACGTGTACCAAAATAGTTACAAAGTTGTGATGTCACTACAACGGAATGGTCCTCATTATAAGCCAGTATAGAGCTTAAGTCTGGCTTAAGCAAAGAGTATAGATCTAGACATACGCATTTTAACTATAATTGAATCTTTGGATTATGGTATATTTTTATATAAGGCTATTTTATACAACATTACAGATAAGAAACATCAAAAATAATTTCAAACTTGTATTAAGTTAAACAATATCAACGTATGTAGTTTGCTTGATTGGTTGAACCTTATTGACTGACATAATCAGACCCCACTCATTTATAATAAGCTGTTGTTGTGAAGCTCCTCTGATGTCATACACTGAGCTTGACTAATGCCGCTTACATGTTTAGAAACATATCCTTCAGTGATTTTGTTTAATTTTGTAGAATTCTCTAGTAACAGTGATACATTTTTTCTAGATTTTGTTGAAGTTATATGAACCAAAATATGTTGCATCTCCTGGATTTGTGATTTTTGATCCCAGGCAATTTCTTCACAGAATTGGATATGATTTTGTCGTAAGCCTGAACACTGCATTTTGTGGGCAATAAAAGGCAGATAAAAATGTCTATCAACTCGCTTGTCAGGCTTTTGCTCAATGAGTACACGTAATCTTAAAATTTTGTAAAGAAAAATACCTTATTTCATGCAGAAATGCATTGTGTGAGAAAACAACACTGGCCTTTTTTATGCGTGAGGTATATCTTTTTGTTCATTCTCCAGGTCCGGAAGATAATAAAGTATGAATATCAGTATCACGGACATAAAGAGGTGCAGTGTGCAAGGATATTTTCCTTTTTCGTGAAATTGCTTTTTGTTGTTCATTTTTCTTATTTGAAAGAAAACATAAATGAGGAAATATGTACCTTAAGATATGCATAAGAATAGGTACAGACATTATAGCCCAAGCTTCTGTAATGTCTTAATTATCTCCTATTATTTATCAATCTTGACTGAGTATTACTTTTGGCACTGTTACATGATTTGTTTGAAACTTAGAATAAAATTAATATTTGTTTTTATTGCTCATGTGAGTTATGTCCCTTTGTTTACATTCACTTCTCAATTAACTGTCCATCTTGTGACACAAAGAGGCTTGGTGAAGACAACCTTTGGTCATAATAGTCACAGACAATTATGTACTGACCTGCTCATGGTCAGATATATGCACAATTGTTCTATGAAGAAAAGAGAGTTTTTCGGCTCTGTGTAACCATATGTGTCAGTTTTGTTGTACCACTTAGGTTAAAGTTTTGCATGTAAATACAATCAAGCTTGTATCTAAATAACCAGTTCATAGATTGGAATGAAATTAAATATAAATATGTCTTCCTGTTGGTCTGATATAATAAAGTTTGACAGTTACATGTTGGATTTTGTGAGAAATATAGCCTTGGTAGGACTTAAAAAGATTTGTTGCACACAAAATACAGGTTAAAGTTTTGTGGTAAAGTACTTGAATAGTTGAGAGGGCTCTCTTCAGACAGCTGTTGTTTCATTTTGGTGTAAAGTCATCTCTAATGTTAGGTTGTAACAGTATTTATTGGCAATAACTGTAGTCTGGAAGTAAAAGTCTGACATTCAGACATGTTCTGTTTTAATTTGTATATATAGCACATTATAGGGAATGTTAGGAAATTTACATACATGTTAATACTGGTACATTGCTTGTTTTTAATTGAAACATGTGTGTATTTCATTTGATTCATGGTATAATTACACATCAACATCTGTGATAAGCCTTCATAAATAGCTTGAGTGGGAGATGATATATCCATATTCATTATATTGTCAAAACAATGTTACTTGTCAAAATTGGCTTTAATAAAGTAATATGTTAATTAATATCTAAAATATGTTTTTAATGTCTAATTTCATCATATCTGGAAGATTGCTTATTACAAAATTGCCAGGCTAAAGATAACTGCTGGAAGTAGTTTGATCAGGATCTACACTATTTGCTGAAGAGGTTCAAGTGCTGTATCTTGTTACCTTTGTTGTAAATAAATAAGATTTTGTAGGGGGCAACCGTGGTTTAGTCGCCGATTTGCAACTCCTCTGACTGCTTAGCCTCCCACTGGGTGGTTTCGATTCCTGTTCTGAGCGATGGACTTATTGTGGGAAGGTCTTCCAGCTGACCTGCGGTGCGCCAGTGGTTCTATCCAGACATTTGTCCGGGGGTCTTCCTCCACCAAAATAGCTGGACGTCACTATAATGATCATAATTGTGCTTTGATATATCTCCCAAACAAACATAAGATTTTGTAGTGCTTAAAAATAAATGTAGAAAAAAGTTCTATGACCAACTGGTTCGGTATGTTGTGGTAGAAATATATTTTTGGCTGGTTGAAAGGTTAAGAGACATTCAGTGTCTTGAACGACATGACAGTCATTTTTGTTCCTCTTTTGATCTGGAGTGGGTCATGCTTAAAATTAGCCAACATCTGTCGTACACATTCTTGTGACATTTATTATAAGATGCTGATAGCATCACTTTGTACCATGAGTGGTCTGCCTACATATTTATCAAACAATGGGATTTTTGTAACTCGGTGCACTTATTTTGATTACCATGCAATTATCTCTTAAGTGTCCTAGCATCATCAAAGTTTACTATTCTTGGTATTTTTGTCGTAATTGTGGCAGCAAGGGTGAGGTAGACTTGGAACTTTCAACTTCTGAATCCTTGAACATCTTGGTTTGTGGGGTGACTGTAGCCGAGTGTTTAGAGTCGTTGACATGTAACCCCCTTATCACCTCACCACATGGGTTCGAGTCCCGGTTGGGGCAAGGTTTTCCAGCTAAGCTGCTGTTCGCCAGTGATTCTACCCAGATATAACTCTTGGTCTTCCTCCACCAATAATTAACTGGACATTGACAATATAACCATAAATGTGTTTGTGCAATGGAACAAAAAAACAAAACCAGCACCTTGGTTTGAGCCCTGGAAGGTGTGAAAACTTGTATGTCCAGTTGTCCTCCCATTGATCGCTGGTGCAATTGCTGGTGTCTTCTGCCACCAATAAAAGATCACTTTCATTATTAAACCATTATTCTCTCAGCGTAATGTATGAAAAAATGAAGGAGCTCCCAATGCTGACTCCTAGAGTCACGGACTTGAAACTCCTCTGACTGCTTGCCTCTCATTCCCTGTGTTCTAGTCTGTGTCAGGTAAAAGAATTAATATGGGAAGGTGGCTGCCACAGTGTGCCGGTGGTTCTACCCAGACAGTTGTCCAGGATCTTCCTCCATCAAAATAGCTGGACATTGCTTTATAATAATAATGGCCATGATGTATTTCTAAAACAAATCTAAAAATGCATACAAAAATAGTTCTCTCAGTACTATGTATCTAAAAACAAAAGGTCTCTAAGTGCAATCTTAAGAGATATAGATATATATATATATATATAAAATGATGTGGGTTTTTTCTAAGCAACCTTACATCTTTTTATTTCTATATTTGTTAATTCTTTTTTTTTTATGACGTGTCATGTGTGCTTGGAAAAGATAATTGTGTGGTATTAGTCTGTTATGCGTCGTGACGGAAACTGGTCCTTAATGCTATTTTGTCTCCTCCCATTGTTCTCATAGATTACTAATCATGAATTGATGACACTAAGGTAAATAATGTAGATCCAGATCAGGATTTTCTATATTTACCACTGTCCGGAAGTGGCTAATCTAGAGCCAAGCTATTTCCTGTCCAGGTTCGTTTCAAGCAGTTTGTATGCTAACTTTTATATGTAGTTGTTAGAAACAAAACCTCATAATTTTGATTGTGTTGCTGACAAATACAGCAGCTAAGGGTGTAAGTGTCTCAAGCTGTCACTACAGACTAATCATGAAGGTTTGTGGCTTTGAATTGTTCATTCTTCCTGTCCTCACCATATATGTGAATCTTTCCTCGAGATGCATTCTTTTTCTTATCCTAGTGTCAAATCATCTTTAATCAAGTGGAGGTATTGTCATAATGCTGTCGTGGGTGTTGGTGTCAAAATTAGTAACTTTTTTTTTGTTAAGAACCATTTCTTAAAACACTGTGAAAAAATGCATTTCAAACTTAGTGTATCAAAACAGGAACCCACTTCAAGGCAGGTTACCCTAAAATTAATTTTGACAGAGTTATGCCCCATTAGTGACTGAGAATTTTCTGTGTTGCTGGTTTTGATTTAGCCCGTTTCTTAAAACCTGTCAAATATATTCATTTCTAACTTGAAATGCTGTTTAACTATCAAAAGCTGAACCCATCTTGATAGAGCAGGCAACCCTAAAATTCATTTTGGCTCAGTTATGTCCCTTTTTCTATAAATTTTCCTCTGTTTTTTTACTACGTGGTTTTAATATTCACCTCTGTCTTTGTCACACTGGGCAACAATGTTGACTCATTAAGTAGTTACATTTTGTTGGTGTTGCCCATATCTAAATTGTTAGTATTTTAACTGTTTTATTGCTTATCATTTTCTCTGATTTATTTTCTTTTCTTTGAGTAAAAGTTTAAGAGTATTGGCTGCAACTTGATTGTTTTTGTTGTTTGACTTATAAAGCTGATTCTTATATAAAGGGTGATGATTTTTGCACAGAGTACAAGAGGAAGTGATGGTGAGGAGGAGAAAGATAAATGATGAGGAGAATTATTGATTGGTAATCTTGATGATGAGGAGGAGGAGGGTAAATTGTTAGGATAAGGATGTGGAGCAAGAAGAAGATGAATTATGAGAGGAGGAGAAAGATAAATCATGTGAAGGGGAAGATAAATTATAAGGTGGATGATAAGGAGGGGAAGAAAGATAAATTATGAGGATGAGGAGGAAAAAGATAAATGATGGTAATGATTATTGATTGATCATTAGGATGCAGAGAAGATTGAAAAGAAGGAGGAAGATAAATGATGGTGATAATTATTGATTGATAATTAGGATGCGGAGAAGAATGAAAAGGAGATAGATAAATGATGGTGATAATTATTGATTGATAATTAAGATGGGGAGAAGGATGAAAAGAAGGAGGAAGATAAATGATGAGGATGATAATTGATTGATAACTTTAATGAGTAGGAGAAGGATGATGATGATGATGATGATATTATGATGATTTTCTTTATCTGTCACTAATTTTTCTCCATTTAAACCATCATTAAAGTATATGGTAAACTGTCTTTAAATTATGCCAAAGCTTGCAGATATGTACAGCATACAATCACATTGACGTAAAACTTGACGTTATCTTGTATAATTAAAGTTACCCTCAAGGGGGGGTAGCAACCTTGAATAGTTTTTATTCCAACCTGACCAGACGTTATAATTGTGTTATGAAATTTGAGTATGATAAGCTGGTGATAATTGGTCAGTGGTTGATAATAAGTTGATTGAAATAACCTAATTTCTCATTGGGTTATATCACCTGGAGACCTTGAGGTTACTGTTGTTGATGGATTGTTGTGTGAGAAGTTATGGCCCTTAGCATGCTACATTTAATAATAAGCAAATACTCTTGGTTATTTGTGAACAACTACTTGCAAAGAAGACCAGGCATTGTAAAATGCGGCCAATACTTCATATCCTGATCAGACGGCTCCCCGTTCTGGGCTCTGTGATTTGTATCTACACTTTTTGCCAGTGCCTTATAAATTCAATCTAAGCAGATTAAGGTATATTTGTATAAATTGGAATTAAAATATCAAATCTGAACACAGTGCAGTTACGCCCCTTTAGTCTAATATCGGGGAATATTCAGGCTAAATCATAATAAAATATTTGTTATTTAGTTGATATTCATTTAAAATAATAAATCTTGCATAATTTAGGTTTCTTCTGCTAAATATTGCAAATTGTTAAGTGAACTATACAGATACCATTTTTACAAGTTTAGTAAAATGTTGTTTCCCAAAATGTTTACTTTGACCACTCATGCAAAATCTGGTATATATCTTTGCCTACCTTAAATTCACTAGTTTGAGATGAAATTTCCTGTCTTAATTGCATTCTTTAAACTTAGTGAGTATTTAGACTATTAACCAGTACTCATTGTTAATTTATATGAGGCTTTTTTTAAAGTTTGATTAGCCTTATTCAAAAATATAGTTACATAAAACCAGTTTTCTATAAGGATCGCCAATGCATGAAGTGAAGTCAAGCTCAAATGGTTTGCTACATAATTGTAACACAGTGCTGACGGTTGCTATTGCTGCATGTTTTCCTGTTTATGTTGGGGGTAGGGGTGCTTTGTGGGCAAGATGATGTAGAAGGTTATGAATGGAGATGATTTGGAAGGTTGCAAAGTGGGGATGATTTAGAAGGTTATGAATGGAGATGATTTAGAAGGTTGTGAAGCGATACATTCTGTACATCATAGGTCACAATACCTTTCAGATGACAATAACCTCCATCACAGTGAAGGAAAAGAAAACAACCAGAATTGGATGAACTTGATGTATTTGAATGCTTGTTTGTAAACATCTAAAAAAAAATTTGAATGAACCTTTATGGTGCATCATGAGTCATTTAGACAGCCAGGTAAACATGGTCTGCACCTGTCTAGTTTGCATATTTAAAGCCCCTCTTCAGGTTAGTAATTTGCATATTTAAATCTCCTGCTGATCATTAATTTGCATAAATTAAAAATCAGTCTGTCATTATAAAGGTAGTTGTCGTTATAAAGGAAGTTAAATATCAGCTGATGACATTTCAACTGTCTGCTTCTATAAGCTTGAGTTTATTTTTGTATGTCTTGTCTCTAAGTTTCCTCCTTCTTATGCTATTTTCTAATGAGTCATAATTACATTGATGAAGGCTATCTTAGTCCTGTTACAGCTAAGCAATGTTATAAAAACACTCACTTATTTTTGTGTTTATATTTATGTATCAAAATAAATTATATTGTTATCATTATTTTGAATCTTGAAAACCTGATAAACATTATAATATGTCAGAAGCAATATTGTTTTTAGTGTTCATAAAATTTGTGAAAGGTTATTTTTTAGGTTATTTTATGTTAAATGTGCCCAACTCTGATTGCATTTATTGCAATATATGGTGCCACATTCTTTCCATACAACTTTTTGATTATAAATTAAATACACATTTTACTTGTAGAAAGTATTTGTGGAAATATGACTGATTAAATTAGAAAGGAAACATTTTTTTACTGCATGTCCAGGTGTGTAAGTGTTTGATAGCAAAGAGTTGGGCTACTGGGCTGTAAGTCTAATCTGATTGGGTGGTTCCAAGGTGACTGCAAAGTCATGTTACTCCTCCTGTAATGCATTTCAATGTCACATGACTCCATGGGCTTGCATTGTAAGGCTACTTCTGATTGGCTGGTTCGAAGTTTGCTTAACGATCACATGCATCCAGCAATGTTCATATGACTTGTACTATAATGCATTTAAATGACACATTATGTTAAGGGGATATAAGGCTTCTTTTGATTGGCTGGTTCCAAGGTGATTTCAAGGTCATATGACTCGACCCAGTTTAATGTCACCTGGTTCTATAAGAATGCATGCAGTTTGCCTATTAGGCAAGGCCATGGCCTTGAGGAGACGTTGATCTTGAAGTTGATGTGAAAGTAGATGTTCTTGTTTTCCTTGACTATTTGTTGAGTCATATTCCTATTTAAAAAAAAAAATCAGACATAATATTATGATTAAAGCTGAAGTCTCAAGTGGTCAGATGACAAATGACTCAGGATTATACATTTATGTTAGTAACCCTGACCGGAAAATGAAAATAAATGTACTAAGATGACGTGAGAAAGAATAGGTCGAGTTAAAACACAATTACTGGTTTTTGTTTTCTTCCTAACCTTGAAATGAAAATTTAATCAATGCTTATGGCTGCAGAATTGTGCAGTGTGGTAACAAAGCAAATAAAATCAATTTGATGGGATGTAAGAGGTGTTCACAATTTTCTCTATTCATACAGATAATGATTCAGCTGCAAAGTTAATTAAAGCCTACCCTTACATAACTCTTCTTAAAGCCATATTGATTCTTTCATTCCTTTCTAAGAATTATTTAATACAGAAATGGGTAGAAATAGGGGCTTTTAAAAGTGTGTACGAAGAATGGTGACCAAAGATTATTAGGTTTTGGTGGTACATTTGCTAAGATCTGGAGCTATTGTTACTTTTAACAGTGCAAAAATGATCTTTTCTTAGGGATTTATGTGAGAAAACTTCTTCCGATTACCCACATTTATTTAGTAAAGCTGATTCAGTGGTTATTTTAATAATAATTATTAAACATAGTTATGTAACACTCAGTGTTGTATTGAGGGCACCCATGGCCAACTTGAAACTCCTTAGCCCCTCGCCGTTTAGACGTTAATACCAGTCTGGGCGAGAATTTTCCCATGAGGAGATTTTCCAGCTGACCAGTGTGTGGCACTGTTCTTCCCAGATAAATGTCCACCTTTCTTCCTCCACCAATAATCAGCTGGATGTCACCTTTTTGACTATAATTTTGTCAGTTTAACAAAAAAACAAAACCACAACTTATTATTATATAGTTTAAAGGTGGTGTCTGACAGTTTTGACCAGATTCTTTTCTCTACAAAATGCTGATTATTGATGTCCTAAATCTATTTGCAAAGTGAAGCATAACATCATTACAAATATGTATTTCCTATTTAACTAAGAAAACCAACGTAACTTTGTATAATCTTTCGGGTAATCTGCTGTAACGTCGATATATATTTTTAGTAGAAATCACATTCATGCTTATTTATAGTTTTAGGAAGAATGTGCATGTAGAGTGTTTCATTTCACGATTTCTACTTACCACACTTGCTAATAACCATATTTAATTCTTGGTCCCTTTAATCTGCCTACAACTTCATGCAAAGGGAACTAAGCATTTTTCCTAGAGACTTCATAGCAAATAGTTCTGGCCTGTTGGGATGTTTACTATTTGACTAAACCTGGTCAGGGAGCTGGCCTGTTGGGATGTTTACTATTTGCCTAAACCTGGTCAGGGAGCTGGCCTGTTGGGATGTTTACTATTTGCCTAAACCTGGTCAGGGAGCTGGCCTGTTGGGATGTTTACTATTTGCCTTAACCTGGTCAGGGAGCTGGCCTGTTGGGATGTTTACTATTTGCCTAAACCTGGTCAGGGAGCTGGCCTGTTGGGATGTTTGCTATTTGCCTAAACCTGGTCAGGGAGCTGGCCTGTTGGGATGTTTACTATTTGCCTAAACCTGGTCAGGGAGCTGGCCTGTTGGGTTGTTTACTTTTTGCCTAAACCTGGTCAGGGAGCTGGCCTGTTGGGATGTTTGCTATTTGCCTAAACCTGGTCAGGGAGCTGGCCTGTTGGGATGTTTACTATTTGCCTTAACCTGGTCAGGGAGCTTGCCTGTTGGGATGTTTGCTATTTGCCTAAACCTGGTCGGGGAGCTGACCTGTTGGGATGTTTACTAGTTGCCTAAATCTGGTCAGGGAGCTGGCCTGTTGGGATGTTTACTATTTGCCTAAACCTGGTCGGGAGCTGGCCTGTTGGAATGTTTGCTATTTGCCTTAACCTGGTCAGGGAGCTGGCCTGTTGGGATGTTTACTATTTGCCTAAACCTGGTCGGGGAGCTGGCCTGTTGGGATGTTTGCTATTTGCCTAAACCTGGTTGGGGAGCTGACCTGTTGGGATGTTTACTAGTTGCCTAAATCTGGTCAGGGATCTGGCCTGTTAGGTTGTTTACTTTTTGCCTAAACCTGGTCAGGGAGCTGGCCTGTTGGGATGTTTACTATTTGCCTAAACCTGGTTGGGGAGCTAACCTGTTGGGATGTTTACTAGTTGCCTAAACCTGGTTGGGGAGCTGGCCTGTTGGGATGTTTACTATTTGCCTAAACCTGGTCAAGGAGCTGGCCTGTTAGGTTGTTTACTTTTTGCCTAAACCTGGTCAGGGAGCTGGCCTGTTGGGATGTTTGCTATTTGCCTAAACCTGGTCGGGGAGCTGACCTGTTCGGATGTTTACTATTTGCCTAAACCTGGTCAGTTTGTACGTAGCAGGCCAGGAATTCATTCAGTTGTCTGACTCTTCCACATATCTGCTTAGAATTAAGTACAACAGTGCCGAGGTAATTAGCAAACCTTCTTGTTAATAATTGAGAATGAATCTATCCTTGGACAGGCTAGGATGGAATTAATGGTGATTCGCTGTTGTTTTCTTTTAATGATGCAAGACAAAGGCTAAGGTCCCCAGGGGACTGGAAGGTATCTGGTAAGATTCCACAGGTAAGCGGCAGATGACCTTGAGATAGAACCTGAGAGAGAAGTACATCCCTCATACACTTCTGAATGCTAACTCTTTCATCATGTTGCCATTCAAAGCTTTCCAGACATATTGCTAAAGACTCTGTAGCAAAGAATTAAGAACCTGATCAGACAACAGGTTGATCCGGAACTAAGCTGTTTGCCTAAATATATAAATATGCCTAAATCGTTTAGATATGTGCTATAAACCTGTGTTAAACACTATCATACAAAATACTATCATTGCAATATGAAACATATTCTTTATTATTCACTTATGTAAAGTGTCTTGAATCTTTTTAATTAAAACGACATTGAAATCTAGCCATTAAGGTAAAGTTTCATTGTTAACTTATAAGCTGCTATGCATGAAGAGATCAGACTACAGCAAATAGTGCAGATCTGTTTAATCAAGATATCACAGAGAGTTGTTTAATCAAGGTCTGCACTTACTGCTGCAGTAAATCAAGCTGTCACAGAGAGCTGTTTGATCAATGTCTGCACTTACTGCTGCAGTTAATCAAGCTTCCACAGGGAGCTATTTGATCAAGGTCTGCACTTACTGCTGCAGTAAATCAAGCTGTCACAGGGAGCTGTTTGATCAAGGTCTGCACTTACTGCTGCAGTAAATCAAGCTGTCACAGGGAGCTGTTTGATCAAGGTCTGCACTTACTGCTGCACTTAATCAAGCTTCCACAGGGAGCTGTTTGATCAAAGGTCTGCACTTACTGCTGCAGTAAATCAAGCTGTCACAGGGAGCTGTTTGATCAAGGTCTGCACTTACTGCTGCAGTTAATCAAGCTGTCACAGGGAGCTGTTTGATCAAGGTCTGCACTTACTGCTGCACTTAATCAAGCTTCCACAGGGAGCTGTTTGATCAAGGTCTGCACTTACTGCTGCACTTAATCAAGCTTCCACAGGGAGCTGTTTGATCAAGGTCTGCACTTACTGCTGCACTTAATCAAGCTTCCACAGGGAGCTATTTGATCAATGTCTGCACTTACTGCTGCAGTTAATCAAGCTGTCACAGGGAGCTGTTTGATCAAAGGTCTGCACTTACTGCTGCAGTTAATCAAGCTGTCACAGAGAGCTGTTTGATCAATGTCTGCACTTACTGCTGCAGTTAATCAAGCTGTCATTGGGAGCTGTTTGATCAATGTCTGCACTTACTGCTGCAGTTAATCAAGCTGTCACAGGGAGCTGTTTGATCAAGGTCTGTACTTACTGCTGCAGTTAAGCTGTCACAGGGAGCTGTTTGATCAATGTCTGCACTTACTGCTGCAGCTAATCAAGCTGTCATTGGGAGCTGTTTGATCAATGTCTGCACTTACTGCTGCAGTTAATCAAGCTGTCACAGGGAGCGGTTTGATCAATGTCTGCACTTACTGCTGCAGTTAATCAAGCTTTTATTGGGAGCTGTTTGATCAATGTCTGTACTTACTGCTGCAGTTAAGCTGTCACAGGGAGCTGTTTGATCAATGTCAGCACTTACTGCTGCAGTTAATCAAGCTGTCACAGGGAGCTGTTTGATCAATGTCAGCACTTACTGCTGCAGTTAATCAAGCTGTCACATGGAGCTGTCTGATCAAGGTCTGCACTTACTGCTGCTGTTAATCAAGCTGTCACAGGGAGCTGTTTGATCAATGTCAGCACTTATTGCTACAGTTAATCAAGCTGTCATTGGGAGCTGTTTGATCAATGTCTGCACTTACTGCTGCAGTAAATCAAGCTGTCACAGGGAGCTGTTTGATCAATGTCT
Organism: Sinonovacula constricta; assembly: GCA_007844125.1. NCBI lineage: Eukaryota > Metazoa > Mollusca > Bivalvia > Cardiida > Solecurtidae > Sinonovacula > Sinonovacula constricta. Next base: position 14,395,676 of record CM017563.1, read on the forward strand.
GCACTTACTGCTGCAGTTAATCAAGCTGTCATTGGGAGCTGTTTGATCAATGTCAGCACTTACTGCTGCAGTTAGTCAAGCTGTCACAGGGAGCTGTTTGATCAATGTCTGCACTTACTGCTGCAGTTAATCAAGCTGTCACAGGGAGCTGTTTGATCAAGGTCTGCACTTACTGCTGCAGTTAATCAAGCTGTCATTGGGAGCTGTTTGATCAATGTCAGCACTTACTGCTGCAGTTAGTCAAGCTGTCACAGGGAGCTGTTTGATCAATGTCTGCACTTACTGCTGCAGTTAATCAAGCTTTTATTGGGAGCTGTTTGATCAATGTCAGCACTTACTGCTGCAGTTAATCAAGCTGTCACAGGGAGCTGTTTGATCAAGGTCTGCACTTACTGCTGCAGTTAATCAATCTGTCACAGGGAGCTGTTTGATCAATGTCAGCACTTACTGCTGCAGTTAATCAAGCTTTTATTGGGAGCTGTTTGATCAATGTCTGCACTTACTGCTGCAGTTAATCAAGCTGTCACAGGGAGCTGTTTGATCAAGGTCTGCACTTACTGCTGCAGTTAATCAATCTGTCACATGGAGCTGTCTGATCAAGGTCTGCACTTACTGCTTCAGTTAATCAAGCTTCCACAGGGAGCTGTTTGATCAAGGTCTGCACTTGGCATGACGATAAACCCAATTAACAAACAAACGATGACTAAGAATTAGTATGGGAAAATATAAATAGAAAATATATCATTACCAAACAATTTGTTTTTCACTTTTCAAACTTTGAAACAGTTATTTACTTCAGTTTAATGGCTCGTTTATTTTGATACTAAGGTAGAAAATATGTTTCATTATATGAAATGGGTATTGCATAATCAGTTTGATCATGTCATGTTTCGTTTGATTTGTCTGCATCAGAAGTTTATGATTTTTTTTATATCGTCCTTAATCTTACCCTGCTTAGTGCAAGTAGGTCAGCTTCAGGCAAATATCGGTAGTATTGATCCAGATCAGCCCCTCTGATCAGGATCTTTAATATTTGCTGCTGAATAAGATGTTACTTTTGCATTTAACTGGTTAGCAGATAACTTCGTTTTGCTTATAAATATACAGTCAACTCTCGTTATCTCAAAATCGGTTATCTCAAATTTCCGGTTATGTCAAACTGTTTTCTACGGTCCCGTTTTTTCCCTATAGTTTCTATATAGTTCAACTCCGCTTAACTCAAATTCGGATGTGTCAAATTATCGGATATATCAAACTAAATTCTTTGTCCCCAAACGTATAAAACTGTCGAAATCAGTTGGTCTATCTCAAACTTCAAATTGCTATAAGATGCAAAACGGCAACAATAGTGATTATTTACACCTACCGTGAAACTCGCAAAGATTTGGGCGCGAGTTTTATCGCCAATTATCGGCAATCAGGATGTCACGTAACTTAGAGAAGAGGTTAATCGATTATTATTTATTTAGCTGATTTAATGAACAACAATTTCGTTAATCAATTAACGCTGATTAAAGTGTTTCAGTTTGTACTTGTTGTTGTAACAGTTTTTGAGAACTTGTTGACACGACCTTCTCAACTTGTAAATAAAATGAGAGGTCGCGTAAGTCATTTTATCATTTTTTTCATTATCTACCCACAATACACGTACTGATTATTGAATAAAAAAATAAGATTGGTTATGGCAACAGACCAGACATGAGAAAGTGTCGAGCAATCTGATGAAGGACCTACAATAAAAAGGAGAATATTAAATTACATTGTAAAAAATCTAATAACACTTTAAACATGCAAAACCATACAAACTTGCAGAAACTTAGTTTACAGTGGCAGATATAACAAGGAATTTCAATCATAACCAGTCATCGTGTAGCAGGTAAGATTTTTAAGATTTACACAAACTATCCTTAAATTCGGATAATTCAAACTTCGGATATCTCAAACTATTTTCTACGGTCCCTTGAAATTTGAGATAACGAGAGTTGACTGTAAGTAGTATGTAAATGGTTAATTGTATAACTATAAAAGAAATATGCACTGAAACATAACCTTCATCTAATGCTATAAACAAATGGATGATTTGAGTCATGTTAATGTCATCATGTTGAATCGTAACAAAACCATTGTTTGTGGTAGTTTTTCAGGTTAGTTATTTTGTTTGTAATTGCAACAAAAAAAGATAATTTCAGAAAGGGAGAAAAAAACACTAAAGAAAATGGATAGTTTAAAACACAGTTGGTTTTACAGTCCAGAACATTTAAGAATGAAAAAAAAAAAATGAAAGGATGCTTGTTATTGTCTTCTCTTTTCATGTATAGCGGTTGTTTTAGGGTAAAGTCTCCCTACAGCATGTTTTAGTCTATGCTCTAGATGAGCTATTGTTATTGCCCACAATAAGATAAATAGTTTGTTTGGTTCACAGGTTTATTAATGATTGACAACAAGTGGTATGGAAATAATTATTGGTGCAATTTGTAAGGATAAATAATTTGTTTGGTTCACAGGTTAATTTATGATTGACAGCAAAGAAAATTATCTGGTTTTTGATGATTGTCTTTCAGTATTTAAATACAGTGCTGTTTTATAACACTTATAAAATTGATTGGTTTAATCGACGTCAAAAATGGATCTAAAACAATTGTCCGGCCCTACAAATCAACCAACGGACAAATGTCCGGACTGAGAATTGTCCGACCCTGCAAAACAAGTAACTGAGAAATATCCAGCCCTGCAAATCAACAAACTGAGAATTGTCCGACCCTGCAAATTTCACTAAGAAATGTCCGGACTGAGAATTGTCCGACCCTGCAAATATCACTGAGAAATGTCCGGACTGAGAATTGTCCGACCCTGCAAATTTCACTAACTGAGAAATGTCCGGACTGAGAATTGTCCGACCCTGCAAATTTCACTAACTGAGAAATGTCCGGACTGAGAATTGTCCGACCCTGCAAATTTAACTGGGAAATGTCCGGACTGAGAATTGTCCGACCCTGCAAATTTCACTAACTGAGAAATGTCCGGACTGAGAATCTGGTAACATGCATCTAGCAGCTACACAATTATGGGTCAAAATAGCTATTATTGGTGGAGGAAGGCTCCATACCAATGTCTAGGATCACTGGTGCACTACAAAGTCAGCTGGACTTTCTCGCACTGTATGAAAACTTTTGCCCTGGACGTGGTTCATATAAAGGGATAAGGAAGTCTTAGGAGTTACAGGTCAGCGTCTTGATGTCTTATTCTCGAATGTCCGTTATAGCTGTTGACGTCATGCACAATACACTCTGCCCATTCATACATTTACTTTTGACAGTTTTATATCTAGATAAAACTGGATAACTGGTTGTTTTATTATATACTTAACACACATTAGATGTAATGTATTATGTTAGGTCAATGGCAGTGTGGTGGTCAGTTTTATGGCCAAAACCAGTTGTGTAGCCCCCAAGGCATCCATTTACAGAACTCAACTCTAACAGTCAGCTTATCATGAATTGGTCTGGCCTTGGCAAAACTGTGTCACTCGCTTCCTGCTGGGAGCTGTCTGATCAGGATATACACTGTCTGTGGCTTAGTCATTGGCGATATTTGTTGGTAAATTGAGTATGGGAAATTAAATTTTAGAAAATTGATAAAAATTAATAGTAGTTATTACTAAAAAATATTGTATATAATATTTAAAAAAAGTACAGCAGGTAAGGAGTAAACATATACTGATGAAACATTTGGTCGGTGTTTATTGCCAAACCAGTCACTGTATATACAGGACACTCAGGCCAATTGTACACGTGTTTATCATGCATGCTTCACACAATGTCCACTTTCATAGCCCATCCAGTGTAAGGTCATTACACCAGGTAGCCATGATTTGAAAAGGTGGCATTCACTGAAGCACTTGGTCAGTTTTTCATAGCAATCTAAGGTAATAAGAACTATTAATAATGCAACACATCAGTTTCGTGACTGCTCAACACACACAGCAGAAACTAGGTATCACGCTTTTTGACATTTGATTAACCCTTTAGCTCATTTATATGCCACTTTACGCCTTTGTAAAGTATTCACAATTATTCCTTTTATCTTCAGCTGCATCAACACAACTAAGGGTTTATTGGTAGACTAGTTTAACCTAGGTTATATAATTATATGCCCAAAATGCAAGTGTTTAAAAATATTAAAAACTTTTTCTAAGAAAATCAACAAAATCAAGTAAATTTTTAAAATCCTATACATTTGAATGAAAGGGTTAATCTTCCAGGCACATCCACTCTGTGTGGTACATGGTCAATGTTTCATAATCAAAGCAGCTTCTGTACCTACTGACCTGGACACTCATTTATACAGGGACTTCCAAGTACTCGTATAAACTAAAAATGCTGGGTTGGAAGCTGAACAAAATGGCATAGTGTTGAAAATACATAATCATCAACTGAATGCCAAGGTAATCATATGTGTACAGCTTTTGCAATACTTAAGTCAAACTAAGCTGCCTGCCTATTGGACACTAATGCTGCTTGCTTGGCAGACCACTAATCACCTAGTCACATGTGTCCAGTAATTATGCCAGTTTCGTCACATGACCTTCTACCACCAGTGTCCATTCTGCCACTTCATTAACTACCAGCTACACAACTGACTTAGACACATGGGTATATTTACTGCAGTTAGGTCAAGTGTGTAGCAGTTGGGACCTTTCTGCCAGTAGGTAGGTAAGTGGAACACAAAAGGTGGCAATAAAATATGACTTCATATTGAATAGTGCAGTGGTATTTAGATGATAAGCCAAAGGAAATTACAGGTCAATGAACTGTGAAGATATGAGTGCAGAAAGGTCAGGTGTGAACTCTTGACCACTCTTGAGTTTGAATCAACAATTTGTGGAGGGAGGGGAAGAGAGAGGTGGGGAAATAGAGAGAAGGAAGAAAAAGAGAAGAGAGATAAGGGGAAAGGGAGAGAGTGGAGGGAGGGAATGGAGAAAAATTAGATGATGGGCGAGAGGGAAGAGAAAAGAAGGAGAAAGAGATGGGAGGGAGAGAAAGAGAAAAAAGAGAGAGGGGGAAAGGGAGAGAGGGAGTGGAGGGAGGGAAAGGAGAGAAATTGGATGATGGGAGAGAGGGAAGAGAAAAGAAGGAGAGAGAGATGGGAGGGAGAGAAAGAGAAGAGAGAGAAATTAAAGAGCACAAATTTTACAAACAGCAGTACAGGTTGTCCAGAAGCATAATGTCCACCTAACCTGAATTAAATACTATGGCGATGTAAAACTGCATATCTAGACATGCAACTTTACATTTTCTGATTCTGATTTTATTGAAAATAATAAAAGCCCTCAAAGCTCTGAAAGGTCAGTGTTGATTTTAATTTCTACATCAATTTAAAATATTCAGTAACAAAAATCATAATGTAATTGCTCAAATAGATCTGGTGCAACAAAGCCTTCTAATAAAAAATGGGGGAGTTTGGCTAAATGTAGTTGCCATGGATGATTAACTTTTGAATATTGGATCTTTTTTCTGTCAGAAAGCTCTTACATAATTTTTTTGTTTGTTCATTTCACTCCTAAACCTTATCATACATACAGAAATCAAACAATACAAAGCATATGTTTACTGAAATATTTTTATTAAGGTTAAACACAAACATATATAAAGAAGGAAATCCTATTGAATATTGTGCCCCATTGAACATTGTGCACATATTTTGAAAACAATGATCATTCAGTTCTGTCCAGTTGAGTCCAGTTGACTACCTTGTCCAGTCTAGTTGCAAGCCTGTCTGTAACAGTCACGATCTCAGTGTAAACAAATTAAATAAATTAAACAAATAGAAGACGATCGGTCCCAATAGCTCAGGTGTTAGAGCGTCAGCTTGCGGATCGGGAGGTCGTGAGTTCAAACCCCCGCTAGGTCAAACCAAAGACTTTAAAGTTGGTAGTAGTGGCTTCCCTCCTAACGCTTGGGGCTAAGGGGACAGCATTACGCCTGACTTGTCAGTGTTCTTTTTATCTTCAACTCTGCATAGTTTGTGGGTGGTACTGGTTGAATCTGGTTTAAACTAATTGGTACATGGTTCAGTAAATTGTGAATATTTTATTGCCGTTTATCAGTTTTGCTGAAAACAAGTTATATAACTTACATGTGATGCAAACATTATTCTTCTGTCACTTATGCAAGTTGCAATTCATAACTTATAGGAATAAATGAATGAGGCTTTCTGAAATATTTAGATGTGATTGCTGCCTTTATTTTTCTGGAAACTAAATAAAATAACTTCAAATGACAGTTCCACATTTATTCCAAAAATGCATATCTGATTATCAAAGAGGATTTAAAGAGCTTTCAATATTTTTTTTACAAAAATAAAATAACTGTTGGATGGGAGATGTAAATCTACAAGAGGGCAATAGTCAAAATCAACATGAGACCATTTGTCTCGTGTTTTTTGTGTGTTTTTTTCTCCAAATTAGAGAACCTCACAGATACACTTAGATCTAATGCAAAAATAAAATAAATGTTGGGGATTAAAGGCTGAACATAACATCCTTTATTTACACATCATCAAAGTTCAAGGACCATGCTAATCAAGATGGGGACTGCTGCAGATTATGTAAATATATAAATAATTTATCTCCTCAGTTTATCACCTCAAAGAATCAAGATCCTGGTACATTAATCTCAGTAAAGTACAGGCAGAAGTACAGACAACACATGGCACAGCACACTTGTTGTAAATATTTCATCAAAAGTGTTTACAAGTTTTCTTTGATCTCTTCCTAACACCTCAGCCTTGTCCCCCTTCTTTAAATGAATGATTTGTGTTCTTATCCCCTGTGAAATGACCACAATCAAAACACATTTGACCATATTTAAACATGGTCAACCATGATTTTTAAACAATGCTGTGTTGTTGTTTTTTGTCACCGATTGTGCTACCAGGTCCAATACTAAAATTATTACATAGAAAGATATAACGAGATGCTTGTTATACAATGCAATTTTTATTAACTAATGTGCTAAATGTTTCAGATTAACAATGTTTCATGGTAAAAGAAAAATGTCTTTTTAACACAGTCAGACCATAGTCAAATCATTGTCTATCATAGTCATGATAGACTAGAGTCAAGGCCAAAGCAAAGAGCATTGTCAACCATGTTTTGACCATGTTTAACCATGGTCAATGTACTGATAGACTTAGCAGAAAATAGTGTAGTTCCTGATCAGAACGATTCCAGCACTTAGCAGTTTAAATGGCAACAATGTTCTTAATAATTTGACTAATTCTCTTTCGAAAATGCCTCTCCTGTTGGGCTGTTAAAACAAATAGACAGGTTAAAAGTCAGTGCTCAGCTAGGGTAAAAGCATCTCGCAGTTTTCACTATTTATATCCAAATTCTAATACAATCAATAATTTTTCAGTACATCAAACTAAGCAAATAAACACTTTCAAGGCTATTGTTAGCAACATGGTATAAGTCACATTCCTTTTATGGATGTTTGTCAGTGTACGAATAGTGACGTAGATCTTCATGATAAAAATGGACGCTATGAAAGGTCAAGGTACTGGTAATCTTAACTCTAAGCCTGCTAAGCAAAAATTGATCAAGCTTAGGTAAATAGTTTGAGCCAGATCTGCCAGCTCCTACTGGGAACCACTGACTGATCACAGTCTGCACTATTTGCTGCTGGGCACCATAATTTTTTTTACTTTTGTATCAGCTTGAAAGTGAATAGTTAAGAAAAATTAAAAATGTCGGTAAAGGGTTACAATGGCCAGTATTGAGAACACAATCATACTTATTGAGAAGAAAGATCCCACCATGCCAAGTGCAGAAAGGTCATTGGCCAGTTTTGATAATCAATAAGGAGTTAGAGAAACAATAAACAATAAGCAGCTAGAAAGGCCTACCTTTGGAACATTAGCCTCATATTCTACCAAGGCAAATTTCAGTATTTTGTCTGTCATGTTCAGGTGAAACACCATTTAGGTGGACCTGCCACAGTAGCTCTATTGGTAAAGCCTCCACGGATCAGGAATTCGCAGGTTTAAACCCCTACCAGGTCAAACCAAAGACTCTAAAGCTTCCCTCCTAACGCTCCGAGTTAAAGGGACAACATTACGCCTGATTCGTCGGTGTCAGAATAATGGACTGGCCGGGTTCAGTTCCTGGGTACCTCATAAGTGCCCCTGTGCTAAAATGATAGAAATGTCGCTGCACAGTATTGGCAAAAATGCCAGCAAATCCCATCCCATCCCATTTAGGTGGGGTATGTTGATGGGGTGAGTGGTATTTTCCAGCAACCAAAGAGTTAAATCAAAATTCTTTTTTCATCAATTAATAAAGACTGCTTGAAGAAGTAGTGATGCATTCAATATGGTATTCTGACACCTGATCCACCATTCCTATGACAATACTTTATTCTGTACTTTACAAGTAAGCAATGAAAAGCCACATCAGTGTCATGTTTAAATGCCTGAATGGCTTGTATTACCCAATATGTTCAAGCAACAGTTGGCTATTGATCTGTCCGTCAGCTGAATCTTTGCAATTGCTTGTTAAGCATTTTATGCTTAAATTTGATTTTAAATATCCTAGTCTTGGATCAAACTCTCGACTTTCAGTTTCTTTATGAATTCAACCCCAGCACTCTACCAACTGGGCCATCATGGCCTGATCATGCAGCAAGGGACTGAATGATGTTGATTCAGCTACCACTAACCCTTACAATGCTACACTGATATAATGCGATCAGAATTGCAACCACATGCAAACATAAATTGAAATATTTCTAGAAACTCTATAGCAAATAGTTCAGTTCCTGATCAGGCAGCTTCCAGAGGGAGTAGGCTGGTCTGGATCTACACTATTTGCCAAATCGATAGCTACTGAGATAAATAACACTTGACCTTGGACCATCTTTCTAACCTGTCATGGCCTGCCGGGCGATTATGGGTGATTACGACAGTTATGAGCTACCTCTGCTACTACATCGTTAGTTCAATGAAAGGTCAACGACCTTGAGATAAACCAAATGGTAAACTGTTACTGAATCAGCATTTAATTTATCACAGTCTATTTTTAAACTTCCAAGTGTTATTTTTGTGTTTCTTAGTTTGGTTAATAAAATTTTAGAGAAAACAAATTTTGATATACTCAGTTTGGCTGGCAGCAATTAAGAATAGCTTTTGTTTTTCTTACTTTGTCTCAGAGATAATTAAGACGATATGATACAATAAATGTTCATTAGCAGTTTGGCTGGGGAAAGAAAAAATAAAATACATTTTTTATTTAGCATATTTAATTTCAACAATTATGGTTGCAAACATTTGCATAAGCAAGTTATTAAAAAAAAATTGACAGGGACTCTTTGTTATATGTACCAGACATTATGCGTTGTTTGTTGATGTTGTGCTTGGTGTAGCTCTGATAAATTTTATGAGATTGCAGGTGTACCAGTAATAAAAGTATATTTTTCTGCTAAAATCTCTGCAATCTAAACTGAAGTTACAGCTCTTGTAAATACCCAAAGGATTATTATAAGCAATTTTCAGAATAATTATTCAGAACCTTTAAGTTTATATTTATTTGTTCAGTTTCCTGGGCCCCCGAAGACTTTGTTTGCTTGAGTTGTTACAATACTTGTTTAGGTAAAAACATGAGTCCTTGACTTTAAGTAAACTTTTATTAAACTGTGACATGTGTGAACCCACATTGAACTCATCAGAGTACTTAAGCCTGTTTCAGGACAGTGTGTTTTGGCGTGTTTTTGCAAGACCAGAACTGTTCTGCTCTATCTGTTCGTACTCTAGAAGTACACAAGAAAGATCACAAATATGGGACATCCAATGTGCCAGCAGATAGGGTGTGCTTAGAGCAAGAAGATGAATATGTTGAACACCAGACAATCTGCTATTTTGCTTTATTCTTTGTTGACTGCTACATCGTTTTGTTATTGCAAGCTGCACTGTTTACCTCAGTATACTCCAGTCTTTTCTTTGAAAAAGATTTTGCCAAACAGCTGCAATTTTTTTTTATAGTTTATAGGGTTATTTTGAACTATAAACCTTTATTAATCAATTTACATTTCACATTTCATAAGATATACATCTTCAATAGAGAAAATCTTCAATAGATAAAATAAAATTATTTATCTTAATTGTTTTGATGACACCATAGGCACTGACAGGAATATTTTTCTTGTGATTTTCCCTTCTTACATCCATGAGGTGATTTCATGAATTATCCAAGGTTCTCTTTAAACTGGCATGCTAACCTGCCATGTGATAGATGAATGGTCTACTGCCATTGGGAGATGTTGCCCAAGGGTCATACTAAGGTCACAAAAGGTCAACAAAGTTCAAGGTCACTGTAAATTGAAAAGCATATTTGTTGACATTTAGTGAGCATACTATGATTTTGGTATGTTTCAGCTTGTAAAATAATGAGGGTTTTTGTTGTTGATAAGTTTTTATTTAGTGATGGTGATCAAAGAAATGCCATCAATAATGATGGTGTTGTTGCTTTTTCTGCGAATGATTGTGATGACAGATGATGAAGATGGTTGTATCAATGACTCCAATGTGTCATCAAGTTTTGCAATGTCATTTGTTTATAATGCTTGTGATGGTGATGTTGATAGTTTAAATGTTGATACGAAAGTTGCAGTCTCTGATGATTATAACATTTGAACTGCTGCTAATGATACTTTTGTCACCATGACCTTCACACTGCCAGTCGTGTCATTCAGGGTGACCTTGTGCAAGGTATCTTATGTCATGGTAGCTATACTACTGCCATTTGAGACATATACTACCCCACTTTCAGTTAACTGCTCTTTTTATTTATTTTGCAGCATGTTTTATGGTTTTTACGTGGTAGCGTGTTGCCAAATGTGCAGTAGTTATATCTGTTTTATGGTCCATTGTTCGACAGTTATAAATTTGAAGTGTGCACTTTTTGCATTTTAAAGCACTGTTTGGTTATTATTGTATGAATTTATTGTCATCTCCTCTTCTATATTTAAGTACACAGCTTAAATTTATTGTTGCACACTCCATTTAGGTAATTACTTTTTCGGCAGTGCTGATAATAAATTTTGGTTAAAATGTAACTTGTTTCAATATATTTTGTTGTTTGATTTACGTTTATGTGAAAATTTCAGTAAATTTGCCTTTTTGAACTGAAATTCAAATTAGTGTGTATTTGTATGTGTTTATTGTTAGGTTATTATTGGGTCATATTACACAATCAGAAAATAGAGCATGTTATTGTATGAGAATAACAACTTGTTGATGGTTGTTACAGTTGAACTTCATCTGTATTTGCATTGATTGTATTTTAATATGCTTTTATCGACAAAATCATCATAATATTCTTATATTTTATTTAGTTTTTTGTTGTTGTTTTTTTTATCAGAAAGTTGTGTAATACTTAAAGGTGAATTCCAGTAGTTTGGACCAAAATTTCTTTTCTCAAATAACCAAATAAATTATTGTTAGATGAAAAGGTCCATTAAAATGCTGTTGATTCGTGTCCTAGCTCTGTGTGAACAGTCAGGCAAACACTGCCACTTGTCATTGTAATCAGGTATTTTCTATCTGAGCCACACTGCACAGTAAGCTATTTTTAAAGTAAGAAAACTAAGAAAACTATGTGACCAGTTACTTTTAACATCACATTATTTTTCATGATTAATTTTGTCTAACAATTCAGTTAGAGTTCAAAGTCGTATTTATTTAGACTAAATTATACAAAAATTAAGCCCCAAATGCCCAGACCAATGGTTTGATATTGTTATTTGTATTTGATATAGGCAAACTGTCGGATACCATCTTTAAAGTTTGGGTGAATACTTTGCTGTTTAAAGGTATACAGTGAGAGTGTAGTAGCCTGTACAGAAACTGGAGCATTTGTCTTGTTGATCTGTTATTGATCCTTACAAATGTCCTAAACATCAGAAAGTAAATAGTCCCAGCTTTCAGCTTACATCTCTGCTGATCTGAGTATGTGCGCACTCTTATAGACCTTCTGGTGTCGAAGGTACTAACCAGGTCAATGTCAGGACATTTTGTACATCAATGAAACAATTGAAACAACCAATTGAAGCAACAATTGCTATTACTCTATATATATGACAATGATGTTTTTTTAACTAAGTTGCTCTTTTTTTTTTACTTGTCTTTGAACTTTTGTATTATACAGAAATTAAGAATGCATTTCAAGAACAGCAGGTAAATTATTTCAGCTTGCTAGCTTTGAAGTTTTATTTTCACCTTTTTTTAACCCTTTACTTACTGGAAACATTATTTGAATGTCATGTGTTTTATTTTAATGGTCTAAATGGTGTTTCCAGCAAGTAAAGGGTTAACTAAAAGTTAAGCGAATGCCTGCTTTATTAGCTAAAGGAGACATGAAAAAGGGCAATACTTGAGCTTTCTTTGTTTATTTTTAAATCCAGGGCATTTTGGACAGTTATACAATGTATTAACTTGAAGTCATATTACAGCTTTATCAGGATAGGGTTAATTTTGGAATGAAGGTTAAGAGAAATGAGTACAAAGTCAACGACTCAGCCCCTGTTGATATGGTCCAGATATTGGAAATGGCAAAGCAAACGAAACAAGCTTATGTGTCAATAAATGGCCATGTTATGGAAGTATTCATGCAAACAGGATATACTGTAAACAGGGCAGGTAAACATGTCTTTGGACGTTCAGAGACATAATGGTACCTCTCCATATGTGTGAACTTTTTCTGGGGCCAAAATGGGAGATTTATAATTTTCATATAGACAAAGAATGAAGTTATCGGTTTCCAAAAAAGGAGATTTCTGAAAATGTGTAAAACACTCTTCATTTTGAAATAATTTTGAACCTTAAAAGTGGGAGTCTCCATTCAAAAGTGGGAAAGTTCACATGTGTGCCTCTCATTCTAATTTTATATTTATTAATGCCAATTAAAACCCAATAAGGTGTGTGTTTATATCTGTAAAATGTGACAAATAAGCATTTAGTTTAGTTAAGATTTTAAGAAATCAGTTGTTTATTTCTACACAAAATCAGTTTTATGATCTTGTCAGAAGGGGGCACCTGTGGCCAAGCCAACTTGTATATTTGTATTTCAGTCAGGGCAAGAGTTGGTGGTTCTGCCAAGACATTTGTCTGTGGTCTCTGGTCCTTGGCGGAAGAAAAGTAAAGCTAGTCATTTGAAACAACCTTGTTATTTGCTCATCCCTATATGCAAAGGTTACAAAATATACTAAGTGACACACACCGGACCTGGTAGCGCAATCGGTAGAGCGTCGGCTCCAGGTACGGGAGGCCCCGGGTTCGCTCCCGTGCCGTGACATACCAAAGTCGTTAAAAATGGTAGTGGTATAGCTCCCTTGCTAATATCCAAGCAAATATAAGGGTAGTTCCACAACTGGTTGGCCCGGTGTCAGGATAATGTGACTGGGTGTGGTATCATGCCAGGTGTTCACGGCATGCTATACACAGTGAAGGCAGCACTATATCTGCTTCAAGTGGACACGTCTCCAGATAACCGAAATACTGTTGGTGGGACGATAAACCCAATAAACAAAACAATAAACAAACTTAGTGACACAGCATAGCAAATAGTGTAGTTCCTGATCAGACAGCTCCTAATTAGTTGATATGGTTTGTCAAAGCCTGATCAATTTGTGGTTAGCTGTTTCAGAGAAGAGCTTGCTGCATGAAGGTTTGGCCCAATAAATGGACTGGAGGGTTAAACAAAGTGACCAGCAATGAGCTATGATAGTATGGCGGGTCTGGAAGTGCAGAAAGGTCACAGGCTGTTTCAAGGTTTACCTGTTGGTTTTGAAATGCCTTAAAACATCTGAATAATTTTCTATCCACATTTAAGCTAGTCTTTGATACTTGTAAAATTTGTTCATTGTCTTTGACCCATCTCAATGATACTTTTTATGTAAGTTGTAAAATAAATCAGATTGCATATTTGCATATTCACCAATGATGATTGCATATTTGACAATGACGGGTCAATGTATGATGTTTTTTCTGGCCTTGATTGGGAAATTGGTAGTTTTGTAGTTTTTATGTAACTTCTGTACAAACAGTTAATGATGACTCACTGTTTGTTTATAACTGTACCATGACTATTCCCCAGGTCCTATAGAAGTACTTCATACAGTACAGTCCGGGTATAAGGTGGATTGAACTGGAAAGCTGATGGTATAAGGAATTAACATAAGCAGAGGTTAGTAAACAACTCTGACATGGGTTATATTTAGCAGAGAGAGTGGGGGTGGAGGTAGTGAACTAGGCTGTTCACGTGTCAAAGATCTAGGCAGAGTTCGGCATTCTGTTGTGATAAAAAAAGGCATTATGTTGTGATTAAAATATGGCATTTTGTTGTGATGAATATTGGCATTGTGTTGTGATGAATATTGGCATTGTGTTGTGATGAATATCTGTTTTAAGGAATATATGGCAAAGTTTGACTTTGGAAGTAAATAAGTTTCTCTGCAGAATAAGTGCTTTTTTTTTTATTTTAAGAAACTACAAAGTTGTTCGGACTGTTGAAGGAAAAATATGTGAAGTGGATGGGGTTTTGAGATTTTACAGAGAAATGAGTGAGATTGTGGAGACTGATGTAGACACAATTGGACTCGAAGTGTTTTATGAATTTTGTCATTTCTGTTTCTAGAGTCTAAGGGACACTTGCAAACTAGATGTAAACGTTAATTCATTTTAGGTGGGAAATCACACTTTCCTACATCAAAAATGTGATGCCAGCTTTCAAACTCATAAATTATACAAAACTGTTGTGTTTTTTTGAAAAAAGCATTTTGTCAAATAAATAAAAGGTATGGTATATCTCCAAACTCCCTGAGTTAAATTGTGGTTAATATTAAAGTCGTGAGTTGACTTAATTACCAACCTAAAGGTTTTAATTGGTAACCTGTGTCTGAGGATAGTTTGGCTGACAAGAGGGCAATAACTTTGGATGAGTGATGAAGGAACAAAGCTGTACCAGGGGTCTTTAATTAGAATTAACCTCGTGTCAAATAGAAACATGCTTAAAAGGTCCCGGTTGTAGTAAGGTTAATGATCTTGCGTTCATTTTGAGACAAGATTTCTACAACCATTCATCCATTCAGCCATCTGTGTAGAGGGTTTCAGGATTTGCATGGTTTATGAGGAATGAAAAAAAAAAAAGCAAGAAAGTGTAAGGACTTCCAGTGTGGTCTTCAGTGTGATCACCCACTAGCGTTGAATACTGGGCAGGAAAACCTGATGAGAATGAAATTTCATCTGTCAAAATTGCATAAAATTTTGCTAAATACTGTTGAAATTGAATGTCTACAAAGACTGCGTTAAAGGAAAACATGCTGTTTGTGTGAGAAAATAAACAGATGAAAATTGCACCAAATGAAAGACATACGTGTGATTAGTTATGATTTGGGAAATATTTCTTGAACCATTCTAGTCATCAAGCTGGGAGTTTTCAGGGTCAGAATAATAAACAGCTGTCACCAAGAGGGACTCACTGAAGGGTCAAGGTAGCTTAAGGCTTGCCAAGGCTGACAGTCATGAACTCAGTGTATGGCTAAAATTTGCTTTCACATGCTGTAGATAAGGCTTTGTTTTCACAGTCCACTGTACTACTACATATAGTTGGTTAAAATTGGTTTGTTGTGAAAGAAGAGAAGCTCGCAGTTTGATTTGGATGTTTTATGAAGAGAAGGTGTTTTGATGTTTTAAAGAATTTGATTAGCAGTTTTATTAAAGAAAATTTTATAATGGAGGGATCTTTTGAACTATGTTGGCTTTTGATGTGAAATGAAAGATGTTTAGTGGGAAAATAAACCCAACAGAAATTGTATTGTAAAAATATTTAAGTAAGTTTTTTTTGTAACAAATATTTCTGATGTGAAATATGAGTTCACAGTTTATTGCGGATGTTTAACGGACATGTGATGGACGAAAAAGGCACAACAAAAAGCAACATCAACCAAAAGAGAATGCAAAGCTGTGTCAGTATTGCTGACTGGTGCTTTTATTTCATTTTTCAACTTTTGTTACTTCTGCTTATAATGATACATCTGACATGAGGTGAACAGGAGCTTGTTGATAAACAGACACAAACTAAAAATAAAATTGTAATCAGTCTTAATGAGGGCATATAAACCCTAAAAGATTTTTTTTTGTTCTGACTTGCTTTCATTTTTTTTTTTTTTGGCTCCATTGAAGGTTAATGGGTAATGTGACATTTTGCTACCAGGGGATTCAATGCAAATGTAGCGTACATTTGCTGTGATTGCACTGACGTAACCTTCAAGCATTGGTGAATGTACAACGGATGTGTAAAGATTTTACAGCTCTACCAAAGGATTTGTGAACACATCAGTTCATTTACTGGCGGGAAATATTTTGCATGCAATTACTGCATAATGTTTTGGAGTATGGTTGTGTTTACACACAAAAACAAGTGGATTAAAACAACTCTAGGTCATACTGCACATTGATCATAAACATGTTAAATTCATGAATAATATTGTATTATGATAGCAACTATATGCATCATTGATTTTGTTATGATAGATTGTCAGATGAACTGTTTTCAGATTGTTAATTGCTCGGTATAATTGCATGCCAATGCAATTAGAATGAGATTGGTTATACGGCATTCCAACTTTTACCTCAGTGCAAAAAGAAAATCCATCTTCAGTTTTAGTGAACCAAAATTGTCTTATCACCTGATTCAGGTCATTGGTTGATCAGAGGACTTTGTTTCTCTGATGGACAAAGGTGTTTGAAATATCTGCAAAAGAAGAAAGCAAGCACAACTTGTTCATTAAATGTTGTTAAACAGTCTCTTATTTTGTTATTAGACAATGTGTTCTCATGTATGTGATAGGGAGATTTTGAACTGGATCTTTGATTAAATGAGAGAAAAAAATACTGTGCGGTGATTGGAACAAGTAACAGAAAAGTGAACAAAGTCAAATGGAGTTATAGTTATATGACTGCTAAGTTTAGAATAAGTGTTGAAAAGATGCAACTGAACAGTTGTGAATTTACATATTAATGTTGTGTTCAGGACCTTGTCCAGTTAATTTTAAATGCATGCTAACAAATGATTAAATTTTTTAGCAATAGACTACGTTGAATTATTCTTAGACTAACCTAGTTGTGATTATCTTGATTATTGTACAAAACTTTAATTCGAAGATGCTGCTGCCCGTGGATTCCAGTGTTACAGTGGACTCTTACATTTCAGTTACAGAAGTTGACAATCAGATTGAAAGCCCAGTTACAAAACCAGGCAACATGGCAATGAAAAATTGTAACATGGCAACAGAAAATAGTTATATTTCAACAGGAAATGAATACATGTTAACAGAAAATTGTAACCTAGCAACAGAAAATGGCAACATAACAACAGCAAATGGTCATGTAGCAACAGAAAATGGTTATATGGCAACAGGAAATGGTTACATGTTAACAGAAAATTGTAACCTAGCAACAGAAAATGGCAACATAATAGCAGCAAATGGTCATGTAGCAATAGAAAATGGTTATATGGCAACAGAAAATGGTAACCTATCAACAGAAATTGGTTGCATAGCAACAAGTGGTTATATGTCAACAGAACATGGTAATCTTACAAAAGCAAATGGCTGCATAGCAATGGAAAATGGTAACATGGCAATGGACTGTGGAAACCAAGCAACAGACAATGGTTACAAGATACTTGAAAATGATAATCTTGCTACAGAAAACAGTAATCTATCAATAAACAACGGTAACCTTGTTGCTGAAAATGGTGATCTTGTTATGAACAGTGGTAACCTTGCCATGGACTTCAGTCATAAGCTGCTGCAGCCAGAAGGAGACTCTATTCCGGATAGGTCTCATTGTGTCATGAACGACAATGTTTCTGCAGATGTTGATACTCCCATGTGTGGAAAGTCTAATTCAGATATAAGGACAGCCAGCCTGGATCAGCAAAATGGAAATTTCCAAGTTCATTGTGAGGATGTCTTGCCTAAAGACACAGTATATGATGAGTCCGTAACATTGGATCAAGACAATCTAAATGTCAGTAGCAACGGCCAAGGTCATCCGAGCATGCACACTACTGATGCCAAGCATTGTGAACTGGAAACAGATCTTTCTGTCAAGGAGCCAGATATGGACAATGCATTTGCTAATCCTAACTGTGATAATAAAATGTGTCCAGAAACTTTTAGACTCTGTAGAAATGATCCAAAATTAACAGATGTTCTTGATATTGGTGTTGAAGGCAAAAACTCCAAAGTCTGTGATAAAAAGCATTCCAAAATTTTGGAACTAAGCACCAATGGTTCTAATGAAGTCTTGCATGTAGCTGTCAGAGTCACTGAAAGCAGCCTCTGTCAGGACGATGATGATCATGTAGATGCTGAAATATGCCTGTTTGTTGGTAGGCAATTGTCTTACTTGGGAAAAAGGCAGGGCAAAGGTTCGGCAAAAAAGCATGAAATACGTAGGACGGCAACTTTTTTTGGAAATAATTTGAATGGTGGAATTTCTGACAAGCAGAAATTTAATGCAGAGGCTGATGTTGGAAAAGTTGATCATCAGGGTTGTTTGAATGGTAAAAAGTCATCAGATACTTCTTGTAGTAAGCTGACTCAACCAGGTTTTCTAAAATTGGATCATGAAGATGCTCCCAGTGTATCTTTAATGAATCACTCCTCTACCAGTCCTTTCAAAAGACCCACAAAGAAAGAAATGACAACTACAACAGCATGTGTATCCACAACAACAGCCAAAACAACAGCAACCACAGATCGTAACAAAAACATGCTGAATAATTTGTCGACAGTTTTGAAAGATTGCAAAGGAAGCATCTTGTAAGTAACATGATTTTGACATTCCTGTTTTAAAGGTGGCTTCTGACAGTTTGAACCATTTTTTTCTCGAAAACCCAAATAAGTCGATGTTATCTGAAAAGGTCCTGCAAAAATGCTGTTCATTTATGCCCTATATCTGTATGAACAATGAAGTACCGTATAAATCCTCACTTGTCATTGCAAACAGGTTTGTCCTGCCTGAGCCACGCTGCAGAGTTAGCTTTTTTAAACTAAGAAAACCACAAAACAACTTACTTTTAAGATTACATTATATCATCACCAGGTAATTCACTCTTACGTCTATAGCTATTTTCAGAAGGACTCCCCATCGTGTTTATTTATAGATTTAGAAAGAAGGAACATTAAGAGCATTTTATTTCATGTTTTGTACTGTCTAACAGTTCGGGTAGTTTTCAAAATCATCATTGCTTAGAATAATTCATAAGTTTATGCAGAAATTATACCTGTATTCCCGTTAACCCTGGGGAAATAATGTTACTTGCATGCTATCGGTAGAGCGTTGGCTCCAGGTACGGGAGCCCACAGGTTTTGATCCCGGGCTGCGACATACCAACTTCATTCAAAATGCTAACACTCAAGCAAATATAAGGATAGTTCCATGACTAGATGGCCCAGTGTCAGAATAATATGACTGAGCGTGGTATAATGGCAGGTGTTCACGGCATGCTATAAATAGCTGTGAATGCAGCACAATATCTGCTTCAAGTGAATACCATCTCCAGATAACTGAAATACTGTTGGAGGGACAGTAAACCTAATAAACAATAAACAGATTTGTCTGGCTCCCTTCACCAAAAGCTAGATGTTGTCACATGACTGTAACTGGGTTGTTGTGTTGTGTATGAAAAGAAAGTAAAAAAAAAAAGAAATAAAAGAACAGCAACAACAAAACAATAAATATCACCATTATATAAAAGATAACTTACAGTCATCTTGAACTCCTAACCCAAATGTGTCATTAAATTTAGTTGGATTACCTTTAATTTTGTTGTTGTAATCATGTGCTGTGTAACAATACAAACAATCTCTTTTGTCTTTTATGTGTTTTTGCATCATCCTGGTGATCATAATCCAGCAATGACCTATAAGCCCAGGTGATCAATCCATATTTTTGTCTCTGTTATGACATATAATTCTTTGTTAATTGTTGAGTGGGTCAACAAGTCAAAAGGTCAACAAAATGTAGAATAGCCTTGTTGTTGGACAATGTTGGCTTGTAAAGGATTAGTAGGTGCTTTGTTTTGGGATTTAGTGTTACTGGTTACTAAGTTGTTTATTCTTTGTAAGTTTTTAACCCTTAAAGTGCTGGAAACACCATTTGGCTGGGGGATGTATTATGTTAGTGGTGAAATCCTGTTTCCATCAATTAAAGGGTGAAATGAACCCTTAACCATTTTCTCTGCTATATTTTTTTATAGTCATAATACTCATTGTTTACCAGACCTGGTTGCGCAATCCGTAGAGAGTTGGCTCCAGGTATGGGAGGCCATAGGTTCAAACCCGGGCCGCAACATACCAAAGTAGTTAAAAATGGTAGTGGTATAGCGCCCTTGCTAAAGCTCAAGGAAATATAAAGGTGGTTCCACAACTGGTTTGCCTGGTGTTAGGATAATATGACTGGGTGTGGCGTTACGCCAAGTGTTCATGGCATGCTATATACAGTGAAGGCAGCACTATATCTGCCTCAAGTGGCCACCATCTCCAGATAACTGAAATACTATTGGTTGGACAATAAATCCAATAAACAAACACCTATGTAGACAATGTCTAAATTCCTCAAAGCAGATATTCTTATTTATTGTCAATTACCTTAGTCTCAAAATTGAGATATAATTGTTGGATTGCAAGGGAGGGTTCTTGGTCAAATCCATTATATGCCAGAAAATATGACAATAAAAAATTAATAATAAAAGTGTGAAGTTTGAAGAAAGAAACTGCATCTCTAAATGTAGGACTATGATAAGCCAAGCCAAATTTCAAAAGAAAACATTTGAAAACTTACCACTGATTATCACTTATTAAATTTTTGAAAAAACAACAACATAATAGTAAAAGAAAGACTCATTTGTCATGAAATTATTTCCATTATATTTGAAAACTTTTCTCAATCCTGTCAGACATTCATTCAGCCTTGCCAAATTAAACTAACTCAACATCTTTTACACCGTGCAGACTCCCTTGATGTTACTTGCATGTAGAAAGTTATAACAATCTTGATGGCCAATCCATTTACAGTTGCTGCTGGATCGTAAAACTCTGAACAAAGCACCTCAAGTCTGTTTTAATATTATTATTGCTGCAACTGGTGCAATAGTTCTTCTGGAAAGTTGGCCGCAGACTCCAGTTTTGGTAGTAAAGTGTTTTCTTTGTTTTCGTTAGCAATCAATTTTGGTTGAAGTCATCAGTACAGCTGTTTTTGTTGCTTAGTTTTGGGAAATCATCTAGTTACACTTGTTGATAACCACAAAGATTTTGCAATATATATATTATATAGACATAAACAGTCAAGTGTTGAATAATAAGTTTTGTTGTACCTTTGCCAAATGCCTGATAATAAAAAAGTCACTTCTTAATATTGCTTTGTCCATAAAGTAGGCCAAGACATAGTTTTGAATTTTGAGTTCACAACATTACTTCAAAGTGCATTTACCTAAGATAAAAATGTAGATCCAGGCATTGACTGATCAGAATCAGCAAATTTTCATGCCATGTTTTGTATAAAAACATACAAGAAAACTTGGCTTATATTAATTTACTTATTGGAAGTTTTCATCAGTAATGTAAGTGTTATAAGAAGCAATGTCTGCACTGAACTAAACTGTGTACCGGACCTGGTAGCGCAATCGGTAGAGCGTCAGCTCCAGGTACGGGAGGCCCCGGGTTCGATCCCGGGCCGCGACATACCAAAGTCGTTAAAAATGGTAGTGGTATAGCTAGCTCCCTTGCTAATGCTCAAGCAAATATAAGGGTAGTTCCACGACTGGTTGGCCAGGTGTCAGGATAATGTGACTGGGTGTGGTATCATGCCAGGTGTTCACGGCATGCTATACACAGTGAAGGCAGCACTATATCTGCTTTCAGTGGACACCGTCTCCAGATAACTGAAATACTGTTGTTGGGACGATAAACCCAATAAACAAACAAACTAAACTGTGTATTTCCAGAAGTGGTTGGTCTGATGTTTGGCCAACATGACTAAGATAAATGAAGTGTATTATGTTATGGGTTTGAACGTGGTATGACAGGAAAGTGATACAAAAGGGCTCACTAAAATTGTTGTAAAAGCGACATTTGTGCCAACAGTTAACCCTTACTGCTGAAAACACCAATCACTACAGAGAACATACCCCACATTATTTGTGTTTCCAGCAAGTAAAGTAAAATGGTAAATGGTTTTAATAAATTAATGAAGATGAGAAGTGCTTATCATTTAATGTAGTTTTCATATATTGTTTGCACTCTTAGCATCCGAGTAAAAATTGATTAAGTCTTAAGAAAAAGCAAATTTTGTTGAACCAGATCAGCCATCTCCCTGCAGGAAGTTATCTGATTTGGTTCTGCACTATTTATAGTTAAGTCGATATCAATATGACATGTGGTTTTGTTTTGTTATTGCATGAAGTTGAAAGGAAATGGACAACACTTATGGAGTCTATACATAGTCGGCAGGCCAGGAACAACATGAAACATCAGGTGTATGGATGCTGCCTCATCTCACGGCTGGTTGAGATTTTCACATTCTCAGGCCAACACCCATTTTGCAGAAAGGTTTACAGCTGCGTTAGACATTAGAAGCTTCACTAGCAGTAACTTGCTGTAATTAAGACTTTCCATAATTAACATAGTTTTATCGTTTTGGAAGGATTAAATGGAGTTTTAGTTTATATGTAGCTTAATTGGACTTGTTTCTTCTCAGCCTCTCACCGAGGGGGTTCATTTCCAGGTCAGAGCGAGAACTTTCATTTGGGGAGGTTTTTCAGCTAACCTGCGATTCGCCAGTGGTTCTACCCAGAAATCAGTCTGGGGTCTTCCTCCGCCAATAATTAAGTGAATGTCGCCAATACGACCATGATTGTGTCAGTGCGATGTTTTTTTCAAGATGTGTTTTCTAGGTAGTTGTTTATTGTTTGTTTTTGTCAGTAGGGAGGAATCCAGATTATTGATATTTTTTTTCTCAAATCTCCTGAGAGGTAATTGGTGTGCTTTTTTTTGTACTGGATATTGGTTCTGTGTACTTATCTTGTTATACGTTACGATGACAAATGTTGTTGTTTTTTATGATGGCAAAGTTGTTGGTTTGTTTTTAAACTGCAGAAAGTATCAGCTTAGTTGTTACATAAGTTTCTGTCTGGAAAAAATATAATTGTTTCTTTGATCCTTGATTGAGAAGGTGATTTAATATATTTTAGTGCAGAATACCTGTTGTTTTTGTTTTTCTCTTTATATATTCACAAATATACACAAAGACTAAATTTCACAAAGCATATAGATGTTTAAACAAAGACCAAATTCTTTAAAGCACATTAACCTATTCCTTACCAGTGACTTTAGTCCAAAAAGTGTTCTTTGACCCTAATTGATTGGGAAGGTGATTTAATATATTTATAGAGCAGAATACTGTTTTGTTTTTTATATTCATTGTAAAACATACAAAAAGACAGATAATGATGCTTGTAAATGTTCATTTTATGTTTATAAAATTGTTAGTAAGACAACATGTATGTATATTGTTAGTCAAACAATATTTATATATATTGTTAATAAAACATTTATACATATTGTTAATAAAACAATATTTATATATAATGTTAATTAAACAACATTTATACATATTGTAAAGAAAACAACATTTAAACAAATTGTTAATAAAACAATATTTAACAAATAATACATGGCCTTGAGGGCAATATGCAAGTTTACGGACTGGTTGGTCAGACCGAGGAAGGAATATGGCCCGAAGCGCAAGTCCGTAAACTTGCATATTGCCCGCAAGGCTATGTTTTATTTGTTATATTATACCGAATCTTAATCCTTTTATCCCTTTTGTTGCTTTCATTTTAGTATGATTTGCTTTTAAATAATAATTGTATTTGTTCAGTGTGTGAAATATCTCAAACCCTAGTCGTTTTTTTTATTATTTTCAAGCGATGCAGCAAAAAAATCATGCTCTTCTTTTAATATTCCCTTTTTGTTGATAAAATTAAATAGTAAATGCTACCAGACAAAAGACCCGGACTTTTAGAATTTCGTTCGTGTAAGTTTCAAAGAAGAATCGTGGCTTTTTTTCCCTGCTAAATATGTTCGGAAGAGCTTCAGTTTTGTTGCGGTTTTGGTGTTTTTGAATCCTTAGATTCGCTGAATTTAACTAAATCTGTCTCCGATAAAGAGGCGAATCACTTAGACATTTTGACAGTTTGACAATATCGTCTGTTTGTGTTGTCGTAAAATTCGCACGTCGTGAAAGTCGCGTTTAAACAGTCAAACAAACTGGATGACGTCATAAACAGTCAATATAAGAATTATGGACCGGGTAGCCGGTCAATATGCGATTTATGGACTGGATGACGTCATATTAAATATAGAAGGGCGTATGCAAATGAGGTATAATATTTATACATATTGTTACTAAAACAACATTTATACATATTGTTACTAAAACAACATTTATACATATTGTTAATAAAACAACATTTATACATATTGTTAATAAAACAACATTGAAGCATATCTTGTTTTGCTGAAATCAGTAAACTTTCAAACTTGAAAAACAAAACAACAAAAATCTTTACATTATACTTAATATTGATAACCTTGTACCTATCCTTGATTTTTAAACAGAAAAGGAAGATTAATTCCCATAATGGGTTTCAAACAATATTTGTTTTTGGCCATATATCTTCATTACTTAACATTGCTGCATGAAGAATGCATGAAACAGCATAATTTAGACATATTTTATTCATGTGAAAGACTTAAGTGTTCAATTTCTATCTTGTTAGCTCTGGAATGACCATATTTAAATTGTTTGGTCGCCATGCTGCTCAATTGAAAGGCTCTCAGAACAAGTGCTTTAAACATTTTAAGTGGCTTTTAATGTCTGTATCCTGAGATTCAAAAGACTTAAAAAACTTATAGGTAATCATATAATCTTGGAGGGTTTTGCATGTGAAGGTAGGAGGTATAGAATATTTTTTATGTCTTTACATTCTTCAACAGGATAAGCACCAGATCTATTCTATACAAAGGGCATGACTGCCATGGTAAATTGAACCCATAGCTTGCTACATTTTGTTTGGCTGTCTTACACTCAGACTTGCACTTAATTATCATTGGCTGTCTTACAGTCAGACTTGCACTTAATTACCATTGACTGTCTTACTCTCAGACTTGCACTTAATTACCATTGCTGTCTTACTCTCAGACTTGCACTTAATTATCATTGGCTGTCTTACAGTCAGACTTGCACTTAATTACCATTGGCTGTCTTACAGTCAGACTTGCACTTAATTATCATTGGCTGTCTTACAGTCAGACTTGCACTTAATTACCATTGGCTGTCTTACTCTCAGACTTGCACTTAATTATCATTGGCTGTCATACAATCGGACATGCACGTACTTACCATTGGCTGTCTTACAATCAGACTTTCACTTAATTACCATTGGCTGTCATACAATCAGACATGCACTTAATTACCATTGGCTGTCTTACAATCAGACATGCACTTAATTACCATTGGCAGTCTTACACTCAGACATGCACTTAATTACCATTGGCAGTCTTACACTCAGACATGCACTTAATTATCATTGGCTGTCTTACAATCAGACTTGCACTTAATTACCATTGGCTGTCTTACAATCAGACATGCACTTAATTACCATTGGCTGTCTTACAATCAGACATGCACTTAATTACCATTGGCTGTCCTACGATCAGACTTGCACTGTATTTTTCCTTGTTTCATGTTTATGTGTGAAAATATGGAAAGAAACAGATAAAACTATCATTTTAGTTTTTAAATTTGCATGAGTGTGAACTCTTAGTTTGGATTGATAAACCGTTTAGGCAAATAGTGTCGATCCTAGTGAGAACTGTCCAGATCTGCACTGTTTGCTGCTGAATCTTGCATTATGTCTTTGCATGTATTGTTAGCAATATTATTAGTTATTGACAACAATAGGTAAGGTTATGGAGATAACATGTCCAGCATGTATCTTGGTGGTGCTGTGTATTGATTTGCAGTAGAATTGCGCTGGAACTCGTAGAAGTTCAAACTGCATTGATCCATGGCTCATGCCCATCTCTGGTGTTGTTAAAGCTTTTAAGCAAGCGAGTTTAAACTTAACAAAATAAAATGAAGCAAAAACCCCTGTGAAACCTAACCCTTATCATGGTGCTACACTTTATAAAAATACATACAGATAATCAAATTTTCTACTGACACCTGCATGGAAGGGGAACATCTTTATGTATTGCACGATATTCGGAAACAAATAGAGCGGATCCTGATTAGATAACTCCCAGCTGGAGATGGCTGATAGGGATCAGTTTGCTTAGGGCAGATGTCTAAGTAAAAAGTTAAAAAAAAATATAAAGCTGACTCTAGTAATTTACATTTTATGTTTTTCATTTTGAACGATCAAAACATTCCCTTTATCTTTTATAGTCAGTTTCTATTGATTTTGGCCATTGCAGTTTTGTTAGTCTCTGATTAAAATGAATATTCATGCACTCAGGTCTTTTAGCCTTTTATTTACTGGCAACACCAGTAGGATTGTGTGTGTTTGATGTTAATTGGGCAAATGGTGTTTCCCCCCCCCCCCCCCCCCCCCCCCCCCCCCCCTTTGGGGTAGAAATAGAAAATCCGTGATGAAAGTACATCAAATTCAACATTTATTCTTGGTTATTTTGTATGTCACTTCTGATTAAATGTGTTCTCATGGAGATGTTTATTTTAAAGCCACATATTTTTTTATTTTTGTCAGAAATTGTTAGCGAAAAATTAAAAATTTAGAATTTGTTTAATATAAAATTAACCCTTAACTTTCAAGAAACATCATTTGGTTGTGGTGAGTTTTATATTGATTTAGGTGAATTTTGTTTCCAGTAAGTAAAGGGTTTACAAAAGGTACACAAGCAACAAGGCTTAATTTATTGACTTGTTGTAGAATTAGTGCTGCTACCTTGGAAGTCTTTTATGGCCAGTCTCCAGTGACTGCTTGGCCACTGTCCATCTATTGAATGGCTAACCTGACCTTGTCCTCCTTAAGTCACAGCGGTACCATAACCAATATAGTCAAGCCAAAGTGCCCTAGGTGCTAACTGGAAGCTAAATCAGCTAAATTAAGCCATTTGTGATTGGCAGCTGTTTAATTGGCAGTGTGTTGTGTTTTAAAGCGGTTATGATGAGCCAGTTTAAAAATAACTTTGAATGGAAAGAATTCTGAAGTTGTGTTCAGTTGCCAAAACTTGTATTAGATGGTTGAAATATATTGGGAAGGAACCTGTTTTTTGCTTTATGTTTATTGGAAATAAACCTGTTTTTCTGTTGTGTTCAGAGAGTTGTGTATTGAAATTGTGAAGGAAAGATTGGAAAACAACAACATGGTTTTGTAATGTCTTAGATGTCTCGTTTGGAAAACAACAACATGGTTTTGTAATGTCTTAGATGTCTCGTTTGGAAAACAACAACATGGTTTTGTAATGTCTCAGATGTCTCGTTTCTTGTTAGAAGTTCAGTGCAAGATGTTGTGGATTTGGTTTTATCAGGGGTGTCAACAAATTAAAGCTGCAGTGTAAGAAATCAGGACAAAAATTGCTGTTTCTAGCTTGTTTCAGTTTAATTCTGGTACAATGGGTTTATCATACAAATTATTGGACATATTTATGCTTTAAATGTTAAAGAAAACATTACTTAATTATAATTAGAGTGTGTTCTATTTGGATGACTTTGTAGCAATGTTGAACAAAATGCATAGCTTTGTGACAATGAAACTACAAGTTTGTGCTTTGCGCCTGTAAGGAGTTCTTGTGATGCCAATATTATTGATTTTACTTTTAGCTGTTCTATATATGCACACTTATAATGTCACACATATACATCTATCACTAGACCATAAGCTTGTCTCATTAATTTTGAAATATGTTTCTGTTGATTGGTCAATAATGGAAAACTGTTACAGACTGGTACATGGATGATTGACTGTGAATATCACCTCTTTGACAATAATCTGAAAACCAGCCTGATGCAGAATCAATTCATAGAGATCAATACTACTACAGAACTATAGAACCTGCCAAGAAGCTATTTTTCTTCCTACCTGAACCTGCCTTTGTTTATAAACACCATTTATGTTGTGACATAAGGATTGTTTTATGAGAGGTATAATAGTGTAAAGTTGCTTTGGATAGAGATAAATGTCAAAAGGAATTTATTATTTAAGTGTTGTTTTTTGTCTGGAAGGTGTATTTAGAAGCAGTCTGTGGCATGTTGTACAATGTTTGTGTCAGAATTAAATAAAAAGGCTGTGACATTATTTTTGATGTATTGGTAAATGCATGGCATTGATTAAAACATAAATATGGCTTCAAAATTTTTAACATACTAGTTAAGACAATGGTTAAAAGTTGTTTTTTTTCTTATACTTACAATGGATGTAAAAAATAAAGGAAAAGGGGTCTTTGCATTTATATGTATCACACAATTTATTTTAAGGTTTCTTAGATTGTCTGTTTAATCCTGAAAAAAAAAACACATCAACATTTTAAAGGCTTCAGAAACAAAACAAAGCAATTGCTCCAGTACATGTCTTGATGGATAAAGTTCTGATGTATTAAGGTCTCTTGGTTTGGTTTCCCGAAATATTTTTATGGTCTGATTTTCTCCTTGTTTTCCATTCTCGGGTAAAAACTGAGATATCTCATCCCATAATTGTTATTCTTGGATTATTCTGCACATGATATGACAGTCGGTTGTTGGATGGTTTCTCGCTTTTTATAGGGCTTGTCTGTTAATAATTCTTAGATTTTGTTAAAGTAGAATTTAAGAATCCGGAAGTGTTGCTGCTATATGTAAAGTTTTTTTGCCATTTTAGTTATGAGTGGTGGATGTCACTTTTATTTTCTGTTGATTTTAGAAGAATGTTGTTTTTAGAAGGATTACATGACATTGTAATAGTCCTTGTGTGCATGTGCACAAAGCCCCATTTTAACAAAAGTTTTTTTCTACTATAGGGTGCCAATTTGGAAAACATTAGAATAGTGATGACATGTGTGAAGTTTTTGTCAACGTTAGATTTTAAGTGCCTAACAGGATATTTCTTTGTAAACTATTATATGTAAGTGACATTTAGCATTATGGTTTACCAACAGTGAATGGTATGTGACTAGTGAGACAACTCTTTGTGTTCCAACTTTAAAAAAAAACCCAAAAAACTTGCAAGATTAAAACTTGGATTAAGCAAATAGTTTTTGTCACATTAAAGTGTTGTGTCTTGACAATAATGGAGCCCCAGAAGACCATTTTGTTGCTGCCTGGATCTTTAATTGTGGCTAAATCCAGGTAATAGGTCAAATGACTGTCATGTGATTTAGTCACATGATCATGACATTAATATTTATGGATCATCTTGTTACTATTTATAGATAATCTTGTTGCTATTTATAGATAATCATGTTACTATTTATAGAGTTAGTTCAACATTAAATCAACATTTCTTGATATTGGGATCTTGCTGATCTGGAATAACATTTTATAAGGCTTGTACAGTCTAATAGTTAATGGACTTTGTTTGATGGTGACAAGATGTTTTATAAGTTTTCATCTTCCTCATTACAGCTTTTTTGTTCCTTATTCATCATATATTCAACTAACTGAATCTATCCATGAGTACAATATTATATTTTTAACAATGACATTTAACTGGGCCACTTTATAAAGTGATCAATAATTAAATAAACCAGCTGAACCGGACTCGGTAGAGCAACGGCTCCAGGTACGGTAGGTCTTGGGCTTGATCCCAGGCCGCAACTTACCAAATTTTT
Organism: Sinonovacula constricta; assembly: GCA_007844125.1. Taxonomy (NCBI): domain Eukaryota; kingdom Metazoa; phylum Mollusca; class Bivalvia; order Cardiida; family Solecurtidae; genus Sinonovacula; species Sinonovacula constricta. The sequence goes on from CM017563.1 coordinate 14,425,624, forward strand.
TAAATGGTAGGGATAGAGCTCCCTTGCTTATGCTCAAGCAAATATCAGGGTTGTTTCATGACTATTCCAGAGTCAGGATAATGTGACTGGGTGTGGTATCATGCCAGGTGTTCATAGCATGCTATACACAGTGAATGCAGCACAATATCTGCTTAAAGTGGTCACCGTCTCCCGATAACTGAAATACTGTTGGTGGGACGATAAACCCAGGAAACAAACCAATAAACCAAATGAAGTTTTGTAATGAATCGATACATTCTTTATGAGAGTGGAGTTGTTTTTTTGTTTTGATTACCAACCTATGTTCCTGCACACTAACAGCTTTACTCTCTGCATTGATCAATCCTTATTGTCTATTTAGTTCATGCCAGTTAATGAGCAGTTGCTAGTCTGCTGCACCTTAAGATTTCCATATGCATAATTAATGGCCATTTCCTTGGATATTTCCAGACTAAACCAGCCAATGCATTCGGCTCTCACGTAAACTAAGCGATACTTTAAGAGTGGATTGCTGTTACTTTTACTGCACCTCTGCTATAGATGATAATAACGTGTATTAAATTCTAAGTAATTATGATTTCAGGCAGAGGTTTTAAGACATATTTCTCAAAACTTGGACACAAAGAGTGCAGATCCAGTTCAGAGAGAACCCTGTATGATTAGGATCTACTCTATTATGTATAAGCTGTATCTTATTTGTTCTTGAGTTTCTAAGACAGAAAACTGAACAACAACATTGCCAGTTATCAAGATTCTGTTCACAATTTTTTAAATGTATCATTCTTGAGTGTCGTGAAACAACTATTGATGCAATTTGAAATGCTAAAAATATCTTTTAACAGTTCATCTCTATTTACAATTTTGGGGCACCCATGGCATAGTGGTAGAGTCACCAATTTGTAACTCCTGACTGCTTGGCCTCTCACTGCGTGAGTTCAAGTCCCATTGGGGCGAGGGACTTAATATAGGTAGGTCTTCTAGCTGACTTGCGGTGCTCTGGTGGTTCTACCCAGACATTTGTCTGGGTCTTCTCCACCAAAAAGCTGGACTAGGCTATAATGATCATAACTGGTCGCTGCAATGTATTTCAAAAACAAAAACAAAACTATTTACAATTCACCTGTCTTTTTCTTTTTCATTGATCTTTCACCTTGAACTTTTCACTGGTATTTTTAGATGGTTCTCGTTGCAACTGGATTTAACTGATCTTTAATTTAATTGGATGCAGCATTGACATGGGATAACCTGCCATACCTGCTGAAGGTTGTTCTGTTCCTATGGATTGCCTCCAAGTCGTGATTAATTGAACCGTTGCTCAATTATCCCTTCTCCTGGAACCCAAGTTCTTCCTTAATTAATTGTAAAAGAACAACATTTAAATGCAAAGGTTACTAATAGTAGATGTTTGGAAATAATATATTTTGCTAGCAGCAAATAGTGCAGATCCTAATCAGATTGTTTCCATTGGGATGGACTGATCTGGATTTACTCTATTTGCCTACTCCTGATGGTTTGATACCAAGCAGATTGGACTTATTGATTGTCTTAGTCCATGCGTCTGATAGATGTTATGCTCAGGCTATCCACTACATTGCGTTGTTATGGGCAACTGATCACATGATCTGCTGACACAGACGTTTTTTTTGTGTCAATGTTTTCTTTTCGTGTTGTTGTTATTGCTGTTGCTATCGCTTCTGTTGTTGTTTTTGTCATAATAAAATGTTTCCATTTTACCATTATTTACTTAGCTTGATGGAGTTGCAAAAGTCGATCAAGAAGATTCTTTTGACAGATATGTTTAATTGGCATGTTGTTGTTTTCATTTGTAAAGATTTTTTTGTGGCATCTGCTGTATTGCTGCTATATTGACACAATGTTGATCAAACTTTTGCTTTTCTTGAATGTTTTGTTAATTTTGTTTTCTGTCCTGAGATACTCTCTTTGTCTGTCTCTCTGTCTCTCACTCTTTCTCTCTTCCTCCCCTCTCTCTCTTCCTTCTCCCTCCTCTCTCATCCATTTTTCCCCTCTATGTGTATATGTCTCTCTCTCTCTCTCTCTGTGTCTGTCTGTCTGTCTCTCTCTTTCTCACTCTTTCTCCCCCCACTCTCTCTCCTCTCCCCTCCCTCCCTCCCTCTCTCTCCTCCCCTCTCTCTCTCTCTTTCATCTATCTTTCCCTCTTTGTATCTCTCTCTCTCTCTCTCTCTCTCTCTCTCTCTCTCTCTCTCTCTCTCTCTCTCTCTATCTCCTGAATCAGCAAATAAACTGTCAATTCTGCTTATTAATACTTAATGATGTTTTGGTGGGCCAGGAAATCATTCAGACTCTGTTATTGTGCTAGAAAACCCCCACTGATGTTCACATGGTACATTATTCACCTTCTGGAACTGTCTATTGATTGAAAGATACCTCATTGCTTGCCATATGTGGGCAAGGTGAAAGGCGAGGGTAAATAAAACCACTCTTTCAATGAAGATACTTTTTTGCCTGCTTAGCACAACTTGATCAGGCTTTTGCAAATAGTATAGATCCAGATCAGACAACTCCCACACAAAAATACAGACTCTCCTAGTGAAATGTGGTGTATACCATAACGACCAGATGGAAAAAGTAAACAGCAGTAAAGCGAGTCAACCGGTCATGGTTTCAAACCCTTATCTTGCATGTGTCCACTTCATGGTTTAAATCCCATATCCATGGGCGCCTGTGGTATAGTGGCAGTGTTGCCGACTTGTAAGTCCTCTAGCCACTTAGTCTCTCTTCGTGTCAGTCCGAGTCCCGTTTGGGGTAAGGTCTTAATGTGGGATTAGGTCTTCTGGCTGACCTGCGGTATGCTGGTGGTTCTACCCAGACATTTGTTAGGGCTCTTTCTCCACCAAAATAGCTTGACAACGCTATGATGATTGTAATTGGTTGCTGCGATCTATTTCAAAAACAGAACAAAACAAGTCCTTTATCCTGCATATGTCCACCTTATTGAATGCAGTGTTATATAGTTTACAATTAATGGTTCATCCATTATCAAATAAAAGAATTGCAGATTATATTGCACATTGTCATTGTCCCAAATATCACTATATTTCAAAGTAGTGAATAGCAAAATGTATGCAATGCTTCAATTTTTTATTGTTTCGGTCCTATGCCTGTGGCATAATGGTAGAGTCGCCAATTTGTAACTCCTCTGACTGCTTAGTCTCTCACCGTGTGGGTTCGAATCCCAATCGAGGAGAAGGACTTAATGTGAGAGGGTCTTCCAGCTGACTTGCGGTGCACCGGTGATTCTGCCCAGGCATGTGTCTGGGGTCTTCCTCCACGAAAAAGCTGGATGTTGCTATAATGATCATAAATGGTCACTGTAATGTATTTCAAAAACAAAACAAATATTATGGTATGTTTAATTCAATCAAGCACTGGTACAGCATTTAAAATGTGGTGTTTCTGTTTTCTACTTCCAGTGGGTCAAGTACAGTTGCCATTGACAACAAGATTGAACAGGCTATGGTGAGTACTGTTATTTATGTTTCATTATTTTAAGTTCATGATATTGAAATATGTTGTGATGTAAATTATTAGAGAAGATAAAACAGTCAAATCCTGATACAACAGACCGCAATTTAATGACTGATCGGACTATGATGAATACAATGTCATTCTTCCTGCAGCATCTCGTGTGGATATGTTTTATCATTCAGATGGCAATATGATCCTCATGCTAGATCGAATGACAGTCACAGTCAATTAAAGCACTTACAAATTTAAGTAGATTACAAATGAATGTATGTTAGCAGGGGTTTTCACATCGTGTGCTTGTCATTAGCTTTTCTCTGCTCGCTTGTGTGTAGATTGACACTTCGATTAAAATATCAGCAAACTTGTTAACAATCATTCGCATTGTCATTAGCTTTTCTCTGCCCGCTTGTGTGTAGATTGACACTTCAATTAAAATATCAGCAAACTTGTTAACAAGGATTCGCAGTTGTCACTGCTTGGGGATGTCTTAATATCAAGGAAAATTCACATTACCGTATTCACTCGTGTAATCGCCGCACTTTTTTACCCGATTTTATCGTTAAGGAGTTGAGGGTGCGGCCATTCTATAGGTGTAAGGCATTGGGACATTTTTTCTAGAACGATTCTGCCGATTTTTGGGACGCCATGCGTCTAGATGAGCTCTCTAAGTAGGAGGTTGATGGATATGAACGAGATAGCGCCGTTCTATGCTTTTGTATAACCAATGTGAACATATTCCATAATTTATAAATGAATGTTTGCATCTTAAAACAATTTCACCCAGCTGTCATGTGCACACTACCATGCAGATCAAAGGATTTCATAGTATAGCCAATAAAACAACACAGCTTTGATACGAGGCGACAATCTCCTTGACGAGGTGAAAAATGAACAGGAGCGTCGACCAGTCATGCTGTCTCAACAAAAGGGTTAATTGGTGAACTGTGACTGTATTTTTGACACGTTGCGAATGTATCTAGTCTCAGTCGCACTGCTATCCTGTAGCTCGTGGCGGCATGAAATTAATTTCTTTGATCTACGTCACCAAGTCTGGTATGACAGTACACGATATATCGGGGAACAGTGCATGGAGAAATGTAATCGGCAGCTGCTTATAAAAACACATCGTTCACTCCCTCACTGCTCCGATCGATATCACCTTGGCAACAGCTTATCTCAGAGTCAGTCACTTGACCTGTGTAATGAGGCAAGTCTACACAGAAATGCCAAGTAAATTACAGCTTGGTGTATTTAGCAGACTGAAGTTGAATTGCATATCTGCTAACGAGTTTATGTGATATGTTTTCGCCCCGCTGTATAAACTGTGCGGCCTTCATATTTTTTTCTTCAAATTTTGGGGGATGCGGCCATTACATTGAATTAGGATTTTTTCTTCAAATTTGCGGTCATTTTGGGGGTGCGGCCATTACACGGGTGCGACCATTACACGAGTGAATACGGTATTACTATAGATTCATATCACAGAGTAAAATCAGTCTTCAAAGTTTTATCATGATACAAAAGCATTCAAAAATATGTAATCACTAAAACGTCAGTTGTATTGTATTGTATTACATTATAATTGGACAGCAATAGCATAGTTACAATATTGTGACAATGTTAGAAACATTTACGACACAAAAATGGTCAATCTAAAACAAGGCGATGCCTATCATGTTGGTTAAAGTTTTATGAATAGTACAATTTTACTAATGATTTGGCATGTCCTGTGGAGATTGTTTTAAAACTGTGACTGTAATTAAAATAATCTCTTTTAGATAAAAAGGTTTGATATAAAATATATATTGTAACAGAAGTTGTGAAAAAGAGTAGTAGCAGTAAATTTTGTTGTTGAACAATAACTAAAAGTTAAAAAATTAGCACTATAAATTTAGATATTTTGCTTTTTGTGGTAGTTATAGAAAATTTAATGTAGTTGTTTTAATTATAGTTGATAAATAGTTGTAAGTACTTGAAGAAAGAGGATGATTATATTTAATATAAAAAAATGCCCACTTCTTTGAATGCAGTAAAATCTTTTTCATAAACCACAGTCATGCAGTTTAAACCAGTTGTGTCCCATCCTCGTGGCCAGTGTATACATGTGCGTACATATGTGTGTGGTCCAATGTAGGTCAGGCCAGGTTAGTGGGTCAAGATCAAAAGATCCACTGCAGGTATGAGGGCTCCTGTCCAGGTAGGGTGACGTGTGGTAATCATGACTGACCAAGAGGACCTGACAGCTGGTCAGTTATGATGATGGCCGGTCAATAGACTGTGACCTACCTGCCCTTGGGATCAGAATAACCTATTTGACCCTTATCTTACTGATTGTTTATTTCCAATAATCATCTTGGCTCAGCTTCTTACATCAACAAGCTAAGGTACCTGGACATATGGCTGGAAACTCAGTTCTAAGTGGTACAGATCCTGATCAGACTGACCAGTGAGAGCTTGGTGGTCTTGATCTTCACGCGTTTCCCAAACCAACGAAACTTAGCCGGATAAATGCTACACAACTAAAGAATCATTATCGCCATAATTTTCATCACTGTCATAGCCATTATCACCATCATCACTGTCATAGTCATTATCACCATCACCGGCCGCAATAGCTCAGGTGGTAGAGCGTCGGCTTGCGGATCGGGAGGTCGTGGGTTCGAACCCCGGCCGGGTCAAACCAAAGACTTTAAAGTTGGTAGTAGTGGCTTCCCTCCTAACGCTCGGGGCTAAAGGGACAGCACTACGCCTGACTCGTCGGTGTCAGTATAATGGACCGGCCGGGTTCAGTCCTTGGGCACCTCATAAGTGCCCCTGTGCTATAATGATAGAAATGTCGCTGCGCAGTATCGGCAAAAATGCCGGCTAATCCCAATCCCATTATCACCATCATCACTGTCAGTCATTATCACCATCATCACTGTCATAGTCATTATCACCATCATCACTGTCATTATCACCATCATCACTGTCATAGTCATTATCACCATCATCACTGTCATAGTCATTATCACCATCATCACTGTCATAGCCATTATCACCATCATCACTGTCATAGTCATTATCACCATCATCACTGTCATAGTCATTATCACCATCATCACTGTCATAGCCATTATCACCATCATCACTGTCATAGTCATTATCACCATCATCACTGTCATAGTCATTATCACCATCATCACTGTCATTATCACCATAATTGTTTTAATTGTCTCCATTATCACAAGTTTTCATTAACATTATCACCACTGTAGTTATGATTATCTTCATCATTATCACTATAGTAATTATCATCATCATAATTGTCATCATAGATAACTTATGATCATTAAAATCATCATCACCACAGTTATGGTCATTATCGTCATCATCACCATTGTATCAACATCATCATCATCATCATCATAATAATAGTCATTGTGATGTCATTTCCAGTAGATTTAAGTTTCTAAATGTGAAACCATGGACTCTGGATAGGAGGGTCCCTGGTTTGAACCCCAGATCAACCATACAATGTCGGTCCTTGAGCCTAACTATTTATCCTGGACTTTGCTGTAGGTACTTAGACTCTGAGTGCCTGGTTCTACCTGGGAAGTGAGCCGTCAAGACAGATAAATATCAGATAAAAAATACATGTTTTGCAATAAACTACAAATAAACATGTTTTCACAAAAACTTCTATAACAACAAAAGGAAAAAAATATTTTGTGTTAAGAAAATGTTTTTTTATTTTATATAAAAGCTCTAAATTTGCTTTTAGAAAATTTGGCAATGTGCTAGCTTTGTAAATTCTTATTTGTTTGGTAAATTGTATAATTACTGTAATCTGACCAATCAGATTCAAGCAAAATGGTCTATGACAAAGTTTGTCCAGCAATAGATACTAGCTTAATATTTGTTGTTACATATGCAATTTTAAGTAAATTTTGTATCTAGTTTATCCCCATATCTTGAATTAGGACTCGCAATCCACATCCGGTATTTGAACAGTGCCGAAATATTTCTAAGATGTCTCACTATTTGTGCAGTCACTAAATATTTGTATGATGATGTATATGCCTGAAATGTCACAATGACCACTTAGTTATCAATGTAGTCATTAATTATATCTTCCTTAGTGTCTATTCCTGCCACTTAAGCCTTGTTCCACTTTTAACAGTATGAGAATTAAGTCCTCAGAAAGCACTTTATCATGAAGATGGCTTGAGTGTCAGTGATCGGTGATTCACAACCACAATTTACGTAATTCAACCCAAAAACATGATTTATGTCCGGTCATTCACCTCGCTAAACATTTATCATATAAGTGTAATACATTTTGCTAACGTGATTTGCTAACAAAATTATGTAAAAGGAAACAAATATGTCTCAAAGGTAGTATCAGACAGTTTCAGACAGTTTGCCGATATCAAAAAAAATTAACAAAACCCCTATCCCTGTTTAAAGGTAATTTAGGCATAATTTGTGCAATAGTATAAAGACAATTTTGAACGCTTCCTCAGTAGTTAGACAGTACGACTAATGTAATGTTCACTCTAAATTTTCAGCCTTTAAAAATCTATAAATAAGCAAGCTGGGGGTTTCTGATAAAAAAAAATATCCATGTCAGAGTAAATTACCAGGATGAAAAACTTGATCACAGAAGATAGTGGTTTTCCTTGTTTAAAAATAGCTTACTGTGCCGTGTGGCTCAGATAGGAAATACATGTTTGTAATAACCAATATGGCGCTACTACTTACTGCATAGGTGTTTGGCATAACGAAATAACATTTTGTGTAATCTTTCCAGATAACAATAATTTTTATAGATGTTGATTAGAAACAAATCCCTTCCACACTGTCGGATGCCACCTTTAAAGACATGGCACCAGATAGTAGGGATCCTGATTGGGAAGGCTAATCTGGATCTGCACTGTTTTCCTATGTCGTAACAATTTGTGCTGAGCAGGCTAGTTGTTAACATGCACACATAATAATACCCTTGTCCTGACAGTGTTTTCTTATCATGGTCACAGATTTCTGTATAGACCTCAGATTTGTGCAATGACCACTGATTTGTGTAAGGACCTCAGATTTGTCTCTAGAACACTGATTTGAGTGAAGATCTCAGATTTGTGTAATGACCTCAGATTTGTCTTTAGACCACTGATTTGTGTGTAGACCTCAGATTTGTGTAATGACCACTGATTTGTGTAATGACCTCAGATTTGTCTCTAGACCACTGATTTGTGTGTAGACCTCAGATTTGTGTAAGGACCTCGGATTTGTCTCTAGAAAACTGATTTGTGTGTAGACCTCAGATTTGTGTAATGACCTCAGATTTGTCTCTAGCCCACTGATTTGTGTATAGACATCAAATTTGTGTAATGACCACTGATTTGTGTAATGACCACAGCTTTGTCTCTAGCCCACTAATTTGTGTATAGACCTCAGATTTGTCTATAGACCTCAGATATGTGTAATGACTACAGATTTGTCTGTAGGCCTTAGATTTGTGTAACAACCACAAATTTGCTTAAAGACGACTGACTTGAGTAAAGGCCACAACATTTCTGTAACAACCACAGATTTGTGTAACAATCTCAGATTTTTATAAAGACTACAGATTTGTGTTACAGCCACAGATTTGAGTAAAAACCACAGATTAAGAGTCTTAGCAGCAAACAGTACAGACCTTGATTAGACCACCTCAACTCCTCCGCTTGGATCAGTCTAATCAGGATCTACACTATTGGCACAGACATCAAATCAAATTGTATTGTGCAGATTAAAAGTCCCTTTCTGTTTCAATTATGCAGATAGCCTATGCATAATGCTTCAAAAACACCACTTCATTACAGCTACAAATCTGGCAACAAACTTCATCAAAGATGACAAATTAATGACACATCCTGTCCTTTGATGTATGTCGGTGACAGCTCTATGATAATATTGTAACAATTGTAAGTGACAGACAGACCAAGGTAGGATATTCCCTAGAAAAAAAGAATAACATATAAGAGAAATTGCTTAAGGGGAAATTGCTTGAGAGGACCTTTGATAGGCACACAAAAAAACAATCATCTGGTCCCGTGGAACCAGTTTTATCCGGTTTTATCAGGAAATATCCAGTTTTTTCATCGTAAATGAAATGGGCTCTATTTAGGAAGCCATCATCAGCATTACCTCTGTGGACTTGATGTATATGTGGTGACTGCAGAGTGACAGTTGTGAATTAGCTGCTCGCCCCCCCTATAACAAGATGTCCAAGATCTTTGATATCCTGTGCCAGGTATTTGACATTTCCTCAATTATTCGTTTATTTTACAGCTAGGCTCATGTTTGTAACACTCGCAAGTGTTCCTGGTGGAGAAAATCCTTTCATTTATGCAATCAAAGAACCTGTGATGTTCTTTGGCAACCAAAAAAAGAATTGATTGAAAATTGATTTATTGTTAAAGTACAGCTTTGAATAATCCCTTTGCTAGAGCTGATTTTATTTATTTATCATCCCTACACATCAAAGTAGGTCAAACAAATGACTGTTTTAGCTAGGTTATTTATATTTTACATGAGATAAAAAAAATAATTTGCTGTAGTTATGTCTGAAAATTATTTTTTTTAACCTTGAATTAAAGAAATATTTTTTCTTATTTAAAGGTATTTCATCTGTGTTATGTTTAGTAGGTGTATTTTTAATGCAATTTTCTGTATAAAGAATAGTTTTGCCTATTATTTAAATTGGAACAGTCTTCTATTGACCTTGATAATCCTTGTTAGCATCCAATGCAGAGGTTCTTACTCAGTTGTTCATACTTGTGAACTCTCCTGCTTTTGGAGGTAAACTCCCTCTTTTAAGGTTCAAAATTAATTGAAAATGAGGGGTGTTTTACATATTTTCAGAAATCTCCCTACATGGACACAGATAACTTTCTTCTTTGTTTATGTGTAAATAAGAAATCACCAACTTTGCAAGTGAAAATCTCTCACGCAAAGTGAAAATATCACATTTTGCAAGTGAAAATCTCCCACTTTGCAAGTGAAAATCTCCCACGCAAAGTGAAAATATCCCACTTTGCAAGTGAAAATCTCCCACGCAAAGTGAAAATACCACATTTTGCAAGTGAAAATCTCCCACTTTGGCCTCAGAAAAGTTCACATGTATGGTTATGTCAGGAGAAATACTGTCTCCTCTACAAGACATTGGGACATGTTTGTTCATTATAACAAGGAAGGACTGATGTAAAGCATCAAAGGTCGCCATCGAGATCCAGCTCCAACAATGGAACATTTTGCCAAACAACAAACTGACCATGAAAACAGCAAAACCTTTTTGTTATTAAAAGATTTGCAATGTCATCAAATGTTTGTGTCTTAAAATTATGCTTAAGAAATTGTCTTGGGCACATGGGGAGAAAAGGTCTGAATACAAACAAAAGAATAGAACTCATAATATCATTTGAATTGTAAATAATAAATCTTCGTAACAAATGCAATTTAAATTAAATAAAAAATACACATGAAACATTAACAGTTAAAAGTGACAGGTAATAAGGTAGCAACATTATAAACTACATCAAATCTAATTTTTTAATTCTGATATCAAACCAAAGTTGAATAATAACTGAAATTCAATGCATGAAAGTGCCACACTTTACTTATTTATAAGCCAACATGGGGCCATCCATAAAACTATTCTAGGAACAATTACAAATAGATGCCACACTCATGTGCGGTGACAGTAAACTGCATACAATGCATATTTATTTCTTGCAAGCAAGCACCCCAAAGTCTGGCCCTGGTGGGGCAATATGTTTCTTTAGTTCAAAGGTCCACCATCAATCTGTTGTGTTATCTCTAAATGGTGTCAATTTGAAGCATATAAACATGTCGTGCTGCCTTCAATATGTAAAGATTGCCACGAACACCTGATATGATAGAATACCCAGTTACATTACACACAAGGCCATCAACTCCTGGTACAACACTTGTATTTGCTTGAACCTTAGGGGACCTATACCACTGTATTTTATAGACTGGGAATTAGCCGACTAGGTTTGAACCTGTGGCCTTTCACTCCTGGATGTGGCACAATACAGATTGCACATCGAAGTATGGTGGGTCACATCAGAACAAGATTTAAAAAAAGTCATAAAATAGGAAGTAATAAAGGTCTGCCCAGCTTATGCATATGTAAATATAAGGGTTGCACCCCTGATTTGTGGGCCTGGTGTCAGAGTCTAAGGCTGGTTTTATGCCATCAGTTTGCAGTGTTTTAACAGTAAATGCTGCACTATATTTGTCTAAAGTGAAAATGTCTGTCTGGTACTGAATAACATTTTTATTAAAGGAAAACCTATAAAATGGTAATTAGCTGGTTATTCAACTCTGATACCGGCCGCAATAACTCAAGTGGTAGATTTTCGGCTTGTGGATCGGGAGGTCGCGGGTTTAAACCCCGGCCGGGTCCAACCAAAGACTTTAAAGTTGGTAGTAGTGGCTTCCCTCCTAATGCTCGGGGCTAAGGAACAGCATTACGCCTGACTCGTCAGTGTTAGTATAATGGACCAGCCGGGTTCAGTCCCTGGGCACCTCATAAGTGCCACTGTGCTGTAATGATAGAAATGTCACTGCACAGTATCTGCAAAAATGCCAACGGATCCTATGCCATTCCAACTCTGATATCTGTAGGAAGAATTGTAATTCCAAAATATCCAGTAACACCACCACTTCCACCCAACCCCCACTAAGCAAAGACAGTTTATTTTGCAACAACATCTTGCTCATCTGGTCTTGTCTGGAAATATCCCAATATTTATAATCTAGTTCATTGAATTGTGCTATTTTCTTTCCTTCATTTTCAGTTTGCAAATGATGCTGGTTGTACTAGGTGTGAATGTATAGGTGAACCCATAGGAAGAAATATGTTCTTGTATTTCAACAACATCTAGCTCAGCCAGTCAAGACAAGAAACTTTTCATCAGTAATTTTTTTTTCTAGTACATTGCAGCCAATGGTAAACAATGTTTTATAGTTTGGGGAAAAAAAATATGTCAAGATTTTATATGAAATGGTGTGCATTTAGAACTTAATTAGTGCAGTTAAAACTCTTGAAGAATTTTGAAGAGTTGTTATAATATTTGAAGACCAGATTGTTATGAACCCTTCTTGTGCTACTTGCAAGTATGTAGTTTTTCCTTAAACACTGTGTCATGTTTACTCAATTGAATTACCTCGCTGTTACGACCAGGGGTGCCTATGTCCCAGTGGGTAGCGTTGCCGACTTGCAGCGCACTTCATTCAAAAGGGCAGGATTTGCTGATCTGTTGTGACTTCATGTCCCCACATTGCATCGCTTCGAGTCCCGGTCAGGGTTGGGGACCGGACCTGGTAGCGCAATTGGTAGAGCGTCGGCTCCAGGTACAGGAGACCTGCGGTTCAATCCCGGGCTGCGACATACCAAAGTCGTTTAAAATGGTAGTGGTATAGCTCCCTTGCTAACGCTCAAGCAAATATAAGGGTAGTTCCACGACTGGTTGGCCCGGTGTCAGGATAATGTGACTTGGTGTGGTATCATGCCAGGTGTTTGCAGCATGCTATACACAGTGAAGGCAGCACTTTATCTGCTTCAAGTAGACACCGTCTCCAGATAACTGAAATACTTTTGGTGGGATGATAAACCCAATGAACAAACAGGGTTGGGGAATCTTCCAGCAGACCTGATCATTGCTAATTGGTTGAGTGTCACAGATAACAACTTCTTCATCATCACATATGAGGAAAAAAGTCATGTCAGTTTTAAAACAACTAGCCTTTTGTTCATTGGTGTTTCTTCACAGAATATATGACTTCAAATAAATTTCATTTGTCATCATCACCATAGTTAGTCATTGCAACTAGGGTAACAAATGAAGTCTGGAAACATCAAGCCAATTCTGGATATATCAACCACATGTTTTTGTCGTACAACCACAGGATACCTAGCATTCAGTTTGATGGGGATATGTTTATCATGGCCAATTAATTAAATCAACCCATGCTGTTTCAGAAGCTGACCACTGTCTGTCGACCTGTCTCATGAACTGACAAATGTTGCTTACTGCAAAAACTACCTAGCTGTCATTTTACTAGGTGACATTATTTCCAACAAAGCAGGTAATTGTGCCAACTTAACAGCGAAAAGCAGTTTATTGGGAAAGTAATATGAGAAAAGTGTAACAAAGGCAGCTAATAGAAGGCAATCCCTAGTGATGATTAAGAATGAAAAATGCCAAGTAGGGATAATTTATTATCACAAGTACATTCTATGTAGGTGTTGTTCAACACACTGACCTTAATGTAGAAAATGAATTATATTGTGGTTATGATTGGTTTTTCTGTTAAATTATAGATACACTATTATGGTTATTATAGCAACAATCAGCTGTTTTTGTGGAGGAAGACCCCTGAAAAATATCTGTGGAAAATCACCGGCGCACCACAGGTCAGGTGGAAGTCGTTGCCATATAGAGCCCTTTGCTCTGACGGGGACTTTAACTCAAGCAGTAAGAGGCAAGTGGTCAGAGGAGTTACAAGATGACGATTTGACCAACTCAACTATAGGCCCTTGCTTGGTAGTAGCTGCCTTGATATCTTTCTGCAGCTTAACTACAGTTTAACAAACATAGCTATTTATTTTTCCATTAGAGATATTTCTGTGTTTGAGTTCTATGGAATATTTTAACCATGGTAACACCTGGAGCCATCTGCTGTTACTAATCATTTCTGAGACACTATTGTTGTTTAGCAGATAAAGGGAAGAAGGTCAACACATGAGATTGACCTAGTGACACTTTGATGTAGGTCATTGTATTAAATATTGTGTTATCTTTAAAGGTGGTATGCAACAGTTTGGACCAAAATTTATTTTCCCAAATAACCAAATAGGTCATTGTTAACTGAAAAGTTCCTGCAAAATGTTGTTTATTGATGTCCTATTTCTTTGTGAACAGTCAGGCATAACTCACCACTCATCATTGCAAACAGGTATTTTCTAAATGAGTCAGGCTGCAGAGATAGCTATTTTTAAACTAAGATCTTGAAATCACTTATATCGTTATCCGTGTAAACTGCTCTGAATCAATATCTGTTTTTAGCAGAGACCACTACCAATTTTTTTATACAATTGAAAAGAATACACATTCATAGTGATTTCTTTTTTATTAGTTCTGTCTAATAATCCAGTAAAGTGTTTAACAATCATATTTATTAAGACTAGGGTATAAATGGATACAAAAAGTAAGCCCAAATTCCCCGCAGCTGTGGTTCGATATTGTTAATGTACTTGATATAGGTAAACTGTCGGATACCTACTTTAAGGCAAACAGTGTAGATGCAGATCTGCCAGCTCTGGTTGCTGGAGGTTAAACATTATTGTTATCAGCACCATGTGACCTATAAAGTTTTTGTGTGCCGTAAATCCCAAAATACATTTGCTGCCGAGTCTCTAGCAATATTTCTTGCATTGTTTATTGTTTTGTAAGCCCAAATTAATGAATTATTCTAGTTTACCAACAAAAATTAGTATGCTAAGTGTAAATGTTGGCTTTATTTATTGTATTTTGATTTTCTGCACTGACAACAACAATAGATGATTCCACAATTTAAATGTGACTTCTGTTAGCACAAACTGATTAGGCTTAGGCAAGCAGTGCCATATAACATATTTTTAAGTCCTAAGCAAATAGTGCCTTATAACGTATTTTTAAGATTTAGGCAAATAATGCCTTTATAGCGTATTTCAATATCGCAGAGGAAGAACTTGCTGTCTGGATATACGACCCTCTATGCATTTGTATAGCCTGTTAATGCATTTATAACACAATTACCAGAGATGTTTATGTGACAACTTCTCCTTTCCCAGTCTCTAGACTGCCATATATATTGTCCAAGTCTGCCTTACTGACACCTAGGTACTTCTGGAAAATAAAACTTCCTTTCCTATTGAAATTAAAAGGTCAGTACACTGTTGTAAGACACATGTTCCACAATATGTTGAGACACAAGTCGTGTCTTAAAGGTATTATTTTTGACAGTTTGAATGTACATGTTGCAATATCTCACCTCTGTTTAAGGTATTTGTGCCAAATTTCTGCAGAATCTCATTCTTTAGTCTAAGCAAAGACAATTTTGAACTCTACCTGAATTTGTTTCAAGACTTTAAATAAATATATTTGGGATTTCTGCTAAAATTTGTCCAAGCACATTACCTTAGTGATAACATGATCTCAAAAGTGGATAGTAAGATGGTTTTCTTAGTTTAAAAGTAGCTGACTGTGCAGCATGGCTCACAAATACATGTTTGTATACTTTAAATGAAACATTTAGAAAGACCTTGACTAGAAGATCAGATCTAGATCAACCAGCTCCCAGTGGGTACTGACTGATCAGGATCTGCACTATTTGCAGCTGAATTACATGTCTTGTGATCCTTTTTGTAGCTATAAGAAAATAAGTATTCATTTAGTGTTAGTAACAAATCTATGATGCTATGAATTGAGCTGGTATATAACTAGGTTCCAGGATTTTCAGGTCCGTTAGGTATAGTGTTGTGTGCCATTGACTTTGTCGGGGAGTGTCCATATATAGATCTCAAGAACTCTCTCAACATGATGGCACGGCTAAATATGGCCGCACAGCGAGGGTTTGATCGTGCCTTGATCAATATGGCCGAGTTGGGACGGTTTAATGGTTCCTTGATCAATATGGCCGAACTGGGACGGTTTAATGGTGCTTGATTAATGATTATTCATCGAGTTGATACTGTTCAAGCTTGTTGGTGTTGAGAAAACTATTAACTTAACTCCTCTCCTGCTAAACACAAGTTGGTTGGGTGTAGGAAACAAGTGTACATCCAGGGCAGCCAGCCCTCCTGATAAAAGAAGAAAAGGTTTCAGAAAGAAGAGTAAGAAGAAAAAATAGAGATAAAAATATACATCGAAAGATGAAAAATATGAAAACGTTTAATATATAATGATAAAAATGTTAAGAAAATCATATCAGCAAGCCCCTTTTTCAGTATTATATTGATCGGTTTGATCATTTGATTAACAATATAAAAGTGATCCACTTTATCCCCTGTTTTACAGTACCATGTTCCTCCATTTTATCACCTGTTCGATATCTAGTGGCATATTTTTACCCGGGCGAGGCCTATAAAAAGTATGTCTATTTTTACACCACAGACAGACCCGTTTGTTCGATTTTACCATTAGGATATTGGTATATTTATAGAAGGAGAAAGATTATATTTATCTTTATTGGCTGCGTGTTTCCTTGAACAGAGGTTTAACAATCTCAGAAGCCAGTGACAGAAACATCCCGCTGGGTATTTTGGTTTCTCTTGTACGAGGAAACTAATTATGTAAATGATTCTCTATTTTGAGCATTAATGACATTAATAGCACTGGTTTTATGGCTTCTTTTATAGGATATGCATGGAGACATGAATGTGTTTCTTGCCAAGTTTCAAGTATTGGCATATATGAATGTTTTTGTAGCCAAGATTAATTTCATTGAAGTATTAGGTATTTTAATAATTCTGTGTTTAAATTTGGTTATGCTGTCTGGAGAAATATACAGAGCTTCTGATAAAGATAAGTTTATAATTCAGAATAATTCTGTTTTTATGCAGCACTACCACAAAACATTTGTTGTTGGTAATTAATTTATGTACAAAGATGATACTAATATGAACAAGTAATGCACAATTGTGAAAAAAGATAATTAAGATTTTAAAAAATTGAAATTGTTCTTAAACAAAATCTGGTCAGTGTTGGCAAAAGTTATATTTCTTTAGATTTAAAACAGAAAGCAAATATTAAACTGTATTGTATTTAGCACCATATGACCTGTCGGTGTGCCGTAAAACCCAAAATATAAATTGTAATATTTTTTGTATAAATATATATATATTTTATTACTTATAACTTTTATTACAGTTACTGGCCATAACTGTTACAATAACATGGTTGGAAGTGATGTTATATAACAACATGACACCATATCTGCGGGTTGTGAAAACCGTCTCCATGACCTTCAGCAAGACATAACACACTGAAAAGTACATTCAATGTTTGGTTGTTATCTGTAAATACCCTTGGATGTTGAACTTAATACCACTGTCCTAATGTTACCGGCTCATTTATTTGAACTTCCTTTACCTTCCCATCATTGTAATAAACTTGCCTCACCATTGTCACTTTTATATAATTTATATAAAATATTATGTGTTAATATGGGTCAGTAGCCTTGTAGTGCCCTTGAAATACCAGTGTAGTAGTCTGACTGCAGGACAAGGTCATGACTAATAGTTCAACCAAGGGTTATCCCCGTGGCGTGATAAAAATTTCAGGGTTTTGGCACTTTTGCTTTCAGTTGTTTTCTATTAATCCTTTTTTGCTACACTTTGCTAAAAACACATGCTATATTCTCAGGTTTTTTATGTTTAATATTATCGATGTTACATGTCAGGGTTGATATAAACAGAGACTAACCAGTAAGTAGTGCAGAGCATGATCAGACAACTTCCAGTAGGGAGCTGGCTGATCTGCATCTATACTATTTGTCTAAGCCTTATAAATACGCGAACAACAGACTATTAAGAGTTAATTAAGGTAAAAGTTTAAGCGTGACTTTATAGATTTTGTGTTTACAAGAAAGGTTTATATACAAAAACACTGTTGTGGACATGTATAATTACCAATAGTTTAAGTAAGGAAGTGTTTACATGAAAACTGAAGGTAAAAACAGAATGATGAGACTTAATTTAAAAAAAAAAAATCAAATAGTTACTGTACATTAAACCATTGACATACTTAATTACACAAACTTAAAATTGCTTTTCATTATGTTTTCTACTAAACAAGTTTTGTCCATTTCAAATTGAACATTTCCAGACGAAGGGTAAAAGCTGTAACAGTTCTATTTTCATGCATCCAGTATTGAAAGGGCATGTTCTAGAAATCCTGTCGGAACTGGTTTCCAATATTTAGTTACTTCCATGGTCCAAGTCATGGTTATCGGATCTCATTTATAATGAATGGGTCAGGATTATTTACCTGTTCTGGTGACTTAACTCTATTTGATCAAGCACAGGAAAAATAGTGTCAATCCCAATCAACCAGTTTCCACCGGAAACTCTCCAATCAGGATCTGAGCTATTTTCTTAAGAGTTTTGATCAAAATGTTCACTTATCTTTGCAGTTGTTGTATACAGATAAATACAAAAACAGAAGTGCCCTGGGTATTTATTGTTGTAAGTATTGTTAACAAAATGTAGCAGTTTATGGGTTAGATATCACCCAGGTGTAAACACTGAACACCCACACACACACACCCACCTCAAAATCTGCCCATGTCAAACACACAACAAACCACATTTTAAGCAAAACAATGCAACTCAAAGGGAAAAAAACGAACACAAATTTTATGACTAATTATCATTGTTTAACTACAGTGGGGTGTGTGTGTTTCTTTTGTGTTTTAATTGTATTTACAAACTCAACCCTCAGAACTGGCGACTGACGTCATGAATTTACTCAGTGTATACAGATTTCACATTCCTTACAAGGGCATTGCACTCGCCATGGTATTTTAATGTAATTACTGAAAATTGAACTATGACGAGGGGATTGTAAAATGAAATTGTGAAGTTAATGCACAGTACAACAAATTTATTCAAAGCTCATGTTTATATGCTTATATTTCTACATGCAGTTTGTACATGTAAATGCTGGTACTCTTTCAAGATATTTAAACTGGTATAAAAATTTGACAGTCTTTCCTGGTAACCACTTAGACCTTGTAATAGTTGGGATGATGCATGTCTCATAAATTTACAAGTTTTTCCCCAATTTTAAAAGTGATGCTTAACTGTTCTAACTCTAGCAGCTTAAAGCAAGTTTTACCATTCTTTTGTTCCCAGTATATGGCTATCCATCCTTGGTTTAATAACTGCAGGAAGTTTTGTGCATATTGCCTTAAGTAGATTAAGTCTTAGCTCAAACCGTAACCTTCCAAATTTAATCATCTGTGCAACATTTTGTTAACACTATAACTCTTAACTTTTGTTAACCTATAGCCTTCAACATTTGTTATCCCATAAAGTTCAAGGTTTGTTGATAACCCATTCCAGTTCTTAGTTATATTAAACCGGACCTGGTAGCACAATAGGTAGAGCGTTGGCTCCAGGTATGGGAGGCCCAGGGTTCTATCCCGGGCCGCAACATACTAAAGTCACTAAAAAGTGGTAGTGGTATAGCTCCCTTGCTAATGCTCAAGCAAATATAAGATTAGTTCCACGACTGGTTGGCCCGGTGTCAGGATAACGTGAATGGTCGTGGTATCATGCCAGATGTTCATGGCATGCTATACACAGTGAAGGCAGCACTATATCTGCTCCAAGTGGACACCGTCTCCAGATAACTGAAAAAATGTTGGTGGGACGATAAACCCCCAAAACAAGTAGGGCAACATAACAATTTTTTTTTTATTTGAAAACAGACCAGAAAGTTAGTTTACTTTCTATATCCTATCAATGACTACACTCTATGCCACGTATAAGTAACTCATGCATAGCTCAAATACATAAAGCCTCAACAAATCAAGAGTAGCCATCTTTGATGGAAAGCTATCTGATCGCGATCTGCAATCGTTGCCTTTAAGATGCCAAAAATTCAAGTCTTCATGCATGTTGTTTGTGGCAAATTTCCAAGAACTGGCCTGTGTTATTAACACATGTAGCAATAAGGTTTTATAAAAGAGATTAATAATTAAGATAAAGACTTCAGTTGGTTTTTCCAAGTGCAGGCCCCATCCACTCAACTTCTTGCTCTTTAGAGTTCACTTTTGATCTTCAGTCAGCATGTATTTGATGCACCCAGACATGCTTAACATCCTTCTAGTGGTGTGAGATTGTGGGAGTAGTAGTTAATGGTTATTCCGCCCAATCGTGTGACACAGATGACTCATCATTTATGTGGAGAGCACGTAAAACCACACAACATAAACAGAAACGTAAAACCATGAAAACCTTATTTTAAACTCCCTTTGTTATGTAAGGTATTCTGATTATTTGTGGTGAATGTTACTGGAGTATATGCAGTTAATATCTGATTTATTTTCACAGAATTCATTGTGTTACCATAAATATTGTTGGCAGGTTTCTGTTTATTTCATTCACAGTTTATCAGATTTCCTTGAAATACTTTCTTTTACATTAGATTTCATTGTTGTTAGGACTTTTTTATTATACAAACAAAAATCATTGACTTATTGTATGACACCTTACAATAGATCTGAAAATAAACCAATAAATTCATCTATTCTTATGGCTGGGATCTGTCATATAAGGTTCTGTATTATTTTCTAGTCTCTAATAAGTAACTAACTGGGATACATGCATTTCTGCAGAAGTTCCTTTGCTGTTAGAAAACACTGGACGATTTAAGAACGGATTGCGAATGGCGACTAACACAGGCCAAAAAATGGTGCCCTTTTTTGACTCACTGCAAGCTGAATGGTGTACCTGGTCAGAAACTGGGACACCATATTCCGCTGCCCATGATGTGAGTGGACACTGTGTTAACTAAATGGACAGTGGTCATGTTGTATTGGCCTTAGTACAAGGGCGGTGATACCTTGGTCCAAGCAGAAAGGGCAAAGGTACCTTGATCTCCAGGGTGACTGTATTGATTATCCTAACACTTCATTGCTACTGGCTGGACCACAAACAGGACTGTTATCTTATTTAAATATGGTGTTTAGAAGTTAAACAAAACATGGGTCTGGAATTCACTTTTTGTATGTTTTCTTATTTTACATTATGGAGGTGTGTAACATTTTGGGTTTTTCAACATGTTAATAATATTTCAAAAGATTTGTCACACATTGGAATGTAGTTAATAAGAGTAGAGTTTGGTTTTAATTTTGACCTTACTTTATCCTTAAACTGCTAATCACAGATTTGTAAGGTCCAGGCAGATAGTGCAGATCCAAATCAGCCAACTTTAGTATGATTTCATTCTGTGATCACACATGCAAGTCACATCATGTCAACCCAGTGTTTAAACCACCGTTTATGCCATCATGGATTGCCCTTAACAGTGACAAGGGTATGCTTCTAAGCTGAGACTAAGCCTAGTTTGTGATGTGTGGTTCTACTCAAGTGAGAATATTTAGTAATATTCCTCCCATAAAACACAAACAAAACCAAGAATTGTACACATATGCTAAACCCTTATATTTTATTTGTCAGATTAAGCTCATTTAAAATTGTACTGTTGGTGGATGTGTTTTGATCCAGTTTATGTGTTGAATGCACATGTGTACATGTAAAGATAGCGTGTTTGTTTTGTTGTATGTTACATTGTACAGACACGGTTATGGTCAAATTGGTGAGGTCCAGCTAATTATTGATGGAGGAATGTCTAGGTTGAACCACTGGCGCTCTGCAGGCTAGCTGGAAAACCTCCCAACATGCAACAGTTTGCCCTAATGGGACTTGAACCCATGCGGTGAGGGCCCGGGGAGTTACAGGAACCGCTTGGTCACAGGTGCCCCCAAAGGTAGCGTGAACTGGTAGATAGGTTACACAATAGGCATTATAAAATATCTTCTAATGTATAAAGCAATTAAGAAAATCTTATATCATCTTGCACAAAACAGATGTACTTTGGTTACTGTTAAAATGAACCTGGTATCAATGTCTTGCTGTTAAACCATTAATAATGTACAGGTATATAAAGGTTGCCAGTGTAAGGCTAGCCCAGGCATGGACAGCAGGGATCCTGTGTGAAGTACCTCTCTGTGGCAGGGCGGAGCTTCCTTAAAGTGGTGTGGGGGTGTGATATATATAGACCAGAGCACTGACAACTGTGAGTTCATTCGTGTGCAAGTGGTAGAGCTGAATCGTACATGACAACCTTGACTTGGCTGTAAATATAGAGTCTAGTGTACCAATGCAGTTGGTTTAAAGGTGGATGTTTGGGGAAGTATAGCTAAGGTTTAATCGAGTTTTATGCAGGAAAGTTTGGCGATCTAGCGTGGTATTGATTTATAAGATCAGGGGATCAGACTTGACTAAGCAAGGTTTTACAAAGCAAGAAAGCCTGGAAGGCATCTCGTGATCATTGCATCAGCTTTGATTTTGTTCTGTTGGACTAACGGCAACACTGGGTCTGTTTTGAAAGAGTTGCTATTGGATATTGGGGATCATTATTGGAGATATTTGCCTCAGCAGCAACAACAACAACAGCTGTAGAACTGCTGTGTAGGGATATTATACATTGTATGACAACAGTCACAAGGAGCCAAGCCAGCGAAGCGGAGTCAGTATCGATATTTGCGATATTTGCGCCTGGAAATTTTGTGTTGTGTGAAGCAAGCAGTGTTTAGCCTTGGAAAAATTGGGATTTTACCAGTTTATTGTGGTTCAGAGGCAATCATCTGCTCAGTTGCTTGCTTATTGCTGGAATGAGTAGTTGTTTACACTAAATATAAAATAAGAACTGGTGTTTGGGAACTGCTGTTACAACAGACTGGGATACCTTTCTTATTGCAAAGTTTTGATTTTCCTGACAAACTAGCAGGATTTTTTGTCTGGTTTAATCCGAGCTGTTTGGAGATTGTGCACATTTGCGTACTTGGAACAAAATGCAAGTTCAGCCCCTGGGAAAAAGTGAAAAAATGCTGCTGTCCCATGGTCATGGACATTTTATGAGTCCGGATCTTTATAATGATGATGTGATTATGAAGAGGATTGAAAAAAGGGTCTGGGATTCGTCCTATGTAAGTAGTGATGAGATTAGGCTGGACATTGTTGGCTATTTTATTTGTCTTCAAAAAATAGATATTGATAAGTTTCTAAAATTTGAAATTCGGGGCTTTCTTTTCAAAGCAGTTCTTTTTTGGGGGCATGTTTTTTGTTGTTTTTTAAGGGTAATGTTTACAAACAATCCATCTCTTGACTATTCATGCCAGACATTTTTTAAAGAAAATCTGTTGGTTTTGGTCTGAGTTTTTACATTTTTTAAACTTTCAAAGGACTTGTCTCCTTCATTGTCCTTTGCTGTTTGTGTTTAATTTAATTTCATTGTTTTTAAAATGTTTTGAAATAAACAGGAAAAAATATTTTCAAGAAACTAATCATAATGTATGTTGTTGTAACAAAAATGAAAAAAGATGTTTATTGTTTTTGTATGTTTCATCGAAAATGTTATTTTCCCTTTTCTGATGCTATAAAATGGGAAAAGTAACCTTAAGCCATCTTAGGATAAACGTATTTAGTATGAGCAAAAGGAGTTGATCCAGGTCAGCCAGTCCTTGTTGTGAGCTTGCTTAAGCAGATACACACTATTCGCCTAAACTATATCACAACACTAATCTCCTTAACCATATTACAACACTATTCATCTAAATCAAATCACACACAATTCGCCTAAACTAAGTCGCACATTATTCGCCTAAACCAAATCACACACTATTCCCCTAAACCAAATCACACACTATTCCCCTAAACCAAATCACACACTATTCAACTAAACCAAATCACACACTATTCCCCTAAACCAAATCACACACTATTCGAACCAAGTCACACACTATTCGACTAAACCAAATCACACACTATTCGACTCAACCAAATCACTCACTATTCAACTAAACCAAATCACACACTATTCCCCTAAACCAAATCACACACTATTCGAACCAAGTCACACACTATTCGACTAAACCAAATCACACACTATTCGACTCAACCAAATCACTCACTATTCGAACCAAATCACACACTATTCGACTAAACCAAATCACACACTATTCGACTCAACCAAATCACTCACTATTCGAACCAAATCACACACTATTCAACTAAATCAAATCAATTGTTGCCCAACAGGCTAAGAGTTCACATTTATTGAAACAGGTGCTTGATAAGGAAATATCTCAAGTTTTTGTAAGTCTCAACATCCATTATATTGTTGAATTGGTTAATTTAATGATGCTGGCATTTTAGTCAAAGGTAGATTGAGCAATTATTGACTTTCTGACTTATATGAGTCAAGAAGGTTAGTTTCTAGAAATTATCTAGCAATTATGTTGTTTTTATCGCCTTTGTAGTAAAAGGTGATATAGCAATGAAAGATAGTTTGTATGTTGGTAACTGTAGAGTAGAATAGAAAGATTATTTGGTTTTGGCAATTTTTTTTATGATTTTCTAAAATATCTGAAATAGCATTTGCTAAATTTACTTT
Organism: Sinonovacula constricta; assembly: GCA_007844125.1. NCBI lineage: Eukaryota > Metazoa > Mollusca > Bivalvia > Cardiida > Solecurtidae > Sinonovacula > Sinonovacula constricta. Next base: position 14,450,406 of record CM017563.1, read on the forward strand.
CTCCGTTGTTTCTACTTTCTTCAAAAAAAATCTCTTTTATTTTGACTGTTTTGTTTTCAGAAAGTGTTTATTATTAGAGAAGTTAGTAACTAATTCCCAATTAACTGGGAGGTTTACAAGATGTAGATTTTGATGATTTTGTTTTAACTTAATTTTAATTAAAAAATTATACAAAATATGTTATTGAATATAATACGCATTTTCATTTGTTTGTTTCTATTTAGAATTACGGTACCCAGATTAAGTTTAGAACTATGCACTAAACTAACCCTCTTCATGTTTTCTTTCCATTCCAGGACCTTGTCAAGAGCCATCTTATGTTCGCAGTCCGCGAGGAGGTGGATGTTCTCAAGGAGCAGATCCGAGACCTAGTGGAGCGCATGAGTCAGCTCGAGTATGAGAATGGCATTCTGCGAGCAGCAGCTACGCCAGAAACACTTGCGCTGCTTGCCCAGCCACGTCAACCACCAGCACCATCATCATCATGAATGTTGTCACCATTACCCATTCATCAAATAAAGCATTTGCATCGCTTTTTTGATTAGTAAAAAAAAAAATGATTCACAGTTTACGGCACAGTTGTGTTGATGTGAATTAAATCCGAAGTCGGATCGATGATGCCGGCACTTGACGTCATGTTCAGTCAGAGAGAAACAGGAAAGCTTTCTCGACACATTTGGGAGTGATGGAGGGAAGAAAAGGGGAACAACTCCAGTAGGATTCACATCCTGGTCGTCACAGGGAGGGTGATGGGAGTTATGCCCCTTGAAGGCTTGAGACCAACTGTAGTACAATAGAGGTTAGAGAACGTGAGATGTTAATGCCTCTTGCCATTTAACAGGTCTTACTCTCAGAAGCTGCTAGGGCTGAGCATGTGGTTGCTTAGTTTTGAGGAGGGGTGGCTAGCAATGCTTGATCAGCTTTGAGAAACAGACCAATTAATGATGAGAGACCACGTTGAAGCAGTTTGAGGTTTTTAGACTGCAATGTGAAGACTGAATTGTACAAGTTTGATAAGGATTCAGGAATGACTAAATTAAACAGAAAAGAAATTAGATTTTTTAAATATTTTTTTTTTTTATCTTGATATGTTCTCATAACAATGGTAAGGGCATATTTTTTTAAAATGCTCAGTTTTTAGTGAAACTCATTTTGAAACAATAATTGTCTGTATTTTTGTTTTTGTAAAGTTGTGCTATTTACTTATGAAGAACATGACATAAAAAAGGGATATTTTTTAATTTTTTTGTCAACTAGTTTGAAAAGTAGTTTGAAAGTCAAAAATGTTGCTAAAACCATATTGTAGTTAACATTTTGCCTTTGAAGTCTGTAAATGTGTGATATACATCAGACCTGTTTTTTCTGACCTCTTTCAATAAATACACATTTTAACATTTTAAATAATATTAATACAAGTTTTTCTGGGAATTATATTACCTTGACGCGTAAGCCTTTTTTTGTACTGTTGATAGATTGTTAGCAAAAAAATCAACATTGGACAATAGATATTTATTCATAATTCATTGAATAATAAAGCAAGACCAAAGTGTGTATAAAAAAAAAGGCGAACATTGATCAATTTCACTGTGTATTTTATTTCTGGAAGGTCCAAAAAACCAGTGAAGAATGTTAAAGTAATATTGCAAGGTAAAACACCAATACAGTTTGAAAGGCACGATGCTGTTGAGAAATTTTATACTTGGGTTAAACAAGTGCCCAGTCTATAAAGAGTTCAAGTTTACCATTGTTGCATTATAAACAGACTTGTTTCTTGAATTTCAGTTTTGTATTGATGACAAAAAAAAAAATTAGTATGACACAAAAAAAATGCATTTTGTTCGAAATCATCTTATTGTGCATTTGTATCATTCTGAATTTCATGCTCATAACCATGATGATTTGCTATGTCATATTTATTGATAATTGTCATCATATCTTCATCTTGATACTGAATGTTGTTAAAAAGGAAAAAAAAAAAACAATGATTAATTATGCATAAACATTTCCATCAATATATCCTTGCATGATTAAAAATGAATATTTGGAATAGAAACTCTGTTACACAATATCATTCTTTGTACTTGTTACATGTATTATGATGGTTGTTTAAACATCTTTTTATCCGAGTACATGTATTATTTATAGTTCTTAACTTTATAATTGCCTTAACTTAAGCATCTTGTGATTTCAACAGTTATTTTACTGTATGAGCATCACTTAGCAATCATGGTTTTATCAGCACCATTCTGTTCAGTTAGTCAGAAATAGTAAATTTACTGAGCTATGTCAAAGCAGCAGTAAATTTAGTTTGTAGATTTTTTTTGTTTATCAGTTTTAATAGAGAATTTTATTGCGAACTGAGCACCTGTAATTAAGGATTCAGAGGTGAAATATCTCTTAGTCTGTGGTATTTATAAAAAAAAACACTTATTGGCAAATGTTAAAGTAATGCTATGATGGCAAGATGTAATGGTAAGAGTCTAAGTAGAAAATAAAGTAGTCCCTGATCAGATGGTTGCCAGCAGGGAGATGGCTGATCTGGGTCCACACTATTTGCCAAAGCCTGTTCCTTCATGCTATGCAGGCTAAGAATGAAAAATAAATATGGAAAAATGCATTTGGTTTTTGGAGCTCAGTTTAGATGAAACATTAAAATCCTATGTTTAAAGAAAAAGATAAGAGGATATTTTTGAATTGCTTATGCAAAATTGTTGCAGTACCTTAAGTGAAATGGACTATAAAACTTGCAAATTGTGAAGGAATTTGTGTGATTTCTTTGATATTAAATCTTTCTAAAGTTTGTGTGATTGTTTTTGAGAAGTTGTTTGTATATATACTATGAGTGTGAATGTTTGCTAGTTGTTTGAATATCTTGACAAAAAATGAAATGCATCAAATATGTGCATGTTTGTTTTTGCTTGCTCATTTTGACATTGTATTACTTTTGCCATTCTAGTTTTAATGCTGCATGTATTGAGCAATATTGGGTGTATTGTATATGATTTATTTGTATATACATAAAAATGACACATACATATATATATTTTCATACCCAATGTAAATATATGATATTTGAGATTTCTGAAAGTTTTGACGATGAAGTGATCAGCAGTTCAACTGCATGACTTGTAAATAATTGTTTTAAGTGGTTCTTGCTTGTAAATATGATTTTATGGTGTGTTTGAAATTGAATTGTATGTGAAAAGTAGAAAGAAAAAAAAACTGGTATTAGTATAAAGAATTAAAAAAAAAAAGATCTGTCTTTGTAACTAAAAAAAACACCCCATAAGTACAGTGAATGAGTGTAGGGAATAAGACAAGGTAGCATAGAGTTCAAATCTAGATCAGATTGCTTCCATAAAGGAGCTGGCTGATCTGGAACTACATTTTGGGGCTAAGCCTGACCAATCCATGCCACCAAGAGTTAAACATAATTGTGCTTAATTTCAAGGTTTTTTGATAAGTTGTCTGCTGTATCAACCAGTGGCAACAGATTTAATCCCAAGGCTTTGTTTGAAGAAAAAAGTTTAAAATCTATGAAATAACATATTGTCTTGCAGGGAAAAGAATTATTGGATGTACAGGAAGGAATCAAATTGCCGGGAAGGATGTTGGGTATCAAATAACTTGCTTTGTGACAAAATTTATAAATCAAGTTCCCGACAGTTGATGTATGCATTGAATATTGAATATGTAAAACTTTAACTGAATCAATATCATATACTGATTGTCAGCTAATACTTAAAACCAGTGGAAGAATGTTTTGTATGTAAATAATAAGCTCGTATCTGTTGGTATGAAATCGATTTTCTTTAATCGTGTGAGATAAATCCATGTGCAAATTGAAGCCAGTACATTGTATGTTAATTATCTGACATGACCACAAAAAAAAGTTTCGCATAAAGTTGAGTATGCTTAATTCTTTATTTTACTCTAAACCCGGCATTGCTTGTGTGCATAAGCAATGCCTCGATGGTGAAGATTCTACTAACTGTTGAAACTATAAAGGGCATTTAACGGGAGCTGTGGGAATAATAAGTGTGCTTTCTGAAAGTTTCAAGACTAACTTACATTGTTAAGTACTTCTATCTTTATTTGTCAATGTACATTTGATTGGCTAAATTTGAAATTGTAAAATAAGTGTTTTTTAACAACAAAAAAAAAAAAAAAGATTTAGATTTAATAAAGACTCTTTTCAAAATTTTAAATTTCAATTATCATACCAAATAATTATTCTAATTCAGACATTATATCAAATGTCAATATATCAGCCCAGATGAATTTTATCCAGATAGATTTATTTGATTCCCGCAAACATTGCGAATTAGATGTATTTTGATGAGATTAATTAAGGGACATACAATATTCATTGTATAATCCTAATGTAAGCTAGTCTTGATTTGAATATCATAGTACAGCATGTGGCTGTCAGCTACTGTTTGAGATAGAAACATACTTTGGGAAGGGACTGTATAGTGAATATAGACCATCCATTTTTGTAACATACATGTAAAACTGATGTTAAGTTTTATCAAATATATTTGACATTTAAAGCATATGTGACTTCTTTCCTTTTTTCTCTTCCATTACATTGCCCTTCTTAACCATGGAATTTCAGACAATAGCTAAGTTTAAGATGTATATAATAAAAACATTTCAATTCTTTAATCTGCAAATAAACTTCCACTAAGCAAAACATAATTATATATATATATATAATATATTTAATAAAAATAAATAAAAAAATCATAAATTACATTTGTAACTACCTGACTTTATTATGCAAAATTTTAAATCCACCTCTTCAATGTAACACAACCTTTTCCCATTAGGCAATTTCATGTTGATCATGTGACATGGCATATCAATAGCAAGACCAAGTGACACGTACAGATTACGCTAAAGCGACACATTGTGTTTACTTTAGATTGTCCTCTTTACACTTTGATATTTAATAGAAAAAAAAACATTTTAAATTCATTATTAAAAAATCCAAATCATTCCAAAATCTAAATCATTCCTTACATTGGGATGTTATCATTTTAAGTTGACATACAATTTTACGTATATTTTAAAAGTTTACTATTGTCGCGTGTTTGATAGAGAACTGCGGTGTTTTTCCTTTTCAATTGGGACTCTGATAAAGTTCTTTTCTTTCTCCAAATAGCATATTTTTAATTTAATGATAATAAAGAAAGAACTACAAACATGCTTATATTGCATAATTGTTTTTTTTTATGTTAATCAAGATGTTTTTAAGTACAGTATGCAAATCCTTGATTTTTACTTAAGAATTGTGTTAATCCGATGTTTTCTGAATTAACTTTCAAAGGGGTTGAATACAATTTTAGCAAAGATTAACCAACATGTAAATGTGAAAATCAAAGGTTTATTAATTTATTTTGTTTTTATTTTTTAAATACATCGCAGTGACCATTATTATGATCATTATAGCGACGTCCAGCTAACTTGTTTGAGGAAGAAACAAATGTCTGGGTAGAACCACTGGCACACAGCAGGTAAGCTGGGAGACCTTCAAACCAAAAGTTTGATAGATGCTTCATTATGGAATAATACAACAAATGGCAGTATATCATGCATTAAAACAAAAAAGTGTGTAAACAATTTTGATGATATAACTTATTATTATAAGTAATAAAAGTGTGTACATTATAATTACTTTAACATGGAACATGGCATTTTAGTTATGGTTAGTAGATTACATCCCAATGACAAATCAAAGCTTGATTATGCCTTGTGTGATGGTGTTAATAATATGTCACATTTGGGGTAATAAGTCTTTTTGGCATACAGAAGTTGGACACCTGGCATTTAGCGATTGTTGTTTCTTATAAAAAAGTTATTTTTTTAAAATGCCCACTTATGTGTTTCACTTCACACTTGTTTGTTCTGACATGACTTTTTAGTTATTTGGTCAAATAGTAAGTTTGATATTGTCCATATTTATTTATATTAAAAAAATCAACTTGTTGCAAAATAATTTAATGTTTATGTTTATTAAGTTTATCATCCCACCAACAGTATTTCTGTTATCTGGAGACGGTGTCCACTTGAAGCAGATATAGTGCTGCCTTCACTGTGTATAGTAAGCCATGAACACCTGGCATGATACCACACCCAGTCACATTATCCTGACACTAGGCCAACCAGTCATGGAACTACCCTTATATTCGCATGAGCGTTAGCAGGGGAGCTATACCACTACCATTTTTAACAACTTTGGTATGTTGCGGCCCGGGATCGAACCCGGGGCCTCCTGTACCTGAAGCCGAAGCTCTACCAATTGGCTACCAGGTCCAGTCACTACATAGCTACATTGTACATTTACTTGAAAAAGGAATGACAGTGACATGTTAAGTGACCTGAAGGTAAGCCAATGAAATACCAGGAAATATCAATTTATACTTAGCAAAGTGTCTGATGTTAAGTGATCTGAGGGTTTTGACTGAAAATATTAAGCAAAGGAAATGTCAATTTAAAGTGATGTTTGAATTTTTTTTCTTTGTGCTTTTTATATATCTATTGGAATTTTGTTGTTATCTTAAATTCCACATTTGATAGCTGTAATCATATTCTGACAAAGCTTACATGAAGATGCATTAACAACAAGGCAAACTTGGTTAGTAATAAAATACTTTGATTGTCTACATTTATTTTAAACCATCATATCAAAGAATTACCATACAAAATAATTACTTAAGAGATTGAAGATGTGCAAATGAGAAGTCCAAATATCACATGTTCTCGGGTTCATCTACTACTGCTTTATGGTTAACTTTTTACAGTAAAATAATTTTCTATTGGTTGCACCACAGAGATTCAATATGGTAATTCTGTGAAAACATTAAGTCTGAGGCGTAACCCTGACATATCATGCATGGTCTAGTTTTCAATACACCATGTCACATGATCTGTATAAAATTGCCTTTTGGGAAACTGGTCTATTAACCCAAAGTTTTAAATTATTGCGGCTGTCTTTTGTGTTAATGGATTTTTAAGTATGCAAGGGAAATAACTTGTACTCAACAAGTGCTACAGCCGTAGCCTCCCTTGTTTTGTTGAATTTAGTTTAAATTGCAAACAGTGAATGAGTAAACAATTTCAAGTAAACAATTTGTAGGAACACAAGTTATTTATGTTTACTTTTATGAATAGAAAATTTACACAATGGTACTAATCACAGTAATAATAAAAAATTCAACAGGGTTGTTTTGTTTCTTTTTTATTGTCAACAATAAGTAATAAAAATAATGTAAAAATTAACAAATGGAAAGAATAAATAAAAAGTGAAAAAAATCAAATACCTGTAGATATTTTTTTAAAAAGCATGAAAAAAAAATGTTTTTCTAAACTCCTATGGAAAAAAGATTATACCATTCCATACACAGATTCTTGTATTCCTTTTTTCTGAAAATCTGCTTCATTTTGAACTTTAGTATGACGACTTGCAGGATCTATGGTACTAGACTGTCTCCATTTGTTTCTGTATCTTGGCCAGACCAACTGAGAATGCTTCTTCTTTCTGGAGAGCACACTTTCTCCCTTTGACAAGTTAATACATTGAACACAAAATTATGGCAATATTCCATCCTTCTGATGCCTGCAACTTTCTTCTCTCCGAAAGATGTGCCACATCGTCTTTCGATAGAAAAACTTGACCTTTGACCAGATCACATGACGTTCCACTTGCCAGTCCGCCTGTACCCGGTAAGTACCTGGTGAGCCTTCCGCCGAAGTTTTGGATCAGGGTCGTTGTTGTAAATATCGAGGACATCAGCAACTTTGTCTTCTAAATGAGTTGGGGAGCCATCACACAGTGTGTGCAGGACCTTGGAGATGGACAGTATTGTAAATACAATTATAGTTAATCATAAACCATGTCATAACAAAGTCAAACTTCTTTATACGTTTTTACTTTTGTCATAATTCAATATTTCAATTTTTATTCATAAATATCAATAATTGCCTGCTTAAAGGTGGTATCAAACAGTTTGCCTATATCTAATACATGTAACAACCTCTTGCCAGCATTTTCTTGAATTTGTGCATAATTCCTTCATAAACTTAAACTTTAATATAAGGCAGTTTATAACAAAACCTCAGTTGGCAGAAAGTTAAAATCTTGAAATGCATCGCTTTAAATGCACATAAAAAGCATTATTCCCAAATCTACAAATATGTATGATGGGGATTTCAGCCTAAAAAGATACTGATGTCAAGGATGATTATCTGGATTATTATATAACATGATCTCAAAAGTTGTAACATGGTTTTCTTAGTTAACAAATAGCTGTAAAAGTGTGTCTCGGATAGGAAATACATTTTTTTGCAATGTAAAGGTTGGTGATGTTATGCTTTGCTGTTCACGAGGATGAAGGACCTCAATTAACAGCATTTTGTGTAATCTTTTCAGGTTACAATAATCTGTTAAGCTGGATGAGAGAAAACAAACTGTCTGATACCCCCTTCAATAGTAGTTTAATGATAACCAACCTCATTTTAGAACTGTTCTTGAACTTATATTTTTCCTTTTGTCTCTTTTTGCAGGTTATCTGCTTATTATGTATGCCATGTGATTAATCTAATGTTGTTGTTTTTTTGTTTGTTTTTTGTAATAAAGGTTTATATTCTATGTAGATCTTTAACATAGCTAATGTTATTGTACAGTATGTCAATTTTTTTTGTTTTCTCAAACATACCTGGTATCTAACATTAGAAGCCTCATCATTGACCATTTCTAGTACCCGTTCCCAAAACTCTGTAAGGTCCTGTTTCACCTGGCATGGACACATCTCCTTTAGGGCCCTCTGTCTCACACGAGCACTCTCATGCTTAGTAAGGGAGACAATCTCGTCTATAATGGTGGTCTTCTCGCACAGTCGGATTGCCTCCCCTTCCGACAGAGCCAAAATCTCGTGCTCAGATTTTATCATTCTGTAAGGTAGAGGTTAGAATTTTAGAAATTGTGTGACAATGCTTAAATCATAAACATGTAATGGAATCAATAGCAAATGATACAAAATCATTTTGGTTATTAACAAATGTAGCATGATACGGATTTCACTGCGGCTGGAAGCCAGCCATCATCAATAGATCTATCTAATACAAACAAACAACAAAACCAGGACTTCCTTTCACAAGATAATGCCATTTTAAATAAATAAAATGCAGCTTTATCTATGTGAAAGCATAATACTAATGAATGACAAAAATAAAAAAAAGAAAGACGTTTACAGCGTAAGCTAAAGTTAACTTATAACGAAACACATCTTACCTTAGTAGTAGTAGATATTGTTCCCTAAGTGTTGAGTCTTTTAAATATAATTTCAACTTCACATCTGGATATTCGTTTAGTTGACTGATTACAAGCAGGATCTGTTTGTATTTTATAGCAAGCAGGAAAATTACACAACGTTTGAAAACCGCATTTCGAAATAGTCCAGAGGTTTCTATTAATATGTTACTCGATTGTGCAATGTTTACATGGACCACTTATACGAGCTACACTATATCCAAACACCGTGTCGAGTGTAGTATGCTGCGTCTCCACTGAAACCCGGCACCCAAAGTAGGTTCTGACAAATACTTTAACGCGGGCATTACCGAAGTTTTTATGTTTGTATAAACAATATGTTTCAGATTTATTTTTCATTTCCGATTCCCCTTTTAATTGATACCACTAAACTACAATCCGGAAACATGACGCAGATTGATAATTTTTTGAAACACATTCACATTTTTTCACAAAGATAAAATAATTACTTTAGCAAAAATGTTACAATGTATTCACCAAGAATTATAGAAATTATATTTTGACATCTTTTAAAATATAGTTTTAGCAAATTGGTTCTGGTTAGTTTAAACAGTGTTTTTTGTTTTGTTTTTGTTTGTTTTCTTTTTGTTTTTGTTGTTTGGTTTGGTTTTGTTGTTGTTTCTGTTTTATAAAATCGTGCATCAATTTAAGTTAGCGCCTTTCTTTCTGGAATAACACCATCGGAGAAGGACCTTTAGTTGTTGTGCTGTCGTCGTCACCGTTGTTGCCGTTGTTGTTCTCGTCGTCAACGTTTCTGTTGTCCTTGTTATTGATGTTGTATACAATCGCTTGATTATTTGAAGAGCACAAATGTGAAACCTCGCGTGGCGTTTTAAAAATACAAGTGCATAAAAATATTACAAATTAGTTAAATAAGGCACAATATAACTGTATACTTGTTGTATTCGCATATTATTATATAAAAACACTGTGTGTTTGCGTGCGTGCGTGTGTGTGCGTGTTTATCCATTGTCATTAAAATACGTAATAGACTTAAGATATAAAATTACACATTAAACATATTTAATGATATTATACCACTAAATGGTTGATTGTAAGAAAAAGAAACAATATTTTATAACGGAAAGTATTTTATAGTCATTTCTCTCAAATGATGTCTATTTTATTTAGTTTATTTGTTTGTTTGTTTTTAAGATTTAAGATGAAAAATAAAACGGCCATGAAAGTTGACTTATATACGTTAAAAGTATTATTCCCACGGTGTTCGTAGCGTTTTTTGTTGTTGTTGTTGTTCTGCAATTTTGATGACACATGTTTAAAAAAATGACATTATCGTTTATTTACCATGTTTTACAGTAATCACAAATGACAATTCCATGATTCGAGCGAATACTGAATAAAATGGTTACAAAATTTGTCTTTCGATAGCGTCCGATGTAAAGTTTTGTATCCCTTGTATGCCCTGATCATATTTGGATGTTACTATGCATCGTGTGTTTTTCAGTTTGTCTTAACTCTATTACTGCTGAAAAATGTTTCAATTAAAAGTAAATATTGACTTAATCTACAAAACAATCAAGACATTAAGATGATGAATCTAATCAAATGTAAAAGAAAACAGTACACCAGTACAAAATACAAATTTAATCAGTCAATCCAACTACATTAAGTATTATTTATATTTGACAGAGAGATAAATAGCTGTATCTAGCACAAATAAAAAAAGGAATCAGTTTAGGATTTAGATATTGAACTTACCCGCATATGTTAGAATGTTAGGCATACGCGCGTGTATAACAACGGAAGAGTATTTATACAAAGAATAATACAAGGGGTACTTTTGAATGTTTGTTTGTTTGTGTGTTTTGGTCTGTAGTTATTGTTTTTTGTTGTTTGTTTTGTTGTTGTTTTTATTTTTTTTCTACCCGTGCTGTAAAACAAGCACCGCAATGGTGATCAGTACTGATGACATCAGAGTTGACTTGATGACGTCACTTCCTGTGTTACAAAAATCGCTATTACAGTAGCAGACAAGTTCTTTCCTGCCGTTTACATCCATATTCTCACACCCATCTGTCATTACGTTTTCTGAGCATCTACGGCTGATATCTGGAAAATTCAACACAATCAAATCTCACTTTCGATTGTCTATAAAGGTGTTTCGGCCTATGCAGACGTACATGTATATGCTGCTTAAAGTTTCTTAAGGCTCTCTTTTTTGACATTAGATGCTTTGTTCATATTATCACTATATTAAATCAGTTTGCTTACAAAATAATAAAAAGGTATTCGGGCCTCATACGTGAATTACAGTTATTGATTTGATATGTATCGTAAAAGTAGTATACGTTATAAAATTTTGAGAAGTATGTGTTACTAAACTTAAGGCTTAGTATTCACTACTGTGAAAACTGTACAATTTGTGCCATAATAATTTAAATAAACACGATTCTTTATTAATTACTATCATGACACATTGTATAATTGGCTTGCATACTTAAACCATCAACATGTGTACAAGTCGCGTTTTCTGTACACACAATCGCTTTATCGCTTAGCTATTTAAAAATATATTAATATTCAGTCACTCAGCTTGCATAAAAAGTTTCGCTGAGTAACAGTTTTTACCATAAAGAGCACTGACTTAGTTTTGGCCAAGTGGGTGGGAATATATTTAAAGGTGATATCCGACAGTTTAGAAGACATTTTTTTTCTCTCAAACATCAAAAGTAATATTTTTACACGAAAAGATCCCACGTAATGCTGCTTATTTATGTCCTTCATCTGTGTGAAATATGAAATATAACACTTAACTCGTCATTACAATCATGTATTTCCTATCTGAGCCACTCTGCACAGTTTGTTATTTTTAAACTAAGAAAACCATGTGACAACTTACTTTTGAGATGTCGTTATATCTTATCCGGGTATTATACAGTACATTGATATCTATATTTATAGAAATCTCCATCATGCTTATTTATACATTTATACATTTTGAAAGAATGGACATTTAGAGCTGAGACTTCAGTAAGACTTTATGTAGCAATTATGCCAAACAGGCATTTTTCACATTTATTTGATAAAATGTCAGATACAACATTAAGGCCCCACTTCTGTAATTCCTTTCACCCAAAGAATACAAAAATCAGCATTAGAGAAAAATAATTTGCACCAGTGCGCTACCTTATGGGAGCCAGGGCCATCAGCCAATAAAACGCCCGTCATGTTTTAGTAAGCGCATATTGTCTGTTTTTATTAGCCAAAAGTTTTCGCTCTCTCTGCCAATTAACCAGCAAAAATTGCTTAAAATGTCTTTAACTATTACACAATATATAAGGGTTTTTTAAGGTAAACATATTCATATAACATAATATTGAAATATACAAAGAGATAAATTTACTGGTCATAAATGCCAGAGTGACGCGTTGGCTGGATATAAAAAGAAACATTATCGCGCTGGAATGTTCTGCTCATGAAAAAAATACAGTATCATTTATAATAACAACATTACCATAACCTTGTCGTGTGAAGCTAGTTTACCACACATTCACCGCCATATCTAATACATTGGGACAGGAGCAAGAGCTGCCCTAGATTAGCACCCGAGACCATTCAAGTGCTTGACTGTTTTATGTAAACTTAGAAATATTAACGGTAACTCTATGCAGGGACGGATCCAGGATTTTTTTCCAGGAGAAGGGGGAAGGGGCGTCCTAATTGACCAAGCACGGGAAGTGCCAACCGTGCGTGGGAAGGAGATCTCGGGCATGCACTTTCCACAGATAACTTTTGCAAAACTTTTTGAAAGAGCTATTTCGTTTATTTCAATTTTTAAGAGTCCGAACTGTTTGTATTCTCGGCGACAAAGCTGATCTACAATCATATTTTTCATATGATGAGGGGAGACGACACTGAGCAAGAACCATACGTACAAGTTGTGTTAAGAGGTCTGGGGTCATGCTCACACAGGAAAATTGTTAACATCTAGAAGCCAAAATTTGCCATTTCTTGTATCTCAGATGCTTGAAATGTTTAATAGAAAGTATGTACCAAATAAATAAAAAACAGGGACTCTATTCCTCATAATCGAACCTGGAGACCTAAGACATGGACTTATAATTGACATATAAACTTGCACATTTTAAGTGAAAAGATGCAGTCGTTGACGTTCTGGTAGCTAGTACGCATTATGGCCCGTTTCCACGAAATATTCTTAAAGGTAGAGTCCGACAGTTTGGATCAGATTTTTCTCTGAAACAACCTTATACATTTTTGTTACCTGAAAAGATATTGCAAAAGGTTTTTTTATAGATGTTCTACATCTTTATCAAAAGCGGAGCATAACACCCAACTCATCATTACAAACAGGTATTTCCTACTGAGTCATATTACACAGTTACATATGAATAAATCAAGAGATTCACGTGACCACTAACTTTTGAGATTACGTTATAGCATTATCCGGGTAATCCGCTCTGACGTCGTGATCTATATTTAGCACACACACAAAACAATCGTTCTTATTCGTAGGTTTAAAAAAGAATGAACATTTGCAGCGTGCTTTTAACGATTTGTTGCCTACTGTGTTACATTTAAGGCAGTGTTCCGAATCTTGATTAAGGCACTGTATGCAGAAATTATACACAGTTTCCCTTAAACAGGATTAAGGTTTTGTTGATATAGACAAACTGGCGAATACTACCTTTAATTAAAAAAGGTCCGCTGTCATGTCGACTTTATGCTTTTAGCTGATTAGAAGGGCAAAAGGGCTCGGGCGAACCACCGACGTTTCGCAAGTAAGATGTAGTCTTTCGCCCCATTAAATGCTATAATCAATTAAATCTTAAAGTCATATTGTATATAAGTCTAACTTGCATTTCTATCAATTGAAAAAACAAACAAAACGTTTCCACGAAAGAATATAATACGTTTGTCATTAAAAGTTCACAAATTCAGAAAAAAATACTTCATGCACAGGTCTATGGGCATGAGCAATCTGATGGCCGGGAAGGGAATTGGGCGGGGTGAATGGATTGGCGAGCAAAAATGCGGACTAGTAAACAGGCATACGTGCCACCAAACGGACGATCAACCAGACGGACCAATCAATACACGAACTAAACGAACGGACAAAGCAATAAGCGAACAAACTGACGGAGTAACATAGAGAGGAACAAGCAGGTGGACTAACGAAGAGTCAGACAAGTAGAGAAAAAGAATAAATTACAGGCAGGCGAGTAAACAGACCAACTTTCAAAAAGATGAACAAGTCAAACATACGAACAAGCCAACAGCCGGAAGAAGAAAGTGGCGTACGAGCCAAACAGGCGAAGGAATAAGCTGAAGAAGAAGCAATTATACGGGCGATCAAACATACGGACTACAAAAACAAACGGACTAACTAACAGACGGACAAGCAAACTTAAGGACAATCCACGACACTGACGAGCAAAACAGATAGGTTAACAAGCAGACGGACGAGCAAACTGACGGACGAGCAAACAATCGGGCAAACATATAGACATGTAACAAAAAGACCGACTATAACCAAGAAACCGAGATACAGACTGGCGAACAAACGGACTTAAAACAGGCCTACTGGCAAACAGACAAGGCATCAGATGGACAGAACGGATTAAAGGAAACAGAAGACTGAACGCGCATGTATAGATGGATAGACGCGCGGACGAGTACTCACGATCTCCCCACTTGGACTTCTCGCAGGATCCTGTGCACGTGTCAGTGACCACACCCAAAGCTTGTCGGTTGAACTCGTCCCCACACCCAACAAAGGCACACCGGTAACATTGGCGATTAGTCGCACCCAAGACTGGAAAACAGAATGATAATAGCGCATATATATTATGTATCTGTTTAACTGGTTTTAAATACGCGTATGTTGTTTGTTTTGTGTTTGTGATAGGTATTTGTGTGTGCACGCGTTCGTGCGTGCGTGCGTGCGGTCGGGCGGGCGCGTGTTGGTAATATATGTGGTGGTAGTAACAGCCAAAAGATAATCAAAAGATAAAAATCTGGAATAACTGTAGAAATCGTCCATAACGACCTTTTGGACATTTTGAAAAGACCAACGCTACGTCGTGGCCTTTTATCTGTACAAAAACTGATTCTTAAATACTACTTAATTAAATCGAATATAGTACTATACAAATGTTTGAGGGCAATATCTCGTTTCAGGGACCTAGATACTATGATATTGTCAAAACAACATAGATCAAGTCTGCAATAACTGAAACACAAGTCTTTATTTGTTATACTATATACCCAACGAATATACATCAAAGTTTCAATAACGATGGACATGTTAGTATTACCTTCATAAAACATTGCACCAAACTCCCGCATCTCAAATTACGCCACAACTTAAAGATGGTATCCGATACTTTGGACCGGGTTTTCTTTTCTCAAACAACAATATTTAACAAATAATACATGGCCTTGAGGGCAATATGCAAGTTTACGGACTGGTTGGTCAGACCGAGGAAGGAATATGGCCCGAAGCGCAGCTTTTTCGTGGCTTTTTTTTTCCTGCTAAATATGTTCGGAAGAGTTTCAGTTTTGTCGCGGTTTTGGGTTTTTTTAATCCTTAGATTCGCTGAGTTTAACTAAATCTGTCTCCGATAAAGAGGCGAATCACTTGACATTTTGACAGTTTGACAATACCGTCTTTTTGTGTTGTCGTAAACTTCGCACGTCGTAAAAGTCGCGTTTAAACCGTCAAACAATTGGATGACGTCATAAGCAGTCTGTATGCGATTTATGGACTGTATGACGTCATATTAAATATAGAAGGGCGTATGCAAATGAGGTATAATATTTAACAAATAATACATGGCCTATAGGGCAATATGCAAGTTTACGGACTGGTTGGTCAGACCGAGGAAGGAATATGGCCCGAAGCGCAGCTGAGGGCCATATACCCTCCGAGGTCTGACCAACCAGTCCGTAAACTTGCATATTGCCCGCAAGGCCATGTTTTATTTGTTATATTATACCGAATCTTTATGCTTTCATCCCTTTTGTTGCTTTCATTTTAGTGTGATTTGCTTTTAAATAATTGTATTTTTTTCAGTGTTTGAAATATCTCAAACCCTAGTCGTTTTTTTTTTTTTTATTTTCAAGCGATGCAGCAAAAAAAAAAAATATGCTCTTCTTTTTAATATTCCATTTTTGTTGATCAAATGAAATAGTAAATGCTACTAGACAAAAGACTCGGACTTTTAGAATTTCGTTCGTGTAGGTTTTAAAGGAAGAATCGTGGCTTTTTTTTTCCTGCTAAATATGTTCGGAAGAGCTTCAGTTTTGTTGCGGTTTTAGTGTTTTGGAATCCTTAGATTCGCTGAGTTTAACTAAATCTGTCTCCGATAAAGAGGCGATATCGTCTGTTTGTTTATGTTGTCGTAAAATTCGCACGTCGTGAAAGTCGCGTTTAAACCGTCAAACAACTAGATGACGTCATAAACAGTCTGTATAAGAATTATGGACCGGGTAGCCGGTCTGTATGCGATTTATGGACTGGATGACGTCATATTAAATATAGAAGGGCGTATGCAAATGAGGTATAATATAAATGATTCTTACCTGAAAAGATCCTGCGAAATGCTTTTTTTATGGCATACACCTATGTGAAAAAAATGGAGCGTAACACCCTACGCGCCATTACAAACATGTATTTCTTATCTGAGTCAACGCAATACAGTTAGTTATTTTTAATCTAAGAAAACCACGTGATCACTTACTTATGAGATCATGTGATATCATCATCCGGGTAATCCGTTCTGACGTCGGTATCTATTTTAGCATTTGTCCTCATTGTTATTTTTTGATTTGGAAAGAATTAACATTTAGAGCGATTTGTTCTGTCTAACAATTGAGGAAGTGTTGAAATCGTTTTAGACTAAAACACGAATTTAAGTAGAATTATGTCCAAAGTAAAAACAACATAGGGATAACTATTTTATATTGTACATATGTATTTGATACAGGAATACTGTCGGATATAACCTTTAACGTAAAAGGTTGTTAAAGTAACATCTAAAAATACATAGTATTTTACAACTATAATTGTTTTTGTACTGCTGTTTCCCTGAAAACGACAAAGCGACTGCATAAACTATTATATTGCTCATTTACGAAAAAAAGTTGACGAAACGCCATTTTGTTTCCGCAGTGCGAATGATAACGTTTCCGGGTCAGTATAATCTTTTTTTTTCGGAGTCGATATCACTCAATATCTACTTACACGTGACCAACGATTAACTAATCTAAATGATGGAATTTAAAACACGATCAAATACGCAATACTTTCTTTTTTAATTTGTGTAATCCCTACCCTGCCATGTAAATTGTTATTATTGTATTCCATATGGAGAGTTTAATCTAACTTTAGGAACTTGTTACTTAACCCGTTTTCCAATGTTTATTTATTTGTATCTGAAATTGAATTGTAAAGAAAAATAGTCGGCAATAAAATATATTTAAAAACAAAATGAACTCAATAAATAGAAAGAACAACAACAACAAACACCTGCCAATTTTCATCATACAGGTAATGGGGACGATTGTATTACCCCTTGCATTGACGCACAACGAAAAAGTACTAACTTTATTTCAGATAATCAATTATTTATTTCCTCTTACCCGATTTTTATCATTGTTTACAGTAGCATACAATCTCTACGCCACGGGTCACGGGTACTATTTTACGACCGAATACCACCGGGCTGCAAATGCACTGGGGCGGAAGAAACAGTGCTGACCTTTTGCATTGTAATTAAACTTTATCGCAGCTTCTGTTCTATTGTTGTTCTCTTTTATGTGGGTTTCAAATCACTTTAACTGCCCGGTGAAATATATTTCTACAAATAAAAGACGTCAGCCAACATAAAGCTGTTGACAGTTGGCCATTTTTGACCGGGGTTTCAATATATGTTCTGGACTAAAGGTTTCACTCTAGCTCATAGTTAAGCCCCCCAATGTTGTTTTAAATGTGCAATAAAATGGCATTTTGGTTTTATCAGAGGTTAACAAGAAGAGAAGAACTTCCGCATTAAATGGCATAATGACAAATGCTTCACTTTGAAAAGCTTTGCGTAAAGGCAACAAGAGCTGTCACAGGCCAGTGTGCTCGACTATTGAAGTGTTAAATAGTAATCCTCTTAAGCAGAGTTATCGTTCATGGGGACGCCCGCGGCGTAGTGGTAGAGTCGCCGATTTGTAACTCATCTGACTGCTTAGCCTCTCACCGCGCGGGTTCGAGCCTTGTTCGGGGCGACAGACTTAATGTGAGATCTTACAGCTGACTTTCGGTGCGCCGGTGGTTCTACCCATACATGTGTCTGGGGTCTTCCTCCACCAAAAAGCTGGAAGTTGCTATAATGATCATACATGGTCGATGTAATGCATTTTAAAAAACAAACAGAGTTATCGTTCGTTACTCTATCACCCCCGCAACAGGTTCACAGCCTAGAATGTCAAGTTTCTTGTCCTTTCAAAGATAAATAGGTTAATTATGTGTTTTTAGGAGGTTCATTTATAATATACACTTGTGTTTCAACTAAGGACTTTTGTTATGGTATGAAAATTCCCATTACTTGAATAATTTAGCAAAGATTATGGAAATATTTTCGTACATTTTTACATAAGGCGGACAAGTAAGCGAATGTACTAGTAACACATGTTTATTTAAAACACATGCCTAGATTCAAATCCAAAATAAATTAGTAACTGACATCATTTAATTTAACAATATTTAATATTGCATCTTTATCCCACTTATATTTCTTAAAAATATTGTTTTGGTTATTGGGCTTTTCGTCCAGTATTTTAGTTATTTGGAGACGGTGTCCACTTGAAGCAGATATAGTGCTGTCTTCACTTTGTGTAGCATGCCGTGAACACCTGGCATGATACCACAACCAGTCACATTATTTAGAGAGCTATACCACGAGTATTTTGACGACTTTATTTTGTCGCGGCACGGTTTCGAACCCGGGCCCTCCCGTACCTGGAACCGACGCTCTACCGACTGCGCTACCAGGTCCGATCCCCTGCATACAGACATATGCCACTAAAAATTTAAGTCGAACCATGTCTATATTGCCTATAACACCACCTTTTACATATTAAACTACATAGTAACTTAGTGTAGTATTACTAGTAAGGCATATTAAGTTTTATTCTAATTTATTCCGTATTCACTGATTATTAACATACAAGATTGGTAGTACTTGCACGCCCGAGCCTTGCGCTGAAGCCGACGCCCAAGTGAATAGAAAATCATTCTCTATTTATAGCATAGTCCAGCTAATACAGAAATATTTATTTATCACTGGATGCATTTATCAAAACATACTCTCAGTGTAAGACGTATATAACGATTCATTTTGCTGAAGCTCAAATTTCTCACAGAACAATGTTATGGTTGTGTAACGCAGGCTGGCGCACGCCAACGGTCACCCATCCATACACCAGCCACAGTAACCAATGCTTAACCACGCAACCCTGGAAGACTTTGGTGATCCTTTCTTGATTCAGTCGTCCAAAAAGAAATTCTAATACACACATTTGCTGTAGATCCAAACAAATATACGTGTACAATACAAATTACAGTAAAATACAAAAGGTGGGTAGAGGTCACTTACAAAACTCTTATAAATCACAAACCGTCCCCACCACCCCCAAACAATACAAAACAAAACAAAACAAACAACAACAAACAAAACAAACAAACAAAAACAAAACAACAAAAACCAACAAAAACACACAAAGAAAACAGTCAAAAGAGAAGAGTTGTGAAAACAAACACATGTAACCCTAAAAATACTAAGCTTTTAAACTGAATTCTGACTGCTTAGGTCGTAGTCAGTATCCCTTACTGTGCATATATATTTATCTACTATTTACTGCGATTGCCCTCCCCCCCCCCCCTCCAAAAAATAAAGTAAACTGGATCCGCCCCTGCATATAACCAGCCAGTAGCAAGTAGTAGAGACCGTGATGACACACCTACCAGCCAGGGCTGGCTGATACGGCTCTTCACTTCCTTACTAATCTGATTTTGGGTCTAGGAGGCAAAAACAAATTACAACTTGGTATAGAAAGGCATAGTTCTAAGATGTCTTTGAATTGCATTAATCAGTGATATTAACCAAACTTTTTAATAAAATGTTGTTAAAAAGACAACGAATTTTACTCTAATGTGAAAATGATGTTTAACAAGAGATTTTAGTAGTCAGTGCGCTCCACTTTTATTAGTGCTGGTAAATTATACTTCGATAAAGAAGAACACCTGCCAAAATTAATTTATGAATTTTATGATTACCTACCAAAAGAATTGGGTTACATTTGTCTGTGACGGTAATCGTGAAATGGACAATAACAAAACAGTCAACCAATGCCGGCCCCGAAGCCGACGAGACAACATAACAAAAGCTCCGCGTTTTTCTTTCAAAAGTGGCGCAAAGAAGACATCGGTCTTGACTATCAGGCGAAACTGTTGTTTTAAAAGAGACAAGCATTTGTCCTTTCGGCGAAAGTTAAACGTCTATCATTTTCACATAGCAGTTACTTATACAATTTGTAGTGTACATATAACTTCTAAGACGAATTGTCACCTAATAGAGGGTTACTCTTATATATATATGTCACACGTGTTTGAGCAGTAAATACAGAACTGTAACTGTGCCAAGCGAAACAAAGGTGATGGATGGCTTAACCAAACAACTAAAGAAACAAAACACGGTCTGATTTTGCTTCCTGTGACGAATTATTTTTCAATTTTAAGGTTACTTTTTCTTATTTGTTCAAGTTATGCTTTATCGCTGAAAACAGCACTGTATGCGTTTCTAAAAGCACAGTCTTACGTAGATGATTGTTGGTGGGGTGCGGAAGGCAACCAAAAAGGAAGACACCGCCTTTTTACGCTGCCTGCGTGTGGCATACCTACAAACGCTATGTCCATCGGTCTAATATTACATATAGATACAATGGATCCTCTCTGATCGTGACCTGGATTTCTAAAGGTAAACTTTTTTATCAAGTCATAGAGTTGTTTTACTACATAGTCCAATCGAGAAAACTTTACCAAAACAAAGTGTATCAAAAATAAAAGTACATGTATCCGAGAAATCCGAACCTTCTGAATAACTTTTTAGATTGGATTGGATTGGATTGGATTGGATTAGCCGGCATTTTTGCCGATACTGCGCAGCGACATTTCTATCATTATAGCACAGGGGCACTTATGAGGTGCCCAGGGACTGAACCCGGCCGGTCCATTATACTGACACCGACGAGTCAGGCGTAATGCTGTCCCCTTAGCCCCGAGCGTTAGGAGGGAAGCCACTACTACCAACTTTAAAGTCTTTGGTATGACCCGGCCGGGGTTCGAACCCACGACCTCCCGATCCGCAAGCCGACGCTCTACCATCTGAGCTATTGCGGCCGGTTGGAGAACTTTTTAAAGAGAACGAGACCGACTATATGCATTCAAAACAGTGCTGATAGAAATGTTGTTGTTGTTGCTGCTGCTGCAATTGATGATGATGATGACGATGATGACGACGACTACGACGACAATGATGGCGATAACGATGATCATCATACCTCCCGGCGTTACTCTGCCAGTAAGTTACATTTTTTAAAAATAATTAAAAGTCCCAACGCCCTCTTACTTGAAATACATGTATATCTCTCTCTCTTTATATTTTCTTAAATAATTTCTCTGTGGTGGTTTTGGTCGAGATATATGCAGAAGATGTATGTTTCGAAATAAAACTGGCACTATGTTCCTATTTGTTTATTTTGTGTTATTCCTTAACTATTCAACACTATTATTCTATTTTATAAGATTTAAAAGACTTAATGCATATATTGGAAGGTTGGGATATACATTGTATGTCTGCTAGAGGTTCGTTGGAAACTTTGATTAGTATACATCGCAGTCACCAAAATATGTTCAAATATGGCGACGTCCATCTATTTTGATGGCGGAAGACCCCAGACGAATGTCTAAGAGTAGGTAAGCTAGAATACTTTCCAACATTTATTCCTGGGCCACAAACGGGACTCGAACTCACGTGGTGAAATGCAAAACGGTCAAAGGAGTTGCAAGTTGGGCGCCTAGCAAATAAGCAAGAATTAGGCGTTGCTTATTAACAACAATCGGATAATTCACGAATCATCTCTCGGATCACGTCGACCATTTTCTTAAATGGAATAAAACGGCGAACAAAACGATCGTGATTTCAGTATCATTGCACCAGATACATCCGAGGGATGATTGTCCCGAGGACGGAATTATCCGAGGAGGGCCGATTGTATTAACGAATGTAACATGACGGCTTGTGAGTCGTCAACCCCAACCTTTGACCCCATTGACGTCACTGTAAAACAACCCGGAAGCCAGAAAGTAATTTATTATCATACCCTCGGTTGATAATCATCGATGACAATAAAGCATGAACCATTTATAGCCATATCGTTGAATTCATCATTAGTATTTGTGCATCGTCTCACTTAGTACAAGATTTAATGGGATCTAAAGGCATTCGTTACAGGCCATTGACGAGGTAGATACTGTTGATTAGATGACGATAAGTCGGATTTGATGGTGCCGTTGTTGTTGTTAATGTTGTCAACGATTAAATAGGTTGTTAACTTTTGTTTAACTGTTTTGATAACTAACAATAACGCATGCACACAGACACATACGCGCACACAGGCACACATCCACGATCGAACATATACATTAATATCATAGTTAACTGTAGTATTAGACAGGTGGGGCCATTTATTTTTCTCTTGACACAGACAACAACAACAACAACAAATTATTATCGCCCGAAAAGTTCTAGCGAAATGCTGTTTATTGATGTACTACATCAAGTTGAAATGTGAAGCTGGTCACTCCACTTACAAACATGTCAAAAACCACCTTTAGAAACACAGCTAAGACACGTTGCCCACAAACGCCTCTCTGCTACTATACTACGTTACGGTAAAGGCCGGGAACTACATGTAAACTATCTGCTACTTTGCTTTCTTCCTTGTTGTCTGCTATATCTTATGTAATTGCAAGCTGCTTTAATAACCTCGGTATACTCGATATTTTATTGTGAAACACGACCACGTCAAACAGCTGTGAATTCCTATTATTATCGTCCAGCGACATACTCGGTACCTTTCTTTGCAAACGGTCTCTTCGAAAAGGTGCGATTTTTTGCCATTGCCTGCTACATTATGGTCCCCATAAAATTTTATTTCATAAGAGTCCCCGCTTTTCAGAGCGGCGCCACAACATGTTAGGAACCAGACTATCTGCTACTTTGCTCTGTACCTTGATGCCTGCTACATCATTTTGTAATATATTGCAAGTAGCATACTCGGTTCTTTTCTTGAAGCAAAACCTCGACAAACGCCTGAGACGTCCTGTTATTACCAGCTACATGTATATTGTTAATATCTTGTTTGTATATAAAAACTGCACAAATAGCATTGGAATACTCGGTTGTTTCTTAAGATTTTTTTTTCGCCAAACAGCTGCGAACTATTGTCATTACTAATTGTATTATTGTCCCCATTATAAAGGTTTTTTTTTCCGTAAGAGGCATTGCTCTTCAAAGAGGCGCCAAAGAATTTACAAGAGAAATGTAAGTCTATCTGTAAGCCAGACTGTGAACAAAGTAATCTTCAGACAGTGTAAAAGCAAAATTATGTTATATGCACTGCATCAAAGTTTAATCTAATATAAAATAACACTACTTTCATATTTTTTGTACAAAATGGGGGAACTACGCGTAACACGACACCGGATGTTGCAACAATGAAGAATAATATATTAACATTCGCTCACAATGCACAGTCATACAGGCAATAAAATATTCATTTTCAAGAAATTCTATACCATAAGCATGCGAATGCAACGTATTTTTTAGGTCCGGGTAGGTTTATATCTTTCTATGGATAAAAATGAACGATAGTAGTATCATAATGAAGAACGTATATATGTAGTACTCTACTTACTTAATAGTATGCTGGAGCAATTTAAAATAAAACAAACAAAAAATGTCATTTTATTATTCAGATTCCACCTCAGCCGGAAATAGAAAAATAACAACAAAACAACTTGCTACAATAAACCACGGATCTACCAAGTATGCAATAATATTGGTATATTTTCATTCTGACTATGTAATTCACATGATGGATAATTTGCCTGCACTGTTAATAAATACATTTTTACAAAGAGAAATTCACCATGAAAGTAAAAAAAAAAAAGTCATTATTTAATTACGGAACATATAACTGATACTTTATTGGAGGAATCGGCAACAAGTATCCTCCTGACCTACATTTCTTTAATAATGTCGGCAATTCTACAATATAGCATACACACATTAAATGTGACCGAAAACAATAAATATTGATAATTTTATTGACAATATTAATGATAGATTATTGTTGAAAATATAAGTAGATTTTAGAGAAGTTTTGTTTAGATATGTTTTTATAAAATATAAGTAGATTTTAGAGAAGTTTTGTTTAGATTTGTTTTTATAAAATATAAGTAGATTTTAGAGAAGTTTTGTTTAGATTTGTTTTTATAAAATATAAGTAGATTTTAGAGAAGTTTTGTTTAGATTTGTTTTTTATAAAATATAAGTAGATTTTAGAGAAGTTTTGTTTAGATATGTTTTTGAATACACTGTGTAACCTTTGATGAATTAGATAGCAATAGTCTTTGTAAATACACTGTGTAACCTTTGCACGAATTAGATAGCAATAGTCTTTGTAAATACACTGTGTAACCTTTGCACGAATTTGATAACAATAGTCTTTGTAAATACACTGTGTAACCTTTGCACGAATTTGATAACAATAGTCTTTGTAAATACACCGTGCAACCTTTGAACAAATTAAATAGCAACAATCTTTGTAAATACACTGTGTAACCTTTGCACTAATTAGACAGCAATAGTCTTTGTAAATACACTGTGTAACCTTTGCACGAATTTGATAACAATAGTCTTTGTAAATACACTGTGTAACCTTTGCACGAATTTGAAAGCAGCAGTCTCTGTAAATACACTGTGTAACCTTTGCACGAATTAGACAGCAATAGTCTTTGTAAATACACTGTGTAACCTTTGCACGAATTAGACAGCAATAGTCTTTGTAAATACACTGTGTAACCTTTGCAAGAATTAGACAGCAATAGTCTTTGTAAATACACTGTGTTACCTTTGCAAGAATTAGACAGCAATAGTCTTTGTAAATACACTGTGTAACCTTTGCAAGAATTAGATAGCAATAGTCTTTGTAAATACACTGTGTAACCTTTGCAAGAATTAGACAGCAATAGTCTATGTAAATACACTGTGTAACCTTTGCAAGAATTAGATAGCAATAGTGTAACCTTTGCAAGAATTAGACAGCAATAGTCTTTGTAAATACACTGTGTAACCTTTGCAAGAATTAGACAGCAATAGTCTTTTTAATACACTGTGAAACCTTTGCACGAATTAGACAGCAATAGTCTTTGTAATTATGTAACCTTTGCAAGAATTAGACAGCAATAGTCTTTGTAAATACACTGTGTAACCTTTGCAAGAATTAGACAGCAATAGTCTTTGTAAATACACTGTGTAACCTTTGCAAGAATTAGATAGCAATAGTCTTTGTAAATACACTGTCTAACCTTTGCACGAATTAGACAGCAATAGTCTTTGTAAATACACTATGTAACCTTTGCAAGAATTAGACAGCAATAGTCTTTGTAAATACACTGTGTAACCTTTGCAAGAATTAGACAGCAATAGTCTTTTTTTAATACACTGTGAAACCTTTGCACGAATAAGACAGCAATAGTCTTTGTAAATACACTATGTAACCTTTGCAAGAATTAGACAGCATTAGTCTTTGTAAATACACTGTGTAACCTTTGCAAGAATTAGACAGCAATAGTCTTTGTAAATACACTGTGTAACCTTTGCAAGAATTAGATAGCAATAGTCTTTGTAAATACACTATGTAACCTTTGCAAGAATTAGATAGAAATAGTCTTTGTAAATACACTGTGTAACCTTTGCACGAATTTGATAGCAACAGTCTTTGTAAATAGATCATGTAAACATTCCGTGTAAACACACTGTGTAACTTTTCATGAATTTGATAGTAACTTACATTTACTTTGAGAATTTAGAATTCGTTATTACTAAATGTTATGTATCCTTATAAGTATCAAATGCCTTTTCACCGTAAATTATCACCCTGTAAGCACTTGCAATAATGCTAGACCTAGGCCTGTATTCATCAAGCATTTCTTAGCCCAAGTCATGACATGAGCTCAAGTCACCATTTCATACTAAGAATACTAAGCTTTTGTATAAAAATGTGATTTTAAGCTCAATCTAGCAGAGTTAAAGTGGCATGCAACATTCCAGACTTGTAGCTACATGTACGATAATGATAATGTGAATTAAAATCCATGACTTTATCAATTCTTCCTGAAGAGTGGTTGGTGCATACGGGCCCAAATTCTGACGTCAAGTCAATCAGTCCGTTTTGGACCATCCATTTTCTTTACTATGGACACACGTATGCACTTAAATATTCGTCATAATTTGGAAATTCTATCACAAATGACTTAAAATAGGTATGCTCAACCTTGTCTTTAGCAATATATATATTTATTTATATATCAAATATGTATGTATATATATATATATATATATATATATATATATATATATATATATATATATATATATATATATATATATATATATATATATATATATATATATATATATATATATATATATACATATATATATCAAACATACAAACAAAAAAAAACAACAAAAAAAACAACAACAGCAACACACAAAAACAAAAACAAATAAAAAAACACACACAACAAAACAAAACAAAAACCCGAAGTATCCCATTACCTGATAAAATCATTTGTGCTTCACTTGAGCAAGTTTACAGTTACATCTAAACATAAACGTAATATTTTTGTGCAAATTAAGAAGATAGAGGAAAGGACAAACTGTCTTTAAGCATCTTTCTTTTGACATGAAAATGGTTCCATATGTATGTCCCGCTTGATGTCTCCAGGAAAGCCCCATGCCCAAGAAGTACAATGTAAATCAACTTGAGACATCAACCCATAAAATAATTCTTGACTTTGCAGGTACTTTTCTCGATAGGGTAAATAAATACATTATTACATATAATATAGCCGTATACTTCATACATGGAAAGATAAAGGGTACAATCGATATGGTATGACTTA
Source organism: Sinonovacula constricta (assembly GCA_007844125.1). Taxonomy (NCBI): domain Eukaryota; kingdom Metazoa; phylum Mollusca; class Bivalvia; order Cardiida; family Solecurtidae; genus Sinonovacula; species Sinonovacula constricta. The sequence continues at coordinate 14,478,023 of CM017563.1, forward strand.
TTTATAGGAATACAAGCCTCTTTAAATGAATATTCTCGACATGTGTATTTGCCATAGACATGTTAACTTACATGTTTCGTGCGCACAGGCGTTTGTGGGTTCTAGCGTGCGCGCGTTAGTTTGCATGTATGTGTTTGTCATTCCGACAATGACGGCATTGCTAACCATGTGTATCTTTACTTAACATACGTGATTGTCTGTAAAATCCTAGAAAATGACATAGGAAGTTTGTTAAAAGTTTCTCCATGGAAAAGTTTAAGAAACTAGCAAATGTGTTTGGATAACGATATCTTTTATTTACAATATACGATGTAAGCTGAGTTATAGTGCGGGAAACAGAAACCCATTAATAAAAATATATAATAAACTTGATGGTAAGTCAGGGGTGGGTCCAGAAAATATAGATGTTCGTGTGTGTGTGTGTGTGTGTGTGGGGGAGGGGGGGGGGGGGGGGGGGGGGTAGAAGTCCCGATTCATTTAACTTTATCGCAACAAATACCAGATATATATACAGTTAGGGACACTAACTTAGACCTAAGCAATCAACAGACAAAATCCACTTCAAAAGCTTAGTACTTTTTAAGCTTACATGTATGTGTTTTCACAACTGCACTCCTTCACCTGGTTGGTGAGGAATGCATCCGTCCCCGACCCCCTGGATCCATCCCTGGGGTAAGTTGGTCATATTTGATATTTGCTGGAAGGGTATTTTGGTCTTTAACAACTGCAGACTTTCCCGAACGAATATTTTGGATAGTCAAAATTAAGCCAAGCATTATTGTCAAATATAATACGTGTACATATCACTCATCTTTCGCTGTTACGTATAAAGATGGCAAAAATATGTTAACATCACAACTAACAGTTAAATTTTATAATCTAACACTTTTAATGATAAATAACACATAAGGTTTGCCAATGTGACGAAGTATGCATGATTTATTTGCATGTCTAAAACAGAAAACCCCCCACTTTTATTATAAAGTAAATCTCAGAGGAGACAATAATCCTGGCCCTAACAGGGATTCGAACCCGGTCCGCCAGATCAGTAGTCCAGGCACTCAACCACGTCGCTAAAGGGTTAACCCAACAGCAAGGCTGTTGGAAATGCCTATATGCGCTACACTCCTCCCCCTTTACTTTTTCTGGGCCCAAGCCCATCTCAGGACAGCCACACCAGGCTTCCGTTTACTTCTGACACCATTAAAGTAAATCTTAGAGGAGAAAATAATCCTGGCCCTAACGGGGATTCGAACCCGGTCCGCCAGATCAGTAGTCCAGACACTCAACCACGTCACTAAAGGGTTAACCCAACAGCAAGGCTGTTGGAAGTGCCTTTATGCACTACAATTATGTCACCATCACATGAAAAAAAGCTTTTTATCTTTTAAGAACTACTTAAAATGCATTTTATGAGAATGTCAAATAAATGAAAACAACAAACACCTGGAGCTTAACTTACCGGAAGTAACCAGTACCACACCAAACACGACGCACGTGAGTTTGTTCATCCTTTTGGCAACTTAAAATCAAACCAAATTGTCCTTTTTAAGTCACAAACTATGTCTCATCTTCGAAAGGAATGTCGACGAATAACACACAGTAGCGGCTGATGCAAATGGGACAACTGGTCTTTTTTATTAAACGGTTAAATAACAATTACACCTCCCTTTTCTCTTTAAGAAGAAAGATACACCGTAGAATCCACGTATCTTATTTCACTGTCAGTAAATTCAGTCCTTGGAGACTGAAACACAGTGAACAACTAACAATACCGTGTATTAGTACGATGAGTCGCGGTACGAATGAGTAGTTAGAATCGTAGCAGACGACACTTTGTAAATGGCGCTCGAAATATCCGTGTTGTTTGGACGCAAGTCGTCTCGCTCTACCGACCACGTAACAGAGCTGGAAAACCGCTTACAGCAGTCGACAAGCGCGTGGATGTTCATTGTATGTTTTTATTATAAGCAAATGTACGTTAATTTTATAATAAAATGCAAAATAGCGTAAAACGCATTCAATGACGCAGATTCATCGGATGAAGATGCTATAGTAATACATTTTCTTTGCAGAATGGCATTCGATATTTGATTTAAATAAGTTGAATCTTTAAAAATATCTACCAGCAGCAACATAATGACTTTCAGTCTTCCTCGGATTAAATTTATTTTGCCTACTGCGTCACCAGTGTCGCCTGAATTCTTCGGTGTTCTGCCATTGCTATCTGCTGTTCACATATAAAAGTGAACCATCCACTTTTATTTGTTGACCCCAGTACAGAAACGACTTTATGAGTTTTATAACCGTTGCGCAGGTAAAGGTTAAGTATCAACTTTGCAGATTTATCGTTTTCCAGGAATGTAATGCTTGCAGCAAGCACAATGCAATATCATTTTAAATGTATTTTACTTTCTATCATCCTACGCCGGCCAAACTAGATTTGTATTCGATTTGCTGTATCGAAGATCTTATGTAGACCTAAGGTTGCTTGTTTGGTTTAACCTTTCTCAAACAGTTCACTATTGTTAAAAAAATCTTTACAAAGTGCGAACAATTAAGGTATGGCTGACTATGATATCTGTTTAGAAAAAAAAGTGTTGCATTCAAAAGTGGGTAGATTTCTTTCCGATAAGGGCTAACGACAAACATTTTCGTTATAAAGGGACAAACACCGCTGCTGACCATAACGTTGTTACCTTATTACTAATTACTGAATTACTAAATAACCCTAATTGGCTCATTATAGGCTTTTTTTAAACAAAACATGACATGGCCAAGGACACATCGACTACAACTTCATTTACAATTAATTAAACCAGAAAGGCGTTAAGCTCGTTTTTTAACATTATAAGGTTTCTGGTTACTTTTATATAAGATCTCCTCTTAAGCAACATGTTTCGAGATGAAAATCTTACATTATGACAACAAGAGTTATAGTACTGGAATTAATTGCCATCTGTATTTACGTTCGAACTACGTGCATTTTAAATATTTGTCATTTTGATTCCCTCCACTTCACCACCCCCCAACAAAATTACATTCACCTTTTAGCCTGTTCAAGATTAATGGAGGATGAACAGACAATTCCCGCCAAAAAAAAAAACATGAAACGATAACGAAATTAAATAAATGTTGTCATGGTAGCAGCAACGTACCTTACCCATAACCTGGAATAGTTATTAATAAAGCAATGTAAATCTCAGTTAACTGCTTACAACTACACGTCAATATTTTGTAAACACTGCTAAAGCCTTAGCAATAAAAAGAACAGATCCTGACCAGACAGGTCCATTCGGGAGCCAGCTGTTTAGCATATGCACTTTTTGTACTGATCTTAACATGTTCAGCAGGCTGAGCCTCCAACGTATAAAGGCAGCTGTATGTTAATTACATCTATTACTTTATGATCATTACTATGAAACTTTGACTTCCACACGTGACTTCACGCTTCCTGCAGTGTGTCTATTATAAATGTTGAAAACGCCGGCTGTTAACTTAATGTTATTTTTCCCCCAACTTAAACATTAGTAAGTCGACCATTGCACCTGGAAAGTGTTTACTTTGTTCGTAGACAACACGCGCATTTTATTGCGGTAAAATTATCTTATAATTTCAAAATTCAGTAAAATCTTTATTTCTTTAATAATTTTTCCCGCGGTCGTATTCATATACTACCTTTGTTATTTGTTCAAACTTAAGCTAAGAGTTTTCTTAACTCTTAAAATATTTTCAAAGATATAATAAAAATCCTCTAATATAATTCTGAAAACAATTTCTTTTATCTAAGAAAATACAGTGTATTTCAAAATGTAACAAAATGTCTTGTTTTTTTTTTTTTATTTCAGGAAATTTCTTAAAATATTTAGGATTCCGATAAAGTACGACCCCAGACTTTTAAGTAGAATTTACTCCCCCACCCCGTGCCCCCTTTGTCTGTAAGGTGGAGGTTTTGGGGCATAATAATAATAATGCCAACTCTCAAGGGAGATTACTAATACATTTCTTCTTATAAGAAACTATGTCTAGAATAAGTTAACAAGTGTCCGTGTGCCTTAAAACCCCACAAAATAAATAAAATATGAATAACTGAATATAAACAAATGAATAATAAAAAATAAACTCAAACTCGAAGGATTGACAAGTTTAGTCATTTATTATGAATCAACAGTGTTGCATGACAATATAACAAATAGACCATATATACAAGAACAAACTAAGATTTACTTTTTTCTCACTGTTCATTAAAATATAAGCACATATGGATGTTGCTGAAGGGAGAGAAGCAACAAACAGCAAACATACATATAGACAGACACACAGGCAGCATGTGGAAGGAAAGTTGAACAGAAAAATATAAAAGACAGTTTCATAGTATATGAACCTGCAGAGATTAAAGACTCAAGATATACACATATGTTTAAAAAAGAACAAATGACAAAACGCTTCCAAGAAAAGCATGCTTCCAGATCAAGGGAATTCAATAAATATTTTGTAGCAAATACCTAGCAATATATCCCAATATTCTCAATCAATCACTATATTGTTAATAATTGATAAAATAGTACAAATATAGTTTTAATGACAACTTTATGCATAGACAACAATACCTTTTAACAAAGACTCAGTAGCCAATAGTGCAGATCTGAGCAGACGGCTCCTAGCTGGAGCTGGCTGTTATGGACATACACTGGTCGGCTAAACCTGAGCAATGGCAGACATTAGTGGTAAGTCTCCCCTGAATAATCCCTAAATGCAATTAAGTCCTTTTATCTGGATTTCTCTGTTTTTATGCTAGTACTCTTTGAAGAGTATGTTGAATTTTATGCCTTTCTTGTGATACCCAGGTTGACTTTCATTAACATACACCACCATTTTCTTGTTTAAATAACATATCTCAATAAGTATTTTATTTAATTTACAGCTTAAAATTTAAACGAAAGCAAGGCATTTCACCATTTTTACTTGCACCATCTACAAAAGAAAAGGCAATAAAGTCCAAGAATTCCAACTAAAAGGACCTACCTACTATTTGGTCTACCTCAGATATTATTAAACAAGGGAGACAATTTCCATTTCACTAATGTACCCCATTGGTACAAAGCAGGAGTTAACAAAAGCAAAAGAGAAAAAAACCCACTGTTAAACAAGAATACAAAGATTATACAGTAATATATATAAACAATAGGATGGCAATTAGAATATCAAAATAACTGCATGTACATGTATATTATTGAACATTTTATACTTAGTGTTTTTTTTTTCTTAAGAAGATTTAAACAAATGTTTTACAGAGTACATAATTTGGACATATGTACAAATTATACAATTAAATTCAACAGCGTGTATTTGACGTAAAATGAATACTTGCTTTTCATTCATATTACGCCAAAGTAAATTGCCCAAGATACATTTTAGCTAACAATTTAATACTTGTTCCTTTATTCATTTGAAAATACTATTTATTATCTGTTAAGAAAACAAGACAATGATAAAATTGAATCCAAGGACTATGATATGAAACCAATGTTATTATTTGCAGTTAATTTATATAAGACATTCTAATGAATGCTATGTTTTAAAGAACTATAAAAAGTTAAGTTTTACTAAATTTGAAAAAAAAAAAGGTTGCAAAAGCCTTCTATTGTTGTGACCAATCACAGCCATTATGTTAAGGTCCATATGCAACATCCATTCTTGAGTAAAAATTGCTCAAGTCATGGATTTCAGGAGGCAATATCTTTAAATAGTGTTCCAAAACATATCAGAAACTTTGTATTACATCAGAACTACACCCTTTGCGGGTAACAACTAAGTCTAAGGTACATGGAAAGGATTAGTATTGTTGTTATAAAAATAGTCAATTGAGTTCAAATCGTGACTTGGACTTAAGAATGGTTGGTGAATACCAGCCTAAAAGCCCAAGGGTCTTATTCACAAAGAACAAGAGTAAATTTTCTCATTAAAAACAAAGGCATTGTTTTAAATTAAAAAAACAAGTGGTAAGTTCCATACATATAACTTTAAATCCAGGCAATTTCCCATTAAATGGGGCATTTTTCTAACTTTATGGAAAATTTCATAGTCGAAGTGGGGAAAAACAAAAACAAAATTTAATTAGATATAACTGACAGTGGTTAAAACCTGACAAAAATATGGGGAGACATGACACACTGCAGGTCAGCTAGAAGGTCTCAAACGGACGTTTGTGCTTCGACAGGGACATGAACCCTACTTCATGAGGCGTTATATTGTAGTCTGTAACTCTTATATGGTAATCAACTTATATCTAACGAAAGCCAGCTGTGGATGAATATGTTGGACCATGTGAGTGATGAAACATGTCAAAATCTTAATAAAACAATTCTTAGAATGGACGGCATTCAGTAAATACAACTCACTTTATGAGTTAATGAAAAATTTAAATTTAAACTAATCATGATAAGGTGTTTTATTTGTTAGTATAATAACCAATAATGAATTCTAGAGTTGTACTGTTCAAGACTTACCAGCAGAAAGAATGGATCCGGATAATACAGCTCCCAGTGAGGGTTGGCTGATCTGGATCAACACTATTTGCATATGCCCAATCAAATTGTGCTGAGAAGACTGATAGTACAGTTAATGCATTTGACTGTATAAGAACAAAGCGAGTTTCATTTGTGTTTGTTTCTTGGTTAATTGTCCCACCAAAAGTATTTCAGTTATTTGGGACAGTTTTCATTTGTGCATTTTGGTACAAGTATAATGAAGCCAAATAACGCAGCATGCTTAGTTGAGGCTTAAGTCTTAAGAAAACATTTAGTTTTTTTTTTTTTTGTAAAGTGCAAATCTCATGAAAAATTCCTGACCATTTTCTCAGAAATGGTACTCTATGTATCTTAAAAACATAAATGGTTAAAAAAACAAAAAACAATCATACACAACACATGACTTCACAAATTTTGATGTATAAATTTGCGTGCAAATGTATAAGGATTATACTTTATTAAAATCTAAATAAAAAATAAATGAATCATACAGTAATATATTAATCCAATGTAAAAAATAAATATGTGAACACAACATCTGTTAATGGTTATTTTGGTGAATGAGTTTTGTGTGTACAATTTTCATTTATTTTCTTCTTTTTCTGGTGTATGAAATAAATACTTAATGAATAATGAAGGAAGATGAATTGAAGATTCAATGCAACACTGATTTATATTCATACAAATCTGATCCAGTTAAATAGATATTAACATCAAGTATCAAAGACTTTGGTATAAAACGCCTTCTTTAAATGTTAAATACCTGAATATGACTAGGAACAGGTTAAAACTTAGAATTCTTACACAAAGATATGTACTTCTAGTGGAGTGAATCTCTTGTTTAGCAACATGGCCAAAATGAGTCCTTGAGGCTTAAAAATAAAAATTATTCTGTAATACACAGTATAGTGAAATTCAACATCTTGATGTTTTTTGAAATGTTTGTGTCAGCTGCATTCCAGCTGAGATCCCCGCCTCTCACTGCCCGCGAATTTCATCTAGGGGGAATAATCAATAAGCAGGAGTTACAGCTGTAAAGCACTGCCTTTTTACACCGCATGAGGTATCCATGTTCGACGGTTGGAGTAAACTCGTTTAAATGAGCTAAAATATTAGCTCCAGAAAAGAAATGGAAATGATGTTGCTGCCCTGATTAGATAAACAGATCCCATGCTAAGCAGATGAAACAATCTTCCACTGATAAAAAAGGTAGAGGCACATAATTGGTTTGTATATTAACCACTAATTGGAATATATAAACCATCAGGCCAACTATTTATGCCTGTAAAAAATGGTTTTGATATTTTAATTGCAGAGACCCCAATAATGGTAAAGTCTAAACTGCAGGGTAGAACAAGTGATACCTTATAATTCTGTACCCAGACCAGTGTATAGAAAAACAAATGTGAAAGCATTGAATCCTCAAACATCAGGTTAAGTTGATTATGTTTACTGACCATAATAAAAAGACTGAGAACTTCTTGTATCATCCTCAAATATATATATATATATATATATTTATATATATTATTTTCTAAGCAAAACCAGTTATTCCTTTAATAATTATTAATATACTATGACCATACAATGAAATGTAGTTGTTTCACATTTTTCTAGCCTTTTTTGCAATTTGATTTTTTTTATACATCACACCAACACAATGATGGTCATATCTTGTTGTTTATTTGTATTATAGAAAACAAAGTAACAGATATTTACATTTTCATTAAAAAAAGCTATCCAACAATATGCCAGTTTTGTAAATTTTTTATCTTCTGGTTTGTAAGAGATTCATAAAAATCAAATAAAAATGGCAATGCAGAGTATAGGAATAAAACAAGAAGTTTATGAGTCCATGTTAAATACAAGGGTCATCCATAAAGTTTGCGTCTGCCACTTTACCATGCAAATAAAGATCTAATTAAAAACATGAAATTAAATTGTAGAAATCACTGCCTTACTACATGTATGTTTTATATACCTAAAGCATACAACGCTTTTACAAATCCATAGAAAATTTATTATCAGGGCTGTCTACAAACTTTTTGGACAACCCTCATACTTTTAATACAGTAGAGTTGTCTGCCCTTGTCTGCAGTGTACACAAATAAAAAATAAAATCAGAAATAAACCCTGAACCTTCACTGAACATAATAAATGTAAATAAATGATGCCAAGAACACAGACTTAATGGAAATTACTCTGCAGTATATATTATCTCCCTTAACTGGGGTAGAGACACAACATAAATTGTCATTTTTTCTAACAAATTTCCTTATGAATGTTAATAACTAATATTACTGCTGATCAAATAACATTAATACACATGAAAAGCATAAATTAACGTTTATTTTCTATACAGATGATATATGGTTTGAGCTTATCTACTTTATAAAGGTATAAAACCCATATGCAATAGCAGAGGACATTTCATAAAAAGACTAAGGGCCATAAATTTATGTTTGTTTATTGGGTTTATCGTCCCACCAACAGTATGTCAGTTATCTAGAGATGGTGTTCACTTGAAGTAGGTATAGTGCTGCCTTTACTGTATGGTATGCTGTGAGCACCTGGCATGATACCACACCCAGTCATATTATCCTGACACCGGGCCATACAGTTGTGGAACTACCCATGTATTTGCTTGAGCATTAGCAAGGGAGCTATACCAATATCATTTTTAATGACTTTGGTAAGATGCGGCTTAGGATCAAACCTGCAGCCTCTCGTACCTAGAGCCAACACTCTACTGACTGTGATACCAGATCCGGTGTGACCATAAATTTATTACCTGTTCTAGGAAAGGTAGCATCTACTTTTAAACTAACATAAGACTTTGAGGCTAACTTCCATCCTAGGACTTTAGAAACTTCCGCTGGCTTATGATCATAAATAGGCCCAACGACTTTTGATGAATTGGCCCCTTTATCAGTGGGGCCTGCTGATTAACACTATATTCAAAGCAGTATTCAAATTAATCAAAATATAAAATCTGATTTGTAGATATTTTCAAGGACTTTTGTAATACCAAATGCTAAAATGCTACATTTAAGCCATATTTCGTAAATATAACCTTCTTGAGGAAGATGGGGAGTAACAAAAATGGGGTAACAAAAAAGCAATTGAAAAAAACAAATAACCACAGGAAAATATGTACATGTTAACACAGAAATATTCTGTCTAACAGGCCAAAATGTGCGTAGACGTCAATTATATATACAAATATCACTGTAGCTAACACTTGGTGAAAAAGGGTAGTATACAATGAAAAATGCATTGACGGCCGTGCAAATGTGCAATATTTATATATATTTTACACACAAAATAACAAGTCTCGAAATATTGCACTATTTTGTAAACATTTCAATAGTTTTCTCTCCTATTGGTTTATGATGTGATGTGGTCATACAGTTTCCCTTCACAGTCTTAACACTCATGCTTTAGTATTCTTTGTACATTTTAACCTGTCTATGATTTGTCAATTAAAATTTATACACAACCAACCATAAAACATGTAAAGAAAACTGAAACAAATTTAATTGAAAATATTTGAAATGTGTTAAAATTTTAAAATACAAGTCAGTAAAAATAATAAGCCATAAGACATGAAAATTGTTCATTGATTTGCTCATTGTTGATATAACTTGTTGAAATTGTGCCGACACAAAATAAATGTTATCCTGTCATATCCTATTTGCAAGAAGAATGAAAAGCAAGTTAAAACATGTTTATGTCAATTTTCACAACACATTGCAAATATTTTCAACATTATTTCTCCTTAATAGAGAGTAGCATTCATATGCTATCTATTGTAAAACATATGGACACAATGTTTTTTACATTAAGACATAACATGTTAATTATTAAAGCCAGAAACATCATGCTACTTATAAAAGATACAAAACATAATGATAACAGCTAACTATGTAACGTACAACATATTCCCCAGATTCAAAAATGAAAGAAATTATATAAACTATCTCCCTTATAGGTATGTATGTTTATACATTTTTACAAGCATTCTTAATTTTTATTTTTTTATTTTGCTTATTTTTGACAATATGCTGAAGCAGTTTTTATAATTATGACCTTATTCTAAAACATACATTTTGATGTGCATAATTCAGTCTGAGGTGTTTTTAAAAAATAAAAAAAGTTAAAAAAATCATACTGTTTCTTTTACTATATACCAAATACCCAGCCCCAGGGGAGGTAATATAAATAATTTGAATCACAAAAGTAAGGTATTGCCCTTTGGATGTGCCGCGATTCTTTTATGATTAAACTTTTCACCCTTTAATTATTTTCTGTATTCTGTCAGATCACATCAAGAACTATTGATAAACAAAGTATTACCTAATCCTAAACCAAACCCTTATAGTCCGAACTCATTAAAGCTGTCAAATAATAAGGATTCAAATGTGTGCCAGTAAAATTTACTGGTGAAGAAATTAACTAAGCCCATCTCCATGTAAATAGTCAAGTGCCTTAAAGTTTACAGTAAACTTTGGCACTAAGATATAGGTCTTGATGAGTGAGATTTGATTAAGACTATATAGTATTTTTGGTTTAGTTAAAAAAAAAATCATACCATTATAGCGCTATTTTAAGAATAAAATCTGAGGAATGTTTAAAATTAAAAAAGGCAACTGTTTTTCTTTTATTACGTTAACAACATATGCAACATTTTAACATTGACTCCAATATTGATATACATATTCATGATCTCCATTATTGTCACATGCTTGTCAAGACGGCAGTGGTTACTGCACCATAGCGAGTTGTTCGACTATACATGTAAGATACATTCTAGTATAACACACCCTGCTACATTTGTTAATAACAAAATACATTCTTACTTATTTGCTATCAATCATAGGCAAAGGTAAAACTATATATTTGTAAAGACTATGCAGCAAAAAGGGTAGATCCTGATCAGACAGAAAGCTCTTACTGGGGAACTGACTGATCTAGGTCGCAACTATTTGAACAAGCCTGAATGGCTCATGCTTTCCAGCTTAAAAAGTTTAGTTTTATACTGTAGTTTAAAAGATCTTTCCTGTAAATGTTTTCTTTATTTGTCTATAAAAATCAAAATTTCACAGAAATTGGTTGATTGTTACAACATAAAAACGTTTAAGAGCCACAGGATAACTTAGTGCTTTAAAACTTGCTCAATCATTTTTTCACCCCACTGTTAAGGAAATGCATGTTAAATTCAAGCCCTGTTAAATCTATCTGAAATGTGCGAGAACATGTTGTAATGACCATATACAGATTTTTAATAGGACTTTCCCTTAAACTTGAATAATTAACGGCATTTAACATATTTTTGATAAACATTACATAGAAATGTTTTCAACTTAACAGGTCATTCAGTGTCAAGATCAACATGTATACTCCTAGGCTTTTTTCTGGTACATTTTTCAAATGGTAAAATGTTCATTTCAGGTAAAATATCTAATTATCACATTAAAAAACAACAACAAAAAGGAGTCTCATTGACAACATCTAAAAAAAATGGGGAAAAATATTTTTTCCACAACCAAAGCACTTTTTATCCATTTCCAACCAACCAACTTAAGTGTTTATCTTTTCCACTTTATAAATTTATCACCAACAAGGTAAGATAAATGCTCATCACACAACCAAGTGTCACATTTCGAAAAAGTGTACATGTCTTTATGGTCAACATCTTGTGAAATGAGTGCCATTTATGAAGGGAATAGTTGCATGAGGGACACAGGAGCCGTGCACGTGAAACAAAACAAAATCTTCTTTGTTAGATTCCTTCATTTCACTGAATATGAGGTTGAATCTGAATGACCTTGACCTTTTGCCACCTTTTCCACAATCATATGCTGTGATATTTTATCAATATGCATGGTGACCTTCTTCTTCACATGGTTGTAAAAGTTTCATAGTGCAACAAGACAAAAGCTTCTATCCATGATATTTAGCAAGGCCAAAGGTCATCCAGAGTAGATGGCCTTTTGGTAGAGGGCCATAGATGACCTAATTTTATTAAAGGTCACAAGTAACGCGTGTAGAGATGACCTGTGTGTAAGCACATCTATGATAAGATTTCAAAGGTCACTTATCAAGCATGTTAGGAAGGTCTCTTTTGGTGTAAATATTGCAAATTAATTATGCACAGATGACCTAATTTCACAAACAATTTGCCCTTGTCCATTTCTGAAGGTGATAATTTTTTTAATCACATGTGTTGATTCCTTGAACTGATGGCTTTCAACTGATACAAAGCCATAGGTCAGGAGGGCCTTCTGCACAAGTGAACTACTTTTATAATGCACATACATTTGGGTTTAGAGTGTTAAGCACATTTAGCACAAGCACTGATTGACCTCTAATTTAAAAAATAACAACACTCAAGGTCACACTATGAAGGTCATGAAGGGGACTGCCAGTCATGTAAAAGAGTGTTGAGGAAGTCAAATGAAGGTCGTGATGGTGGGTTGTTACTCCAGCAGGTGAGAATCACGTCATAGATTTCAGAGGGACACATATCTGGCTTGGGCATCCTGTAACCCTGCTGCACATTCTCAAAGGCTTCTTTGCTGCCCATATCTGAAAATAAGATAGCGATGTTTGTGCTAAAAAAGATTTGAATTTAGGTGTTATAACAAGGCAAATGCCCCAGCAACATTCTCAACTGATATGATGGTATATATGCGATTAATAACAATACTTACTATGATTTATATTGCTAATAACTTCAAGCAAAGGTAACAACATGGTTTACTAAAGACTGACATGAAGTCAGGGTTAATCTTGACAAAAAAGCTCCCAGCCAGTTAAACTAAAAGAAATGATACAACTACCTGAGTTCAGATAATAAGTCTGCTAGAGACTTGACAGCTCATTGTGTAAATCTTGTTTGCTGGGTTGGGTTTATTGTGTCACCAACAATATTTCTGTTAATTGGAGACGAGGGGTGTAGATCTTGCTTCGAGCACTGACATATTTTTTTTAACCCTTCATCCAACAATAGTACATGGGGGTTGCCAATAATAAGAAAACAAATATAATATACCAAAAGTTTACCTCCCCCCCCCCCCACTTAACAATAACTACACAAGTATTTAGTAGTTTGAAACTTCGTTTCATATTTTGTATGTTTGACATACAGTGATGACCTTGAATTTTAGCACACAATATGGTTGATATGCAGGACACTTTATCTTTATTGGGCCAACATTTGTGCCAAATTATTTGATGATCATTGATCCTTTGTAAAGTTAAAGAACATGATTTCATGTCCAAATGGATTGAAAGGACTGATTGCTGGATGAGTGACAATGATATAGTCTAGAGCTGTAACCATATTCTCTCTCCACGATAAGATACATACATGTCAAGATTTTATGAGGCCAAAGTGGCAGATTTTCACTTGCAAAGTGGGAGATTTGTTATTTTCACATAAACAAAGAAGGAATATATTTTTCCATGAAGAGAGATTCAAGAATATGTGTAAAACACCCTTCGTTTTCAAATAATTTTGAACCTTAAAATAGGGAGTCTCCCTCCAAAAGCGGGAGAGTTCACATGTATGCACGCTTTTAGAAGGAAGTTATCTTTCCAAGTAGGTAGATTTCTGAAAATGTGTTAAACCCCCTTATTTAATTTAGTCTTCCTCCAAAAGCAGGAGAGTTCACATGTATGTCCATATCATCAGTTTATGTCTCAATTCAATATTTTACGGTAAGATATATTTGTGAAAATGGGACATTTAAAATTGACTTTTTACTGTTTGGTGTGTAACTTTGCTAACTGATCAAATAAAAAAAAGTATTAATGTTTATACTGCAAGTAAAGTAAAAGACCTCCCCATATAAAAGTTCTCGCCTCTGGTAAAATAGCGTATAACCAAGTGTACCTTCATAAGGCTCCTTGCCGTACGTGAGCACCTCCATCATAAGGATGCCAAAGGACCATACATCAGCCTTCGTGCTGTACTTGTTGTACAACAACACCTCTGGGGCCATCCATTTGATAGCCATCTTCAGACCTGGAATGAACACAATAGCAAACATTGGTGAAATAAAAAAACTGTCGTCAGATAATATCAGAGGTAGTCCAAATAGTAGGTAGGTCCTATCAGTTGGAATTCTTGGTCTTTACCACATCTTCTTTTGTAGATAATACAATTTCAAACAGGGAAATTTTTTTTCTTTTCCATAAACATGAGCTTTCAATCAATTGAATTATTAAACGGGACATGTTATTAAAACAATGAAATATAAGTTTTTGTAGATTATGGTTAAAATGGGTAACACAAGAAAGTCAGCATACACTCCAGAGAGTACAAGCATGTAGACCCAGTAATCCAAATAACTGTACCTACATGCAGGGATTATTCCAGATACCAATAATGTCTCACTGTCCCATTAAATGTGGCATCCAACAGATTGGAGCAGATTTTATTCCTTAAACCAAATAAAAATTATTGTTATCTGAAATGTTTCCACAAAATGCTGTTTATTGATGTCCTACATCTAAGTGAAAAAGTGGAGCACAACACCACAGTTATCACAGGGGCATGTTTTTGTTGGCAGAACATGAATTTCTTTCATCTACGTCACCAAGTCTAGCATCATGTGAGATATTGAAGAAGGTGGGGGGCAATGGAGATAAATTGATATCTTTAATGCTATTGGGATGAAACTAAAGTTAACACCGCTGTCAAAAAATGTAGAAAAGAAAACATTTTAATTTTGACAATAGCTTCAAGCTCAGAATTTGCTGATATTTCTAACCAATGCATAATTCCTGTTAAAGGTACATATAAAAGGTCCTGAAGAAAGAGCAAAGCAGAAGTTTGTTGTATCGTACTTTCCAAAAGTGTTACAGTGATGAATTCAACATGATACATGAAACACCACCTCGACTTATGGCCAGGTCGAAGTAAAATCCAGCCATTTTGACCCATAAAATCCCCCGCGACTTACATGCAAAGTAGACTTATGGTTGAGGAAATACGGTAATGATCTCAGACAAATCTTTCTATATTAAATGAGAAAAACTCTCTCTTTTGACCATTTTTGAACATTGCAATTTATGTGTTATTCTTAGTTTATCTACCCTGATAATCCTGTGGAAAAAAAAGAAGACTTTCATGTGTTTGGTGTCAAATTCTTGCCTTGGATTTTTAACAATGGTTAACTAAAAATTTGTATATATTTTAATCCCTTTACTACTGTGCATATGTGCTTTCTATAAACTATCAACTAACTGCCTGGTATAGACTTTTCACATACATTTTTCTTATTTTCTAAACACAAATATAAATTGCTACTAAAAGTCATTATCAAGCTCTGTACAAGCACATCATACAATGAAAATCAAGGTGCATTTTTATGCATGCATTCAAGATGAAAAGTTAACATAATATGTATTTACCAAATAAAATATTATGTAAAATGTGGTTTGAAAAAGATAGCAAGATTAAATTCTTAAACCACAAGTAAGTATGCTGTAAACCTGAGTGATGATATGGATATGGGCGAGCAATATAATGACCCAAACAGCACCTGTTGGCAGAACAGTGAAAAATGCCTTTAATGGGCAAAGCTTAAAAATGGGTTGTACAAGAACCAATGTTTTCAACTGACCTCTGTGGTATCCTGATGTCCTAGTCTGCTATACTTAATCACAATGTTTATCACTAATCTAGATCTACATTCCTGCCTAAGCCTGATTGGTTCATGCTCAACAGGCTCAGAGTTAACTCCCCTATCTCTGGTAAGTGCATGGTAGATTTTTCTTCATGGGATGTGTTTGGTTCAAGGTTGTTATTTTTGTTCAACTGGGGACAAATTTTTATAAGTGCAAGAAGATCCTACCAAAACTATTAAACGCGCACCAAGACACTGATGTTTGTAAGATGCCTATTAAAACTTTCAGATAAAGGTGGTATCTCAAAGTTTTGATTGTTTTTCCTCTTTGATATAATCAAAAAACTTATTGTTACCTGAACAGATCCCATAAAATGCTGTTTATTGGTGACCTACATCCATGTGAAGATATGGAGAAAAATTAACATTTAAAGCAATTATTTCCCAATATGCACTGGTTAACCTGAAGTTAGTGTTATAAGCAGTCTTTACTTTAACTAAAGCATAAGTTTTATGCAGCAATTATTCACATATTCCATAGAACTGTGTTAAAATGATAAATGTTTAATATAAAGGCAAACTGGCAGATACCACCTTAAAAGCACTGAATAACATGCTTCTTTGTTTACCTCTTCTGAAGTTGAAATCAGGGTCTTCTGCATACTTGGTCATCCCAAAACCTGCCACCTTCACTTTGTTTTTCTCCCCCACTAGAATATTCCTGGCACCCAGGTTCCGATGGATGAACTTCTCTTTCTCCATATAGGCAAGTGCGTCTGCCACCTAGAGCAAACAAATTGTACAGGTTCTAACCTATGACCTTATGATTTGTCGATAACTGTTACATATTGTTTATTATTTACACACATCGTCATGCAACCACAAGAAGACATATTTGTAGAGACTAAGTAGCAAATTGTGCAGATCGTGATAAGACAGCTCCCAGCAGGAAGTGTCTGATCTGGATCGGTACTATTTTCCTCAATTTTGTCAACAGGTGTGCATATCAGGTTGAGAGCTAACCTAGAATTAAGTTGCAGTGATCCCAATTTATCATTCCTCATCACCATCATCACCACCATCACCTTCATTATCACCACAATCATCAAAACCATAATCATCACAAACATTATAGTCATAATGATGATGATCATCATCATAATCATCACCACCATTGACACCAGCATCATCACAATAACCAATATCATAATTATGATGATGATCATTATCATCAACATGAAAAGAAATAAACAAAGCATCCTTCAGATAATGCTTTTTGCGGACATTTGCCTACATGGAATGACCAAATTGATCAAGGCATGCAATGCACAGTTTGCTTTAATTTAATAAAGAAATCCAACCAAACATCACATACCATTACATAACAGTAACAACTGTTACCTTAGTTACTTTATCTACCTTTTAATATGGCGGTACTGCTTCAAGGGACAAAACTCATACTACTATACCCAAAGATCTTGCAGCAGTTCTTTGCTCTTGGAGAAATAGTAACAACTGTATACATTAAGCAAAGTATTGATTCAATCTAGACCAGTGTTTTAAAAGCTCATAGTTTGTGTTGGAATGTTTTATGGACAATGGACATCTATAATGTTATATGTTACATTTGATAACTTTGGAACATTTATATATTAGTGCATACAATGTATTATGATCGTCTACAAATTGATTTAAACTTAAACTAAATTATCCACTGACAAAGATATAGATCAATAGAAGACAATTAAATTGAATCAGTCTCAAAACTGTTCTGTCTTCAAACAATTGCAATAAAATACACCTATTTAATAAAAATAATGATTGCTAGAAAACTATGTCTTATACAACTATAATAAAAAGCAAAAAAATATTTTCAGTTCACTACTGAAAAAATAATTAAATTAGTTTTTACCATCTTCTGTAAAATATGAAAAACCTTGTAAAAATAGCCTTCTGGTGATTGATTTCAAATTCATTGTGTGATTTATTGTTAAACAATTTTAAAATAATCAAAGATAGCTGTTTCTTGTGTGTGTATTTTGTGTTAAATACATTGCAGCAACAAAGTTATGGTCATTATAGCAACATTCAAATATTTTGATGGAGGAAGACCCCCAAACAAATGTCTGGGTAGAACCACTGGCAAACAGCAGGTCAGAATAAAGACCTTCCCAAAAAAATCTTTTTCCCGACCAGGATTTGGAAGACACGCGATGCGCGGCTAACTATCAGAGGAGTTACAATATGGGATTCTACCACTAATGTCGCCCCCTGTAGTATATTGTTCTATCATCTAAGTGTGCAACTTGTCCACCCACCTGTGCACAGATCCACAATAGCTGGGTTAGCTTCAGTTCGTTCCCTTGGCCTTCTCTTAGGTACAGAGACAGTCGTCCATTCAGCATGTACTCTGTGACTAGATACACGGGCTCCTTCATGCTACACACAGCCAGAAGGCTCAGAATGTTTGGGTGATCAAGCGTCTTCAAGATCTGGGCCTCATCCAGAAAGGCGGCCATCTTGACCGTGTCTGGTCGCTGGACCTTCACAGCAACCTCCTGGTGGCTCCACTTGCCTGCAGACAAGGGGAGGTAAACGTTATATTAGAATAACTAAAAAATTAGGTAAAAAAATCATGTAATTAATAATAAAAAACAACTGTTAATCTGCTCATTCATTAAAAACACAAACTAAATACTTAAAATACTTTGTCTTAATTAGATCATTTGATTATGCATGATTAATGCATGCTTAGCAAGTTTAGAATCCAAAGGTGTAAACAAAAATGACTTGTGTCTGATAACTTCAGTATATTGCACAAACCTGGCATGAAATGCTGAAAATCTTTACTTTTATATTCTACTTCATCTTTTCAATCATGCCCTTTTTTAAATAAATATAAAACAATAGTCATTATGGTAACAACAAAACCAGATACCTAGAGGAGAACCAACAACAAAACACAGACCAGTTTAAAGACCTACTTGCAAAAAAATTGATTCTGGAGACACTGTTTTGCGTATTACCTAGAACCAAACAAAACCCCTCAATTTAAGACAGGTCCCATTGACAGCTAGGCCGTGAAGTATTCTTTGGAAGTGACCAATCAGACAGCATGATTCTTGTCCACATGGTAACTTGTTAAGATATGACAATTACGACAAAAGGCAGGACAATATCTGAGCATTTGTGATCAGTTATTTCACATGTTTGAAGGTATTTATAATTGGAAATTGAATTGATAATAGTTCATCTATCATTTGACAAAAAGAAAAAGAGTGCATATCTCAACTTTGATTATACTATGGATCAAAATATTCATCAAAATGAAGAAAGAAACAGAGGGGGTTTCATGCTATCTAAGCATAGTATTATGTCCCCTTGCTAATGCATTATACTCATAACCTAACCTTAAATACATTGAAACGAACATTTATGATCATTATAGAAACGTCCAGCTTATTGGTGGAGGAAGACCCCAGACACGTCTGGGTAGAACCATTGGAGCACCACTAAACAGCTGGAAGACCTTCTCACATTAAGTCCTTCGCCCTGAATGGGAATCGAACCCATGCGGCGAGAGGCTAAACAGTCAGAGGAGTTACAAATCGGCGAATCTACCAGTACGCCATGGGTGCCCAACAATACAAGTTGCTTCACTAACAAACATATATGCATTTATTAACAATATAGCTATTTAGTTAAATTTTTGTTGAAAATGACCCATGACCTGTCAAGAGGCATGGTTTAATTGGTTATATTGATCAAAGAATTAGGCAAACTACTACTCACCAAGCCAGACATCGGCAAACTGACCACTTCCAATCCTTTTCACAAGTAAAACTGTCTCCCTAGACGTCGAATATTCATCCTCTTTCTCTCTCTCATGGGCCCACGTTAAAGATCGAGGCTTTCCACACACCTGCGTCAGTTTACAGCATAAGCCATCAGCCGTTTCTGTACCAAAAAAAAAAAAAAAATATAAAAAATAATGAAAGCGCTGCAAGCACTGTAGTTTTAATGATTGTAGAACAGTAGTCTAATTTGGTGTCAACAGGTTAAATATATATATATACATAAACTTTTTTGTTATACAAACCGCTCCTTAACAACTTCTCGGCTAAGGCAGTGGTTACAAAATTAGCAAGGACTACACAAACAACGAACAGAAATCGAATTTGCCCATCCTAGGATACACCTTAGACAGACCTTTTAGTCAATCAAATAACAAACATGCACTAATTGCTTGCATAGACCATAATCATATCCAGGTTTATATGTTTTTACATTCTCTTATTCAGACAGTGTAAGGACTAGGGGATTTTTTGTGACAACATTTTCCTCAATTTCAATAACACTTCAGTACATTTTATTTTTTTATCCATTAAACCAAATTTAATAAAAAAAAAACTTATTTAAGTTATCTTTTTTTTCTATTTTACAATTTGAAAAAAAAAATCTTCCGCTTCATTAGTTCAACAACCAAATTTTAAACCCTTTTCTGTGAAGTCAACTTCCATGTAAAATAATTAAGTCTATAAAAATCAAGTCAGCGATATTAAAATATCAATTTCACATCGCAAAATCTTCCCAGGGGAAACATAATTTGATGGAACTCTGAAATCATTATTTCTCATCTATGACTTGCAACTAATCACTCTCTACTTAAATTACAGTGCATGCTGAAATCTTAGGAGGAATTTAATAACAGCTTATCTTTTACAAAAGTGATTAATTTGACTCCTCAGAAAGGGCTTTATGAAAGGAGGAAAAAATCTCGCTGCATTTGTAACGTATTGTGGCAGTTATCAATTTCTTTTGTCAAGGACTCACACCTTCCAAGACACAAGCAGACAAATCTGCAGATATGTGGAATTTAGATGTTAAATAAACAGAGATAAACAGTGATTATCAGTGATAGACAGGTGTTAAGCATACATAATCAGAAAATACAAATTTAATACACAAGATTGTTTATTTTATTTATTTACCTTTTATCCGATACTCCAAACTTGCACATTTATATACAAGAAAATTTCTATTTTGAATGACTGATTTTAAAAGGTACTTTAAATGGAAAATACTTTGCTATCATTGCATATTCAATTTGGGTATACATTATATACTAAAAGCTTAGTTTCATAATACATTTATTTCTCAGTGCAATAATGATGACACAAGAACAACCAACATAGCCTCAAACAGTAGGACATTTTTATGCTAAAAGAACTTGATTATAAGAAAATAGAATTCATTCAGAGGCATGTTGTTAAACTTTTGATAAAAAGTCCACCAAACCAACCTAAAGGAATTTTTGTTTTTTGAAACACATTGCAGCGACCATTCATTATCATTATAACAATGTCAAGCTTTTTGGTGGTGAAGACCCCAGACACATGTGTGGGTAGAACCACCGGCACACCATAAGTCAGCTGGAAGACCTTGTCACATTAAGTCCTTCACCCCAAACGGGACTCGAATCCACTCGGTGAGAGGCTAAGCAGTCAGAGGAGTTATAAAATGGCGACTCTAGCACTACGCCATGTGGGATCACCTCACCCCACCCCTAAATGTTCAAGACAACACCGACATATATTTTACAATCACAAGATAAAAGCAGTGCTGCTGTCATGAGATAGTATTCAGCTACCACAAAAGGAGTCACAACATCTTGACAAATCAGATTTTTTTTATTCTGTAACAAAAATCTACCAGTGTAAGTGTAAGCAAGAGACAAGGGAACTTATTCCCAAACCATTATTTCTACTGTACACTAACAGTTTGGAAATTGAACAGATATTCTGTAAAATTCTTTGTCTTAGCTCTTTACTACTAAAGCACTATGTCAACATGAGTTTTATATTACAGTTCTCTGTTGACAGTTTATTCCAAAAGAGACTGTTCTTGTTACTTGTATAGACTGGTATGCACTTCCCAACCAGACTTGGCCTTGTCTGACAGAAACATACACAAATTCAATTAGCTAATAGGGTTTCATGACCAGAGACACTTGGTCCAAATAAACAGTAAACTAGTGAAACAAACTGTAATGCAGCATCCCAGATGAAAGCTTTTTCTTGCTTCTTTTGTTAACAACCAATAATAACTTCTTTCGCAGAGACCTCATGCATAGGTTTTTTTGTTTTGTTACATCAAGCCGACACAAGGATTGTCATATTGGCAACGTCATGTTTATTATTGGTGAAGAAGACCCTTCATGTCTTGATAGAATTATGGGCACACCGAGGATCAACTGGAAGGCAGTGTCACCTCGACAGGGACTCAAACTTTGTCGACTGAGAAATTACCAGACGGCAACTCTAACGCAAGCATTGGTAACAAGATGTAATGATAAAAGACTTAGAAGTAAATACATATGAATGGGAGCTTATCTGGATCTTCCCTATATTCATAAGTCTAAACAATTCTTGCTTAGCTGGCTAAAAGTTTACAAATGCCCAGAACCCAGCTATTTTTAAGAATCGTCACACTGTGACAACTGATGTGAGAGCCAAGACTCTCAGAGTCAGTTCAGAATTATTGGATATAAGCTATATTGAATCAAATCTACTCCAAATATCTACAGTTTGATACACTGTCACTCATTGCTGACTTTAATGTCCCGAGAGAATAGTCACCTTTGCTGCTCTCTGGCAAAGCAGAATCTTAATGTAGCTTCCCAGATTTTTTTAGTCATGTCATTGCCTCGTTTCCAATTAGAAAATTATCATTCTACTGGTTGGAAAAACAAAGTCCTTTCCAGTTCCCCAAAATAAATTAAGTATTTTTCTTCAGGTCTAAACATCAAACAAATACCTGATCATTTCTCCAAAAGAAATGAAGTGTTTTCACCCTGGTTGAAACATGTAAGTCCCATTTAGTCTATTAAAAACATAACATATACCTGTTTGACCAATCCCACAACAGTCTACACTATTTAAGTGTATTCTTTTAAGCAGAGTGCTGACTTCACTACACTAGCAAAGCAATCAGCTGTAACGACAATGAGGTCAACTAGACCTGGAATATTCCTGACAAACTGAGTATAAACGAGGACTTTTTGGAGTTTTTGACATACAGACAAACCAACAATCAGCCTCCAATGCATTACCTATTTCTTCACAAAAATTGGTAAAAAATGGCCTGATAGAGGTGAATGTTTGATCTGAACAAAAAAGAGTAAAGGTTCCAAAAACTGACTATTACCTTGTAAAATAAATAAGACCATATTCTGGTGAAAAATATGAATGTAGAGTAAATTTTTTTCGCTAAGTGGACCACCTGTGGTTCTTTTTAAGGGTCCTGCTTAGCGAGGTGGTCCTCTTAGTGAGCTCATATATAAAACTATTGTATTTATTAAAAGGTGTAATATTATAAAGTATTTACATTGTATTAATATTATCAAGTGTATTAACTGTGTTTTTATTCATTTGTTTCATCTTTCTATAGTATGTTTTTTTGTTTAGTTTGTAGTATTGGAGTAATTATTTCGTAAGGATATACTTAAGCATAAAATAAAGTAAATTGTCAGTATTTGTGATTTTATTTCAAATTTGTAAACCAGAAATTTAAAACAGAACATGCCATAAACTGTTTTTTTTATATGATAGAACATACATTCAATAGCACAAGTACCGGTAATTTAATAAAAACATGAGTCAGATTGTAATTTACTGCAAGAACTGGTCAATGTTATTCTGTCTGCCTTTGGTGCAGCCTTTCACTGCCTGCTTCTGGAAGGATACCTTGATGATAAGAAGAGATGGTTTCATTTCAGGCACGTATCTGGGCCGTTTTTGAAGTTACGCACAATTACAAAAGAAATAACTTTGTAGTAATACTTTTGAATATATTCCATTCTTTTCTAATAAATAACAGGTAAAATGCGGACATGCGAGGAACTTAATGCAAAGTATGAATGACTAAAATCCTGGTCTGTATAAGTTTATTCATTTTAAACCTTTCCAACTTGATTGGTGTAAGATTTTATAACACAGAAACTACGGGAAAAGAATATATCATACCTAACCCAGACAAGGCATCGACATTCTTAGTGTTTTTGGTATTTTTAGATTTTTGATTTTTTTAATAGATGTTATGCACATGTATAAAGTGCATAATGGCAGAAACTCGCCCGTATCATTTCACTCAGTTCCTTGTGCATTACTACATATACAACTTATGATCTAACATCAATTTGTTAACATCAAACAAATCACAACTGATTGACACTTGAATAACTGGACCACCTTTGCTGGCCCGAGTAGCTGAGCTTAAGAAAGGTGTGTATTGCCAATTGGTTCTGAAATAACTGTCCCGGGTACCCCAATTTCTTGAGGTTTTGGGACACAAAAAGAAAGAATACAACCGTTCTGGAAAAAAGTGTCTGGTGTAGCCAGCTGCTTAGCGTGGTGTTCCTTTAGCAAAGTTTTATATAACAGCAAAATTAATCCCCAAGAGCAAGTAATGTTCATTTGTTTTGATGTTAAACTGAAAAAGTACCAGCTTCAGGCATAACACCTTTTCCTTGCCACAATAAACAATAACAATAAGTGCCCTGGCGCCCTGTATTGTTATTTTTACCATGCATATAATCAATGCTTACCATTAGCTTTTCACCACTATAAAAACCCTAGGCACTAACTGCAGTCATTTCTCATGTCTGCTGGTCTAAAAGGACTTAATAATACCCTCAGGAATTTTTGATTAGCCCTTATGCTACATTTTGTTGACAAAAACAATCTTATTTCTTATATATACTTATTTTCTTAAATCATGCAAAACTGCCCAGATGTTGAACGCGACTGCTGAAAAAGTGTAGATATTTATCAGATAGCTCACAGTTGGAGTGGGCTAATCTGGTACAACACTTTCTGCTTAAGCCTTAATCAATATATGCTTAGCAGGCTAAGAGTTAACAATTGTTTTCACCACAGCAGGCATGATACATCCAGGCTTGGAGATGAGTGAGAAATGTTACTGTTTATGTATCCTGGGACAAATAACTGCCTATAAACTTGGGACAATGGCCACCAATAATGTATTGGAAGCTGTGCATAAGCCACATGTGTCATGGAAAGTTGTCGGGGGAATGATCTAGGACTTTGAATTGTCTATGGCCAGGAAAATGCCCAGTGGCAAATTTATGCCATGTTAAACTCTGGTTTATCATGCTACATTATATTTTAAAAAAAGTAGATAAACATATATTTTTTTTATAGACTGTGCAGCAAAAAATGTAAATCAGACAGCTAAACAGGATCTACACCTATTACCAAAGCCCTTATTAAAATGTGCTTAGCAGTTCATTTCCTAATAAAAAGAGAAATTTCATATGGACCTGAAGGGCTTAAGCTTGTTCTGCTGAAATGCTGCTATTGTGTCTCTTTTGTTGTTGTTGTTGTTACATTGCACCAATGGTCATGATAGTGATATCCAGCTTACTTTCAGTTAGAGGGAGACCCCAGACTTATTTCTGGGCAGAAAAAAACTGCATACTGCGGTTTGTTTATGTTTGTTTATTGGGATTATCGTCCCACCAACAGTATTTTAGTTATCTGGAGATGGTGTTCACTAGAAGCAGATATAGTGCTACCTTCACTGTGTATAGCATGCCGTGAACACTTGGTATGATACCACACCCAGTCACATTATCTGACACCGGGCCAACCAGTTGTGGAACTACCCATATATTTGCTTGAGCGTTAGCAAGGGAGCTATACCACTACCATATTTAACGACTTTGGTATGTCCCAGCCCGGGATTGAACCCCGGTCTCCCATACCTGGAGCTGACGCTCTACTGATTGCACTACTAGGTCCGGTTACCACAGGTTAGCTGGAAAACCTCCCCACATAAAAAGTTCTCACACTGACCCGCGACTCGAGCCCTGCAGTGAGAGGTTAACAGTTACAAGTTGCTGCTTTAATTAAACATTACAGAATCTATCCTTTGTTCTACAGCATCGTTCAATAAGGCTATTTGTGACGGTTGTAAAACTGTAACATGATAACTGGTAGCCTTGCCAGCAGCTGTCTGATCAGGATCAACATTTTTTGGTGGTGAGTCTTTGGCAATAATTTTATTTGCATGTTGTTGTAAGCTGATAATGAAGTTTCCTGAAGACTTTATTAATAAACGTAGCAGGCTTAAAAGGAACACACAGTCACATGATCATGTCTCCTGGTCAATCAATCATGATGGTAGCTGTGTTAGCAATGGAGCTATACCAACACCAAGTGTTAAAGACTTGCGGTAAGTAATGGCCTGGAATCTGACCTTTTTCCTCCCCCCCCCCTTTTTTTTTTTACATTGCACCAAAACAATTCAACACATTTACATATGTGTGATATCCTACAATTACTGATGGAGAAGGACCCTAGACTAATGCCTAGGTAGATCCACCCTCACACAACAAGTCAGTGCAGAGACTTTTCAAGATGGAAGTTCTCACCACAATTGAGACATAAACCCATGCAGTGAGGTGCTAAGGATTTACGAGTTGGCAACTGTGGTGTCAGGGACACCCCAAAGTCCCAAGCCCTAGATACACCTTAACATGGGCTGGTATTGCCATTAGAACAACATTTTTATCAAGTTATATTTATTATTATTTATATAAAACTTATAATACTATAAATATGGAGAGGGGGGCATGTATGGACATTTGGTATATTTCTAATTGATCTATAACATTGCTATTACCTTTTGTCAAAAAAAAGGCATAAACAATTAATATCCATGTATATTAATTATAATTTATACAAAACATAAAGAAGGTTTCACAAACAAGGGAGGGGGACATATATTGAGCATGTATAACATTATTATAATATTTTGTTAACAAAGGCAAATCAGTTTACTTTTTGTTGAATATGTATGATGGCATTTAAACAAGTTGTGTTTCTCTAGAAGCAAAAGCAAAATAGACTTATTTCTTGTTAAAGTGAGTTTTCTTAATTACAAACGAGATAGTAGGCATAAAATCCTGCAGAACTCGACTCCATCCTAGCCTCAGGTGGTAAGGGAGAATCTGGTACATTGAACTCCTTGCCTGCTAAGCATGAATTAATGAAGCCTAGAAAAATGATTTGGATCAACATCATTCAGTTCCAGATCAGGATCAGCTCTATTTGTTGTCCAGTCCCTTATGATAGGTCAAAATGACCTTTGTCAGTTGTATTAAGCAATTAACTAAGATGTAATAATTATAATGAACAAGTGTGGCATGATAGGGGATAATTGCCGTAAGCAACCAGGATAAATCAATGCTTCACAAAACTTTCACCAGCACTAATTATGTGATTTGAGAAGAAATCTTATCTGCCCATATTAAATAACTAGGGTTTTTGTTGTCGTTGAATAAACGAGAATTCAATATTTTGTTTCTTTTTAAAAGAAAAGGAACATGTTAATGAAGAAGCTTAATAAATGAAAATTTAATTGAATAAGTTTACATTTGATTTGTTGACTGAGTCATCTTCATTTGGAAATTCAATTTGTTTTACAAATATAGCATTAAAGTATGAAAAAAATATCTTTCCATTGATCAATCAAATGAACTGGTGTTTGGACTTAAGTCTTTGACCACATTAAATGTTGCTTTCAGTGTGATGTTATAGCAAATAATATTCCATTCTAGATCATACAATCTAGATGAGTATTTTTATTATTTGTTACATTGCACCAACATTATGGTCATATTGGAGACTTCCAGTCAATTATTGGTGGAGGAAGATTGAAGACCTACAACTGGGCAGAACCACTGGCACACCGCAGGTTAGCTGGGAAACCTCCCTGAATGAAAGTTTTTGCCCAGACAGCGATTCAAACCCTTGCTTTGAAAGGCTGAGGAGTACCAAGTACTATTCGAACCCTTGCTTTGAAAGGCTGAGGAGTACCAAGTACTATTCGAACCCTTGCTTTGAAAGGCTGAGGAGTACCAAGTACTATTTGAACCCTTGCTTTGAAAGGCTGAGGAGTACCAAGTACTATTCGAACCCTTGCTTTGAAAGGCTGAGGAGTACCAAGTACTATTCGAACCCTTGCTTTGAAAGGCTGAGGAGTACCAAGTACTATTCGAACCCTTGCTTTGAAAGGCTGAGGAGTACCAAGTACTATTCGAACCCTTGCTTTGAAAGGCTGAGGAGTACCAAGTACTATTCGAACCCTTGCTTTGAAAGGCTGAGGAGTACCAAGTACTATTCAACCCTTGCTTTGAAAGGCTGAGGAGTACCAAGTACTATTCAACCCTTGCTTTGAAAGGCTGAGGAGTACCAAGTACTATTCAACCCTTGCTTTGAAAGGCTGAGGAGTACCAAGTACTATTCAACCCTTGCTTTGAAAGGCTGAGGAGTACCAAGTACTATTCAACCCTTGCTTTGAAAGGCTGAGGAGTACCAAGTACTATTCAACCCTTGCTTTGAAAGGCTGAGGAGTACCAAGTACTATTCGAACCCTTGCTTTGAAAGGCTGAGGAGTACCAAGTACTATTCAACCCTTGCTTTGAAAGGCTGAGGAGTACCAAGTACTATTCAACCCTTGCTTTGAAAGGCTGAGGAGTACCAAGTACTATTCAACCCTTGCTTTGAAAGGCTGAGGAGTACCAAGTACTATTCGAACCCTTGCTTTGAAAGGCTGAGAAGTACCAAGTACTATTCAACCCTTGCTTTGAAAGGCTGAGGAGTACCAAGTACTATTCGAACCCTTGCTTTGAAAGGCTGAGGAGTACCAAGTACTATTCGAACCCTTGCTTTGAAAGGCTGAGGAGTACCAAGTACTATTCAACCCTTGCTTTGAAAGGCTGAGGAGTACCAAGTACTATTCGAACCCTTGCTTTGAAAGGCTGAGGAGTACCAAGTACTATTCAACCCTTGCTTTGAAAGGCTGAGGAGTACCAAGTACTATTCGAACCCTTGCTTTGAAAGGCTGAGGAGTACCAAGTACTATTCGAACCCTTGCTTTGAAAGGCTGAGGAGTACCAAGTACTTACTCTTTCTGCTCAGCCAATGGTGCCACCAGTTTTCGTGATGCACGATCATTTCTTAAGCCACAAGAAATTGCCAAAACATTAACTTTAGCTATACAACCAACTAAATTTCAAATTTGTCTTTTTTTTTTATTTTTTAAATCAGGAACATAATTTTCACAGTTTTAAATATCACATACTCAACTGGTTTTGATGATTTATCTGTGAAGTGTGTGAGAAGATGAGCCAGACTTTAGCGTCTTGTTTAAGGTTGTATCTGACAAATAATTGTTATTTGACAACAAGTTACAAAATATTGTTTACTGATTTTTTACACCTAACACTTTAATTAAGAAACTGCACAACTTACTTTTGAGATCATATTATATCATTATTTTAGTAGTCTGTTCCGATGTCGTTGTGGAACTACCCTATAATTTACTGAACTTTAGCAAAGGAACTATACCATTACCATATTTAACAACTTTGGCATGTCGTGGCCTAGAATCGAACCTGGGACTCTAGCGATTTACCTGAGTAGTGCGTGACGAGGTCCGCCAGGGACTTGAACATGCGTTTAGGTGTGATGTAGAACAACTCCTGGAGAGGGGAGCCCATATACTTGGCGTAGATCTTGTAGTGTTTGACCAGGTATCCCCTTAGTTCATCACAGTCTCGCACAGATAGCGTCAAGGTGTCTGCAAATAGAGGGAGATAACATTTTCATAAGAAAACAGATATACAATTTAACTTGTAAATAAAAGCACAAATTTCACCAATCATATTTATCTAATTAAACTATCTATATCATTTAGCTATAAAAATAAAGATGTTACCTCTTGTATGTATTTATTTACCAGAAGTTTCTTTATTATTTTACTATAAAATTAAACACAAGTGTAAGTAACCATATTCATTGTAATTAAAGCATCAGTTTGTTACAACAACCCTGCATTCAATATTTAGGCCACAAACATTGTGGTTGCAATTAATACATTTTCTCAAGAAAGTAAAGAAAGGAATCTCTTTTAGAAATGTATTTAAACATTCCCTATTACAGTTTGTGCTGGTAGGATAAAATCTATTTAACAACTGTTTTGCTTATAAGTGGCCTCTTCCATAATATGACACTCAACTTTTATATGTTAAGCATGAACTTGTCCCACCTTGGCAAACAGCATAGGTGCAGAACAGCTAGCTCCTGCCAGGAGCTCTCTGTTTTTGTTTTAATTTTGAATTACTTTATTTATTTTATTTATTGGGTTTATTGTCCCACCAACAGTATTTCAGTTATCTGGAGATGGTGTCCACTTGAAGCAGATATAGTGATGCCTTCACTGTGTATAGCATGCCGTGAACACCTGGCATGATACCACACCCTGTCACATTATCCTGACACCGGGCCAACCAGTCGTGGAAATGCCCTTATATTTGCTTCAGCGTTAGCAAGGGAGCTATACCAATACCATTTTTAACGACTTTGGTATGTCGCGGCCCGGGATCGAACCCGGGGCCTCCGGTACCTGGAGCCGACGCTCTACGGATTGCGCTACCAGGTCCGGTTGATTTTGAAATAAATACATCTTAGCAACCAATTATGATCATTATAGCGATTGCCAGCTATTTGGTAGATGAAGACCCCAGACAAATGTCTTGGTAGATCCACCGGCTCACAGGTCAGTAGGAAGACCTTCCCAAAATAAATCCTTTTACCTGATTGGGATTCGAACCCATGCGGTGAGAGGCTTGGCAGTCAGGAGTTACAAATCGGCGACTCTACCACTACGCCACAGGTGCCCCCTTCGAAGCCCTCTAATTTGTATCTACACTACTTACAGCCAAGTCTTTACCAGAACAACCTTATAAGCATGTAACTAAGAAAATAAAGAGTTAAAATATGAGAAGATATGAAAGTACTCAAATTCAAACATATACAAGAGGACCCTATATTGTTCCTCTGAGTGCTGTTAACCTTTAGATATAGTAAGCATGGAATATCAGCAATGTTTAAGCATACCAGAATAATTGTAGTGCATGTACACAAGCAACATTTGGACAATAAGTTTATTACATATTTTATAGCCATATATGAAAATTGGCCCTGCCACTAATATATAAAAGGCTATAGACAGTAAGGTAAATAAATTAATGAGAACTCACTTATTTTAAGTTTTCTTTGGTTAAAGAAGCAAATTCAGGATCAGTTGACCTCAGATAACTGTTTTCAACCAGCAATGAGGCTCTAACTCACATCCTAATAGACAAAGGGTTTGAGTGCTTCCAGTGATTCTCACACAGCTAAGCAAGATCCCCGACAGATCAGATAAAACAATTTACATGGTGTGAAAAACAACACTACCACAGACATCCCCATAAAGCCGTCTAGTACAGCCCAGGATCTGGTGCTGATGGCGGATAATTGAAAAGGTCACAATTCCAATTATGTGCCGACATCAAACAACATAGAGGAAAACTTCAGATAATAGCATAATTCAAGCTGCTGGAACATTTATGCGTTGTTTTTTCACTCATTTTTCTTTTTTATTTTATGCATTGAAATATCACCTTATCATTTATAATAGGCACAACCTTTTACAGAACGAGTACAATGGCTCAATTATATGTGAAATTATGTTGTTGTTTACATTTCTGTAGTACTGTTTGTTTGGTATATCAACCCGCTAACAGTATTTCAGTTAATTGGACAGTGTCCACTTAAAGCTTATATTGTGCTGCCTTCACTGTGTATAGAATGAAGTGAAAACCTGGCATGATATCAGTCACACTATCCTGACACCAGGCACTTTAGTCGTAAAACTACCCCTATATTTGCTTGAGTGTTAGAAGAGAGTTGTACCATATTGCTTGAGTGTTAGAAGGGAGTTATACCATATTGCTCGAGTATTAGAAGGGAGTTATACCATATTGCTCGAGTATTAGAAGGGAGTTATACCATATTGCTCGAGTATTAGAAGGGAGTTGTACCATATTGCTTGAGTGTTAGAAGGGAGTTATACCATATTGCTCCAGTATTAGAAGGGAGTTGTACCATATTGCTTGATTGTTAGAAGGGAGTTATACCATATTGCTTGAGTATTAGAAGGGAGTTGTACCATATTGCTTGATTGTTAGAAGGGAGATATACCATATTGCTTGAGTACAGAAGGGAGTTGTACCATATTGCTTGAGCATTAGAAGGGAGTTATACCATATTGCTCGAGTATTAGAAGGGAGTTTTACCATATTGCTTGAGTTTTAGAAGGGAGTTATACCATATTGCTCGAGTGTTAGAAGGGAGTTATACCATATTGATCAAGTATTAGAAGGGAGTTATACCATATTGCTTGAGTGTTAGAAGGGAGTTATACCATATTGATCAAGTATTAGAAGGGAGTTATACCATATTGCTTGAGTGTAAGAAGCGAGTTGTACCATATTGCTTGAGTGTTAGAAGAGAGTTATACCATATTGCTTGAGTGTTAGAAGGGAGTTGTACCATACTGCTTGAGTGTTAGAAGGGAGTTATACCATATTGCTTGAGTGTTAGAAGGGAGTTATACCATATTGCTTGAGTGTAAGAAGCGAGTTGTACCATATTGCTTGAGTATTATTAGGGAGTTATACCATATTGCTTGAGTGTTGCTTGAGTGTTAGAATGGAGTTGTACCATATTGCTTGAGTATTATAAGGGAGTTGTACCATATTGCTTGAGTATTATAAGGGAGTTATACCATATTGCTTGAGTGTTGCTTGAGTGTTAGAAGGGAGTTTTACCATATTGCTTGAGAGTTAGAAGGGAGTTGTACCATATTGATTGAGTATTATAAGGGAGTTAAACCATATTGCTTGAGTGTTGCTTGAGTGTTAGAAGGGAGTTATACCATATTGATTGAGTGTAAGAAGTTATACCATATTGCTTGAGCAATAGAAGGGAGTTGTACCATTACCATTTTTAATGACTTTGGTATATGAGATTGATCCCAGGAACTCAAAACTGATGCTTTGCCAATTGCTGAACCAGATGTGATTGTGGTATTGTAGTAACTTAGTTTCAACAATGTTGTGAATGCATTTTTTCATTTTTATTTGTAAAATGGTTATAACTTAATTTATTTGTAATCTGCTCTTTAGTATTAATTTTGCACGGTACAATCTTACTATCAAGTTATAGTTTGAAAAACGTTATGTTTTTGCTCATTTTGTAAAAAAGTAAAAAAACATACAAACTTGTAACATTCTGCCAGAAAAAGAAAGCTTTATGTCTTCATTTCTTGGGGTTTTTTTTTATATCAAAGTTATTCGAACAATTAAGGTATGTTTGCATTTTTGCATACTTAGAAAACAAAGTATTTTATAAATTTCAGTACATCGAATTGTACTTTTACCAATTGATATCCATTACAATTGTATTACAGTAAACAACAAAAAAATGGTTCAAGGATAATTTCCATAATAATGATTTCACACAATAAACTCCACACCATTCACCTTAATTAATTCCTTAAACAGTTTCCCTACAGTTGTAATTTGTTTTTATTAGAAAATTCATTGCTTCCTGTGCAATTAACAGTGCACATGGCTGGGAAAATAAAAAGCTAAAATTAGATTATTTAGTTACCATGGACAAAAACTTTTGTTTAAATTTTACAAGTAGTTTAAGAACAGACTGTTACATAAATTGTATATAACTCTTTTCCCTATTGATACTTTGACCATTTTTTTTATATACGTAGGAAATGTGCTTACAAAGAATATGATAAACAAACAAGACATGTCCTTTTGAGTAAAGTAGTTCAACTGTTATCCCTGGGGATTACACATGTACTGATTGGATAATCCTGCCAACATAACAGACTTTTTTGTTTTTTGGTTTTAAAATGCATTGCAATAATCAATTATTATCACTATAGCAACGTCCAGATATTTTGCTCGTGGATGGCCCCAGACAAACAGATAATGGGAAGAGCTACTGGCACACCGATTAAGTTTGGTTAGGATTGGCCTATAAATGTGGCCTCTAGTGTGTTCACAAGTTTTTCCTAAAATTTGACCTAGTGACCTACTTCTTGACCCCAGCTGACCCAATAATGAACTCATCCAAGATTTCATGTGGACAAACATTCAGACCAAGTTTGATGAAGACTGGCCGATAAATATGGCTCTTATTTAACGTGTTCACAAGCTAAAATGTTGAAGCTGGACGCTGCGGTATCACAAAACCTCCCTTTGAGCACTTTGTGCTCAGGTGAGCTAAAAATGAAAAAAATGTGCATGTTTAACTTTTTTTATTTTTCTACTGGGATATGTCTGATTAGGACCTGAACTATAAGCTGCTGAGTTTCCAGCAAAAGGATTTTTGACTTTGCATGAAGTTGAAATGAAACAAGCATTATCATTTAAGATAATGAGTAATTCCTGATACTGCTTTACCATAGTTACCGCAACCATGATTTAATCAAAGGGCCACAACTCATGTGAAATCATCATAAATATGAACATATGGCTTAAAAATCTGTGCAGATCCTGATAAGACAGATTACAGTGGAAACTGCTGATCTAGATACACATCATCTGCTTGAAGTTTTGTCAATTCATGCTAACTGAGTTTACCCTCAAACACTTTAAAATTGGCATAATCTAGAAATGACCCACTGTGACAATCGTAATACGTACCTTCCATACATTTTTGGGCGGAAAGTACAGGAAATATTACATTATCAAGGTAAATGTACTTCTGTTATCTCATGCTCTGAATTTTTAGGCTATGCCACATGCAAGCGAAATCTGATGAATTTAGACTGACCTTCAAGGTGTTTTCAGAACGCTTTATATATTGCTTAAATTGAAATACAAACTAATAATATATAATTATACACAATATTACAAAATGCAGTGACAACAGAAAACTTAAAAGTAATGTTTTAAAATGAATGCATACAATCACATGAATATATTCCAAACCATATTCTTGAAAATAAAATTTAAAAAAATAATGAACAAATAAACTTTAAAGACAATTCAGAGCATGAGAAGATTTTATTAATCACTTTCTAGAAAAAAAAGGAGAAAAAAAACGAACCCACAACAAAACCCCATCTGCTTTCTCGTAATAAACAAAAACAATACAGTAATTAAGAAGTGATGCGGAAATACCCTGGGATTAAATATTCCACTGTTCAAATTTCATACAATTCTTGTTTTGCAGAAATTTCTAATTTAAACTCTAAAAATAACTGCAAGATCAGCAGCATTGTCTTAAATTTTATAGTCTGTCAGTTTAAATCTATATTATAATCTGTTTTTGTGCAAAGGTTTGGTGCGTTTAAGCGTTCTGCTTTCCCTTTAATATGATTCTGTTTTTACTTGCCTGGTGAAAAGCCCACCAATAAATAATAACCATTTTATGCAAACATTGGCCATTTTACATCATCAGCAACTGGCGCAGTGACAATGCCAAGATGCTACATATCTCATGTAAGACATCCCCTTTTGGTAGAATAGTAGAAACAATGACATAGTAGTCAAAATATAAGTAATATTTTCTCAAATAAAGACTTATATATGTAAGACAGCAATTAGAATTAAAGACGGGAAGAGTTTAAACATGGCATCTAACAGTTTGCCTGCATCAAATGCACGTAACAATATTTTAACCCTGTTTTGAGGGGAAAACATGCATTTTTTCTGCATAATTTCATACCTTAGTCTAAGTAAAGAGGTTTTAAAACACTACCCATATTGTTAAACAGTACAGATTTTCATAAAAATCACTCTAAAAGTTCACTGTTTCTAAATCTTCAAATAAGCACAATTGTGGTCTCTGCTAAAAATACATGTGTAGATATGCACAGCAGTTTACCTAGATGACCATATAACGTGAAGTCAAAAATCAGTTGTCTCTTGGTTTTTTTAGTTTCAAAAATAGCTTCCTCTGCAGCGTGGCTCAGACAGGAAATACCTGTTTGCAATGACGCGTGTGGATTAATGCTTTACTGTTCACACAGTTCTAGGCCATCAATGAACAGCATTTTGCAGGACCTTTTCAAGTAACAATAAATAATTTGGTCATTTAAGAAAAAAATATTTGGTCCAAAATTTCAGAGTGCACAATCAACTGTCCTACTGAGGAGTCAAGTTGTTTAAGAGCCTCCTTAAAGGGTGGTATCCAACAGTTTGTCATTATCAAATACATGTAACAATATCATACCACTGCTTTGGGGAATTTGGGCATAGTTTTTGCAACAACTCAAACTTAATTCCAAGTAAAGATGGTTTTGAACACTACCTTTATTGTTACATAGCAAAAATCAAAAAACAAACGCACAAAAATTAATTCTTTCCAAATCTATAAATTGGCATCATAGTGATTTCTGCTAAAAACAGATATCAATGACAGAGCAGATTAACCACAGCTCAGTTTTTCCTAAAATTTGACCTAGTGACCTACTTTTTGACCACAGGTGACCCAATAATGAACTCATCCAAGATTTCATGCAGACAAACATTCTGACCAAGTTTGATGAAGATTGGATAAAAATTGTGGCCTCTAGTGTGTTCACAAGCTAAAATGTTGACGACGAACGATGGACGCCGGACGAAGCGGTATCACAAAAGCTCCCCTTGAGCACATTGTGCTCAGGTGAGCTAAAAATGAAAACATGTAATGAAAATAAAAACATACAAACAATAGAACAGTCTGTAATTACAGATGCATATAATAAAATCTACTTTTACAAAAATACATTAGCCTGTCAATTATAATTGTAAAATGTTTGCTATTTAAATGAAATTGGACTGCAAAAAGTGCATCCAAACTAAGGATTAAGAAACAATTCTTACTACAAATCAAATAAAGAAATACTTTTGGAGACACAGATGTCAGACATATTAATTTAACTCGAATATAAATCTAAGGTCTAAATGAAATATTATACGCTTTCAGGGTTCCTTTTTCTAAGACAACGAATCCATTAATATAAATCATTGTCCTCAATTTATGAAGTGGAACTCAATTAATGTGACACAAATTCTTTCCCTCCCTGGAATTGATATTCTCATTTCAAGTGTTTTCAGTTTCTATGACAAATCTATGGTTATGTACTTACTTAGTAAGAGAACCATATTTGAAATATGTTATCTGTCAATTAGTCAATTTTTTAGAAGGTATCTGACAATTTGGACCAAGCATTGCCTAAACAACCAAAAACGTAAATGCTACATGAAGAAAATCTGTAAAATTATACAAAACTTTTCTCCAACCAGTCAAAATTTCCTGACACTAGATCAGATGTTAATTGTTGCAAAAAAAACAACCAGTCATGAAACTACCTTTATATTTGCTTAAGAGAGCAAGGGAGCGATACCACTACCATTTTTAATGACTTTGGTATGTTGCGACCCGGGATCGAACCCGGGGCCTCCCATACCTGTTTCCTCGTTAAAGGACCGTATTTATGTTATCCATCAATAAGACCATGTATTTTTTAGAAGGTATCCGACAATTTGGACCAAGCATTTAACAACTGAAAAAGTAAATGTTACATAAAGAATATCTGTAAAAATTTGAGACACTTTTCTCCAACCAGTCAAAATTCTCTGACACTAGATCAGATGTTACACACCAGCAACATACAGTGATAGCCGACTGTATGCACAGATTGCATATACAAATGACATGCATCGCTGCGATGTAATTATAGCAATTAATGCGATGGACAACTATTTTGGTGGAGAAAGAATGTCTTGGTAGAACCAACACACTGCTGGAAGGTAGGCTGGAGGATTGCACCACATACGGTCCCTCACCCAGATCAGGACTTGAGTCCATGCAATGAAAGGCTGAGCAGTCAGAGAATTACGACTGATGATTACCATTTGGCCAAGGTCTCCTCTTTTTCTTGTATATAGATTTTTGATATTTATTATGCATTGTGGTATTGTATCAACATTTCTTTAGATATGCAAATAAATCAGTTTCTAGTTACAGGTATCTGATAAATTTTGCAGAAGCTCCTCTTAATGCAGCCAATTGTTTCATGAACTCAAACCTCCTGTGGAGCATTTAAACTTTTAATCAAATGTATCATGTTAAGTTATTACCATTACTGCCAGCTACTGAATCCCATAGTTGAATCCCATGAATAATTAGTATCCAGTTTTGCATTGAGATTGGGAAAGTAAGGTTTCATAACAATTAATTCATTTTAGAATTGTTTAACGAAACAGTTGAAAATGCTAAACAAATCAGCAAAACAGTTTTAACAATCATGTACTGTATTATACTATTACCATGTTCTGTTTAAAATTTCAGCATAATCTTCAATGCTCAGGCATAGTAATTAACTCTTAAAGGTCTTGCCCAACCAATTTTCCGATTGGTTCATGTTTGGTTCCTAATCTTACAAATTATCATGATTTGTTTGTTTTTTAATACATCACAGCAACAAATTACAGTCATTAAATCAATGTCGGGGAATTTTGGTTGAAGACCATCCCAGACAAATGTCTGGGTAGAACCAGCGATGTAACACAGGTCTGCAAGAAGACCTTTCTTTGTTAGGTCCTGATTGGGACTCGAACCCGTGGTTAGTGGCTTAGCAGTTGTAGGAGTTGTCAGCTGACAAATACCTCCATGCCATGGATGTCCCCGACAAGACAATATATTTTTTAATACATGTAGGTTAAACACAAAGAATAAAAAGCAAATTGATTTTGGGATTGCAGAATTGGCACAAATACAAATCAATCACTAATTTGTTTTGCCTATATTGTTAAAAAGACATTATGGTTTCATTGTTTAAATCTTAACTACAAAGTGTTGTAAGCCTATTCCAAAGAACCATGCTCAACCACTATTCACATGTGTGCTATAGCTCTAAAAGATTTAATTAAGATTTATCTCATATTCACCATGGTTATTGCCTTGCTTCAGACCTAACTAATCTATCGTGGCAGCTGCCACCGTAACCATATGCTGTAAAATAATAACTGGATTAGCTCCAACAGCTAAACGGAGCCATGCTCACTGATTGAAGGAAAATTTTGTTTACTTTCTAAATTTGATTTTTTTACATATATTTTAATTATGGTCATAATGGTATTATCTAGCCGTTACATGAAAAGGATACCCTTAACAAATATTTGACTGCAGGTCAGCTCGAAGACCTCCACACTTGAAAGTTCTAGCTGACTATTTTTAGATTAAAATTAAGTTTTGACAGAAGGGGTACCAACAGACTATGGTCCTTATTACAACTCTGGGCAGAGATAGAATAAAAGTGGGCTAGAATAGCAATTTTTTTTAAAGAAATTAAAATATGCTCTTAAGTATAAGATTGAGTCAGATAACCTGATTGGTAGATATTTTTATTTCAACTAATACAACCAATCCCAATCAGTGGCCATGGAAATATCTAGGTCACTTGGTTTCCAGCTTAAAGTGAATGATTCTTCAATTATTTTTTTCAGAGTATATATACAAGTAAAAAGTGGTAGCTTAAACGTTAAGTCTGCTATGTACATATTAATCAGGCCTAGGGAAACAGTTTAGATCCAGATCAACCAGCTTCTGCTATAAGCAGTCTTATCATATCTGCACTATGTGCTTTAAAGTTTCCACCAGTATGTATAGGCACCATAGACAGAATAATGGTGGGCTGTCTTCTTTAATGAAATATCTTTGGAGAAAGTACAAAACTGGGCCAGCGTTTTTAATGGATTACATCTAGGCAGTGATGGAACGAAGTTGGGCTGGGTTCTTTAATGGAATATCTCCAGGCAGAGATAGAATACAGGTGGGCTGGTGTCTTTAATGGAGTATCTCCAAGCAGATCAAATAAAGATGGGGTAGCATCTTTAATGGAATATCTCTGGGCAGAGATAGAATAAAGGTGGGCTAGCATTTTTAATGGAATATCTCTGGGCAGAGATAGAATAAAGATGGTCTAGCACCTTTAATGGAATATCTCTAGGCAAAGATAGAATAAAGATGGGCTAGCATCTTTAATGGAATATCTCTGGGCAAAGATAGAATTGAGATGGGCTAGCACCTTTAATGGAATATATCTGGGCAGAGATAGAATAGAGATGGACTAGTATCTTTAATGAAATATCTCTGGGCAAAGATAGAATAAAGATGGGCTGGCATCTTAAATGGAATATCTCTGGGCAAAGATAGAATAAAGGTGGGCTGGCACCTTTAATGGAATATCTCTAGGCAGAGATATAATAAAGATGGGCTAGCATCTTTAATGGAAGATCTCTGGGCAAAGATAGAATAAAGATGGGCTGGCATCTTAAATGGATTATCTCTGGGCAAAGATAGAATAAAGATGGGCTAGCATCTTTAATGGAATATTTCTGGGCAGAGAAAGAATAAAAGTGGACTAGCATCTTTAATGGAATTCTCTTGGTCGAAATAGAACAAAGCTAGATAAGCATCTTCAATTGAATATTTCTGGGTAGAGAAAGAACAAAGGTGGGCAAGCATCTTTAATTATATATCTCCAGACAGGGATTTATCAATTGTGTAGAAAATTCTGCAGCTGCTACCTGGGGAAGGTATGTATGCAATCTTTCAATGCATAGCAGATGATGTAACATATGCAGTGGAAAGTGGAACAAAACTCAGAGGAGTGTGTGAACTGTAAAACTTTACTGCATTTAAAGTTTGGTAAGAATTCCACTTTAAACCCATTGAAATAAGTTCCTCTCCATATTCATACCTTTTTTTTAAATTTAGACAAGATCAAAGGCTCATTTAATATCTAATGTAATTACATTTATTATGGATAAGCCTAAAATATTAAGTTTGTATTTTTGTAGCACAACTATTTAGGAATGCACAAAGCAATAAAAGGTGC
The DNA here is from genome assembly GCA_007844125.1 of Sinonovacula constricta. NCBI lineage: Eukaryota > Metazoa > Mollusca > Bivalvia > Cardiida > Solecurtidae > Sinonovacula > Sinonovacula constricta. The sequence goes on from CM017563.1 coordinate 14,519,016, forward strand.
TTAAATAAGAAGCTTATTTTCAGATAATCCCAATGAAAATCAAAGTTTCTAAATCATAAGTGCCCCTTTGATACCTGATAATTAGATATAAAATGATTGTATGATATCAATCAATCAGGTACCAAAGTGACTACAAATAATGATGATGATAGACACATTTCTTTACCTAAAATAATATATCTGCTATTTTTTTAATAGAGCCAATGTTAAAAACAATTTATACAAGCTTAAAATATGAAAGATAATGATAAGTATATGGGAATGTAGCAAATACAGTAGAAAGATGGATACTATGTCTCGAAACCTACATGTCAATAGTTATTATTGAGCGATATCATAGCAAATCATTATGTCCCCTCCTAATTGTTCATACCTGGTATTCATTAGAATTGTCATGCTCAGAGAATTCAAAGGAGTACTAGCAATATAGGGTTTGGTTGAGAAATATGGGATAAATGGCAACACATTATCAGAGTAACATCTCTCATCTGGTACTCTGGAATCACTTTAACCCTGACTTTTGGCTAATATTATATGGAGCTCTGGAATTGCTTTAACCCTGACTTTTGGCTAATATTATATGGAGCTCTGGAATTGCTTTAACCCTGACTTTTGGCTAATATTATCTGGAGCTCTGGAATCACTTGAACCCTGACTTTTGGCTAATATTATCTGGAACTCTGGAATCACTTTAACCATGACTTTTGGCTAATATTATCTGGAACTCTGGAATCACTTTAACCCTGACTTTTGGCTAATATATGGAACTCTTGAATCACTTTAACCATGACTTTAGGCTTATATTATCTGGAACTCTGGAATCACTTTAACCATGACTTTTGGCTAATATTATCTGGAGCTCTGGAATCACTTTAACCATGACTTTTGACTAATATTATCTGGAGCTCTAGAATCACTTTAACCCTGACTTTTGGCTAATATTATCTGGAACTCTGGAATCACTTTAACCCTGACTTTTGGCTAATATTATCTGGAACTCTGGAATCACTTTAACCATGACTTTTGGCTAATATTATCTGGAACTCTGGAATCACTTTAACCATGACTTTTGGCTAATATTATATGGAGCTCTGGAATCGCTTTATACCTGACTTTTGGCTTATATTATCTGGAATTCTTGAATCACTTTAACCCTGACTTTTGGCTAACATATATATGGAGCTCTGGAATCGCTGTTACCTTGTCTTTCGGCTAAAATTATATGGAGTTCTGGAATTGCTTTAACCCTGACTTTTGGCTTATATTATCTGGAATTCTGGAATCACTTTAACCATGACTTTTGGCTAATATTATATGGAGCTCTGGAATCGCTTTAACCCTGACTTTTGGCTAATATTATCTGGAACTCTGGAATCACTTTAACCATGACTTTTGCCTAATATTATCTGGAACTCTAGAATCACTTTAACCATGACTTTTGGCTAATATTATATGGAGCTCTGGAATCGCTTTAACCCTGACTTTTGGCTAACATATATATGAAGCTCTGGAATCGCTGTAACCTTGTCTTTCGGCTAATATTATATGGAGTTCTGGAATTGCTTTAACCCTGACTTTTGGCTTATATTATCTGGAATTTGGAATCACTTTAACCATGACTTTTGGCTAATATTATATGGAGTTCTGGAATTGCTTTTACCCTGACTTTTGGCTAATATTATATGGAGCTCTGGAAATGCTTTAACCCTGACTTTTGGCTCGTATTATCTGGAACTCTGGAATCACTTTAACCTTGACTTTTGGCTAATATTATATGGAGCTCTGGAATCGCTTTTACCCTGACTTTTGGCTAATATTATATGGAGCTCTGGAAATGCTTTAACCCTGACTTTTGGCTAATATTATATGGAGCTCTGGAATCACTTGAACCCTGACTTTTGGCTAATATTATCTGGAACTCTGGAATCACTTTAACCATGACTTTTGGCTAATATATGGAACTCTTGAATCACTTTAACCATGACTTTAGGCTTATATTATCTGGAACTCTGGAATCACTTTAACCATGACTTTTGGCTAGTATTATCTGGAGCTCTGGAATCACTTTAACCATGACTTTTGACTAATATTATCTGGAGCTCTAGAATCACTTTAACCCTGACTTTTGGCTAATATTATCTGGAACTCTGGAATCACTTTAACCCTGACTTTTGGCTAATATTATCTGGAACTCTGGAATCACTTTAACCATGACTTTTGGCTAATATTATCTGGAACTCTGGAATCACTTTAACCATGACTTTTGGCTAATATTATATGGAGCTCTGGAATCGCTTTAACCCTGACTTTTGGCTTATATTATCTGGAACTCTTGAATCACTTTAACCCTGACTTTTGGCTAACATATATATGGAGCTCTGGAATCGCTGTAACCTTGTCTTTCGGCTAATATTATATGGAGTTCTGGAATTGCTTTAACCCTGACTTTTGGCTTATATTATCTGGAATTCTGGAATCACTTTAACCATGACTTTTGGCTAATATTATATGGAGCTCTGGAATCGCTTTAACCCTGACTTTTGGCTAATATTATCTGGAACTCTGGAATCACTTTAACCATGACTTTTGGCTAATATTATCTGGAACTCTAGAATCACTTTAACCATGACTTTTGGCTAATATTATATGGAGCTCTGGAATCGCTTTAACCCTGACTTTTGGCTTATATTATCTGGAACTCTGGAATCACTTTAACCATGACTTTTGGCTAACATATATATGAAGCTCTGGAATCGCTGTAACCTTGTCTTTCGGCTAATATTATATGGAGTTCTGGAATTGCTTTAACCCTGACTTTTGGCTTATATTATCTGGAATTCTGGAATCACTTTAACCATGACTTTTGGCTAATATTATATGGAGCTCTGGAATCGCTTTAACCCTGACTTTTGGCTAATATTATCTGGAACTCTGGAATCACTTTAACCCTGACTTTTGGCTAATATTATCTGGAACTCTGGAATCACTTTAACCATGACTTTTGGCTAATATTATCTGGAACTCTGGAATCACTTTAACCATGACTTTTGGTTAATATTATATGGAGCTCTGGAATCGCTTTAACCCTGACTTTTGGCTTATATTATCTGGAACTCTTGAATCACTTTAACCCTGACTTTTGGCTAACATATACTCAGCCAAAAAAGAAACCTTACACTTTTAATATTAAGATATTTTCAATATATCTTATTTAAATCAAAACATGTATGTGTCAGAACATTTTACTATCGATTCACTCTACACGTTAACCATATTGCACTCATGGTATCAGTGGTATTCAAGCGAGCGTAAAAATTCAGTTTTTGCACGTGAACCTCGTGCACGCGGTATGGTAACCGATAGTCATTGTTACAAAACACTGTACATGTCTTCAGTAAGCGCACAGATAAATTCACATCTCAAATTGACAGGTTTTACAATGCCGCGATTGTCAGAGGCCGAGAGAAATCGGGCTATTGGAATGATCCAGGGTGGAGTTTCCGTTGTTGACGTTAGTAGGACGTTTAATTGCAGCCGTACCACAATTCATGATCTTGTTAGGCGTTTTAGGCATACAGGTGATGTTCACGATCGTCCAAGGTCGGGTAGACCAAGAGCAACTGGCCAAAGGGACGATTGCGCCATTGTCCTATTGCACTTACGTAACAGGTTCACACCCGCGACGTTGACGGCACCGGCGTATAACGTCTGTGCTCAGACAATTCGCAATCGGTTGCGCACACAAAGGCGCCCAATTAGAGCGCGACGTCCATATACTGGTGGTATACTTACGTTACGCCATCGCCGCGCCCGCCTTGGATGGGCACGTGCGCACCGCAACTGGCGTCGACGTGACTGGAACACTGTCTTGTTTTCGGACGAGTCACGGTTTAATCTAAGCCATGCCGACGGCCGTGTACGCGTTTATCGTCGTAAAGGTGAACGGTTCGCTCCAGTCTGTGTAAGACAACATGACCGTTTTGGCGGCGGGGGTGTTATGGTTTGGGGCGGGATAATGGGGGGACAGAAAACCAGGCTTATTGTTCTGCGTGGCAACTTAAACGCCCAGAGATACATCAACAATGTCCTAAACGCAGAAGCTATTCCTTTCTTGAGGAGAAATGCTCCAGCTGTTTTTCAACATGACAATGCCCGTCCTCACACTGCAAGAATTACACGCGCTCACTTGGCAGCATCCAACGTCAACGTCATGCAATGGCCAGCAATGTCTCCAGATATGAATCCGATTGAGCATATCTGGGACGTGCTTGGCAAAAACGTTCGCAGTATACATGCTCCACAAAATATCCAGCAGTTGACAAATGCCTTGATCATTGAATGAGACAACCTTCCCAATAGGCTCGTACAACGTTACGTCAATTCGATGCGTCGACGGGTAGATACACTGATTAGAGCAAACGGTGGACATAACAGATATTGATTTCAAAAACAGAATACTCAAACATGATTCAAATGCAAATGAAATGGTCGGCATCCGTCATAAAATGTTTCAATGTCACCAATTAAAAACTGATAAATTTAATTTTGACCCCTATCAAATTTAAAACATAACCAATAAAAACAAAATGCTATCTGTGTTGGATATGCATGTCTTTAACATGTCCAACAATCATTTCCAGATTCAGATATCTGGTTACTGAAAAAAAAAAGAAAAAACATACACTGTAAGGTTTCTTTTTTGGCTGAGTATATATATGAAGCTCTAGAATCGCTGTAACCTTGTCTTTCGGCTAATATTATATGGAGTTCTGGAATTGCTTTAACCCTGACTTTTGGCTTATATTATCTGGAATTCTGGAATTACTTTAACCATGACTTTTGGCTAATATTATATGGAGTTCTGGAATTGCTTTTACCCTGACTTTTGGCTAATATTATATGGAGCTCTGGAAATGCTTTAACCCTGACTTTTGGCTCGTATTATCTGGAACTCTGGAATCACTTTAACCTTGACTTTTGGCTAATATTATATGGAGCTCTGGAATCGCTTTTACCCTGACTTTTGGCTAATATTATATGGAGCTCTGGAAATGCTTTAACCCTGACTTTTGGCTTATATTATCTGGAACTCTGGAATCACTTTAACCATGACTTTTGGCTAATATTATCTGGAACTCTAAAATCACTTTAACCCTGAATTTTGGCTAATATTAACTGGTGCTTTGGAATCTCTTCAACCATGACTTTTGGCTTATATTATCTGGAACTCTGAAATTGCTTTAACTCTGAATTTTGGCTAATATTATCTGGAGCTCTGGAATCGCTTTAACCTTGACTTTTGGCTAATGTCCCCAGCATTTTTAAGGTTTATAAGCTTTAATCTTTCCTAAAAGATATTCATGTTTGCAGTCACCAAAATTACATGTTTGCGGTGACCTTTCATCCACTGACACAAAAGCCCAAAGGCCATCATCTACTTACATGCACATGTATCATGACTGATATCACTACTAAGTTTAAAGAATGTTTTCTCAGACAATCCCCGATTAACTAGTAAATCATAAAAAAGTGTTCAACTGTCAAACAACTGCAAAACGATATGTCGGCATCTTTTTTTAAGAGGGTTGGGAAATTTACAGGGTTGTTTTTTTCTCCTCAATTTCAAGACTGATATTAGGCCATTTTCAAAATTGCAAAAAGGTTCTTTTTCCAATCAATTTCAAGGAGAGAATTTCCAATTCAAAGAAGAAAAAGAAATTGCAATTCTTACCCTTGGTCTAATAAATGACATACTTGACTACTTCAGCCACACGGGAAATAGATACATGTATGGCTTTGGAAATGAATGATATATAATAAATATAAGTTTTGCCCAAGTTTGTATAAAATGAAGCAAAAAATACCTAAACTGGTGGGAAAAAAGGCTGATGTGACACTATAATTTCCAATAGATATGCCAATAGAATGACAGAAGGACATATATTCAATACATACCAGGTGAAGCCTCCCCTTGTCGGATAAGAAATGATCCTTTAGGATAACCGGTAGATAGGAGCCATTCCTCGGACGCATTCCGACTAACTTTTCCAAAGTACCATCTGAAAGACAGAGGAAGTAGCCAAATTATTCAGGATAACAACAACAAACAAAAACCTCTAAACCAAAAGCTTTGACTGACATCATAAAGTTATGCAGCTTAGTATGCCTTAATATTTAGAAACAGGCAAACTGATATACAAATAACTCCATATACCTAAGTTACACATTAAATCTAAGTTTCTGCACAATAATTTCTGATACTTGTTAAATTCACTTATCATAAGAAAAATATCTTGAACAAGAACATTTTAGACAAACACAGAAAGAACAGGAGCTGTCTGTATAGTCTGTGCTCCCGCCACTTTTCCCTGTGCTAGACATCATCGGAACCCACACCTCCCGCTCTGGATCATAGTGGCCGTAGGATGGTAGGCTGGTAGGCTGGTAAAAGTTTGTTTAAATGAATATTCATAGCAACCAGCAGTCCAATGAAAATTTGTGTTACATAAACGATATTCTTCAATGTCAATATGGCGGTTCCAACTTGCGACGCCTGTTGTTTACCAATGGTCATCATTTCATTGGCTGAATTCCCATGACTTTCTGGACATGTCGCCAATTATTGCTTCAGGCATATATTCATGTGAACAAAGTTTTATTGGCCAAGTAGCTAACGGTTTATGTATGTATATAACGAAACATTTACTGTGGGTTCTGACGATGTGTGATGGAAAGAATAATGAAAATTCTAATTCCATAAAGGGGAACAACTCTGCCAAAGCGAATTACAGCATTTCTGCTGTTGATAGTGAACAAATATTCCAAGTTTAAAGCTAATATCTTTGACATTTTTTCCAGAAATGGAACATTATCACAAAAATGTTTTCTTGCACTGACATTTATGAGAGGGCCATGACAGAAGCTCTACGTCTTATTCATCATGAATTAGCTAAAAATAGTAGCCTCATTTTATATCACGCTAATTTAACAACTACCCACTTTACGGCAAAGTACAACTCGCAACAAAGATGCAACAATGGATATCAGAAGATACCAGGTGAGTTATTTCAAATACTAGCAAACTCAAAGTATAATATACCTCTATAATAACATTGTGATGTCTCCTGTTGCTAAATTAGCAAATAAGTAAAAACAATTATTTGAGATAATTAAAATTAAAACAGGTTAATGGACTTGCGAACACAGGTTTTAATTAACTATTGAGAATTTAGCTTGAAATAAACTTACTCATTTTCCCTTAGTTTCTTCTCTAGGGGTGTAGGAGGTGCTAATGTCCATGGAGGGGACAGCTGATGCCGATGGGGGTCGACCCACACATCGTCACCATCTTCTCGGTCCTCCTCCTCCAGTCTGTCAGAGAGACTCAGCAACACAAAGTTGTCCTGGAACTGCTCGATCCCGCCATCCGGTATCCGAATGTCTTTACGACACATCGGGCACGGGAAATATCCTGGGCTGAGACCTGTATGTCGCCTCACATAGTCCTGTCACAAGAAATATTCAGAAATGATATTGATTTCATACTCAATTTTGAGAAGACAATTTACTGATTATAGATTTATGATCAAGTTTTTATATTGAGCTGGTTATTATTCAATTGTTGGTCATAATATTTAAAATCCATTTGTTAACCAATGCATGTAACTGCTAATGCTTCTTAAGGGCTGAATTTAATGTTTTGAAACTTGTGCATTGTATGTGCTTTGCCAAATCAACTTTGATTTGAAGGCCTTTTCAAAACTTTCAAGATTTTACAGATAAACAATTCTCAATCGCACTATGCCCATTTATTATTTCACTGCAAGTAGCATGATTAAAATTGTTTTGTTTTATTTGTTAAATCTCACCGACACAAGAATGGTAACGTTGGCAATGTCCAGCTTATTATTGGTAAAGGAAGACCCCAGATATATCGGTATGTTTGTATAGAACCAACAGTGCAATGATTTGTTTGTTTGTTTATTTTTTTATCGTCCCACCAACAGTATTTCAGTTATCTGGAGACGGTGTCCACTTGAAGCAGATATAGTACTGCCTTCACTGTGTATAGCATGCCGTGAACACCTGGCATGATACCACACCCAGTCACATTATCCTGACACCGGGCCAACCAGGCGTGGAACTACCCTTATATTTGCTTGAGCGTTAGCAAGGGAGCTATGCCACTACCATTTTTAACGACTTTGGTATGTCACAGCCGGAGATCGAACCCAGGGCCTCCCATACCTGGAGCCGACGCTCAACCGACTGCGCTACCAGGTCCGGTGCAGTGCAATGAAGACATGCTAAAAGGAAAATTTTCACCCTGACCAGGACTCTAACCTCCGCATATGAATGTTGTCATCCTTACCTGGACTAGAACCCACAATGTGATGGGCTCAGAAATATTGCATTGTATTCCATTTAGTTAGAATGCAAAACATAGTATGAAAGTGTGAGAAACTATTTAGAATTTTTCTAATCATTAAAATATAAAGCAAAATCTGATCTCCAGGTAAATCCACTAAATACCTTGTACTGTTTATACTTATCCAATTAACTGTTTGTTTTTTCCTACATCGCACCGACACAATTATGGTCATATTGGCGACGTCCAGCTAATAATTGGTGGAGGAAGACCACAGAGGTAAGTCAGGGCTGAACGAAACGCAGGTTAGCTGGAAAACCTCCCCATATAAAAGTTTTCATCCTGACTGGGACTCAAACCAATGTTGTGAGAAGCTGAGGATACAAATCAAACAAGCACCAACATTATAGAGTTCTGAAGTCACATTAAGAAAACAGATTGAAAACTCCACTGTTTAACTCAAAACTTAAATAAATAAAATAATTGGTAAATAATCAATTTTAATTTATTAATCACTACACTGTTACCTGAAGGCAGTGCTGGCAAAAGCTGTGAAGACACGGCAGAGCTTTGGGTCTCTGGAACGGTTCCAGACAAATCTTGCACGAGAGGAATTCTTCCTGGAGCTTCTCACGTAGGCTAGACCGGTGGGCTTTTGCCATCGTTAGCCATTCTGAAAATAAAGAAAGCAAGACTTTAAATAAAATGTTTACTTTTCAATAACAAGAGTAACTATGAGAAGATTTACAAGAAGATAATTTAACAAAAAAACAATTTTTGACAATTTGTCAAAACGAGTGGTTCATTAGTAGTGAATCTGGAAATAAAGAAAAACAAGATGTTAGTAAAACATGTTTCATATTTATTTTTAAAATCCACTGTGAACAAAACAGATTTAAAAAGACATGAGGCAAAATATTCTGAAAGACAGAAAACAAAATAAGTTGACTGAACTAGCAAGCCATCATTAAGTAATTCTGAAAAATACAGAAATTTGGACTTTTCAACGACAAATTATGCTACATAGTTCACCAGAAAGAAGCATACATCATCTTAACTAAAACTAAAATAAATAGGAATTATAACTAATGGTTTTTATTTCATAAAGAAACTCTGCAAAAGGAATATATGAGAATATAAAAATGAACTAAATCGTTATTTTGTAGTTCATTAGCATAAAGTTAATTGATTTATCACTCGCTTGATCGATCGATCGAACGACAGACAGACAGACAGACAGACATTTATTTTGAGTCAGCAAGATTTAAAAAAGTAACATAAGCTCTAATGAGCTTTAACAACTGACTTTAAAATGGACAAGAAAACCAAACTTTTAACAATGATAATATATTTTCAAGTTGTTGTTTCGCACTCTGCAGGCAAATAATATTCACAACAATAAACAAAATACAACTCTTACGCTAAAAGGCTTTTGCAAAATTTGTGTAGTTCTTGTGTTATTAAATATCAATATAATCTCTCATTTCAAAAGTAAATAGAGCCAGTTTGTACTCCACTAATACACTTAATAATAAGGAATCTTCACAAATATCTGCTACTTTTGAATGAGGTGTGCAAGCTGTTGCCATTAGGTTGTAATCATAAATATAATTTCTAGCATGTTGTCGAGTATTTATAGGATCTGTGCTATGACATATGACTTAAGTTGATCCCTTCGCCTGCTAAGCATATATTGATCAAGCTAAGGCAATTAGTGTAGATCCAGATCTGCCAAAAGTTGTCTGATCTTGGTGTATACTATTTGCTGCAGTATTGCCAATATTTATCAGCGCCCCTGAATGTGGATGTAAGAAGATGACTAAGAATTAGTTAAGGTTATGAAAAGTTTTCTCTAAGCCTGGAATGCATTTGTTTATCAAGCTGAGGCAAATAGTGTAGATCTAGGTCTGCTGGGAACTGATTGTTTCTTGTTTTTGAAATGTTGTTTGCTTATTGGGTTTATCGTCCCACCAACAGATGGTGTCCAATTGTAGCAGATAAAGTGCTGCCTTCACTGTGTATAGCATGCCGTGAAGACATGGCATGATACCACACCCAGTCACATTGTCATATATTTGCTTGAGAGTTAGCAAGGGAGCTATACCACTACCATTTTTAACTTTGTTATGTTGGGCCCAGGATCGAACACTGGGCCTCCCGTACCTGGAGCCAACTCACTACTGATTGAGCTACCAGGTCCGGTTGTTTTTTTAATTCATCGCAGCGACCCAATATGATCATTATAGCAACATTCAGCTATTCTGGTAGAGCAAGACCCCAAAATAATGTCTGGGTAGAACCACCAGCGCACTGAAGGCACTAGTCCTTCCTACATTAAGTCCATGGGTGCCATCTGAACTTGTCTTATCTGCACTATTTGCTGCTGAGACTCTAGCAATGTATAGGCATCTTTGCATGTTGATGTCAGAAAATGACTTAGACTAAATATAGGTTATGAAAGGGTTTACTTTTAACCTGCTAAGCATGTATTTATAAGGCTTAGGCAAACAGTGTTGATCCTGCAAACTCCCTTCATTCAAAGCTGCTTTGTTTTTATAAATACATCATGTTGCATTGTAGGAACATGTTGGCGAATATTTAAGAATGTACGGAGTGCTTAATCATAAATTGATTGAAAAACGTTCTTAAATTCCGGTCTTATGATCACTCATAAGTGTATTTCAACAAACTGTCGTAAGAGTGATAAGTAGCAAATCGATCAACAGTACCCTTTAGATTTATGAGCTATTTCGCTCTGAGAGCGATTTCGGAAATATTATTAATAATGCCATATATATCAAACATTTAGATAGCTTAAAAACCAAATTTATTTCAAAATGACAACATTTAATTTAAAAATTATTAAATAATATTGAATTTTTACCCATACTCATTTCAAAAGCTAAGTGTGTGGTAGAATTTAAACTTCTATTTCAAACTCATAACTGTTAACCCCAACATTATATATATTGAGTCAAGTGGCCAAAAGTACTCTAGGCCTGTGACAGTGGCAAATGTAATGAACCAACAGTGTAAAAGGCTGGAATTGTTGCCAATAATGTTTTTGAGTGTAACTTAAATAATGTATTGGCCAATCTTGAGCTTTAAGTGTGATACATATTAAATTATTTATCTCTTTCCTTCACTGGCTGGAAACACCATTCTCTATATCAACATAACCCACCCTAATGGTGTTTTCAGCAAGTTAAGGTTCAATGTCAACATATTTTTGCCAACTCAAAATACTTTTGGCTTTATGAATACTAAAATAAGACCATTTCCTGGCTACAATAATTTAGATGAATTTTTAGGGAATCATTATTTCAGATATATTCCAAACAAACCTTGCCTATTTGCCAGTTGCAAGGCCATTAGGTAATTCACTGTCAGCAGTTTCTAGCTTTGGTTTGACTCATTTATTTAGTCAAATAAAATTTTGTGTATCTTTCCGTAGATTTCTGTAGAAAGTAACCATTACAACAGAAAAAGACTCCAGACAATGTCTAGGCATGTAGCAATGCTGAGAAATCCTCACTTAACTATTCTTCTCTTTGCTACATTTTTAACCCTTTACTTGCTAGAAATGCCATTCATTCAATTCTTTACTTGCTGGAAACACCATTTATTCAATTCTTTACTTGCTAGAAACACTATTAATCTTATTCTTTACCTGCTAGAATCACCATCCATCTAATTCTTCACTTGCTAGAAACAACATTCATATAATTCTTTACTTGCTAGAAACACCAATCATCTAATTGTGTACTGACTTGAAACACCATTCATTAACTTCTTTACTTGTTGAAAACACCATCCATCTAATTCTTTACTTGCTAGAAACACCATTAATCCAATTTTTTACTTGCTAGAAATACCATTAATCCAATTCTTTACTTACTGAAAACACCATCTGTCCAATTCTTTATTTGCTAGATACACCACTCATCTAATTCTTCACTTGCTAGAAACACCATTCATCCAATTCTTTACTTGCTAGAAACACCATATGTCCAATTCTTTACTTGCTAGAAACACCATTCATCCAATTCTTTACTTGCTAGAAACACCATTCATCCAATTCTTTACTTGCTAGAAACACCATTCATCCAACTCTTTACTTACTGAAAACACCATCTGTACAATTCTTTATTTGCTAGATACACCACTCATCTAATTCTTTACTTGCTAGAAACACCATTCATCCAATTCTTTACTTGCTAGAAACACCATTCATCCAATTCTTTACTTGCTAGAAACACCATTCATCCAATTCTTTACTTGCTAGAAACACCATATGTCCAATTCTTTACTTGCTAGAAACACCATATGTCCAATTCTTTACTTGCTAGAAACACCATTCATCCAATTCTTTACTTGCTAGAAACACCATTCATTCAATTCTTTACTTGCTAGAAACACCATTCATTAACTTCTTTACTTGCTAGAAACACCATTCATTAACTTCTTTACTTGCTAGAAACACCATTCATTAACTTCTTTACTTGCTAGAAACACCATTCATTAACTTCTTTACTTGCTAGAAACACCATTCATCCAATTCTTTACTTGCTAGAAACACCATTCATCCAATTCTTTACTTGCTAGAAACACCATTCATTAACTTCTTTACTTGCTAGAAACACCATTCATCCAACTCTTTACTTGCTAGAAACACCATTCATCCAATTCTTTAAAATCTAGAAAACCATTAATCCAATTCTTAACTTACTGAAATCACCATCTGTCCAATTCTTTATTTGCTAGAAACACCATTCATTCAATTCTTTACTTGCTGGAAACACCATTAACTCTTTATACCCCTACAATTTTTTTACGACTTTGTTATCTCGGGCCCAGGATCGAACCTGGGGCCTCCCGCTCAAATGATTGTGCTACCAGGTTTGGCCAAAGACAAGTAACTTTAAATTTTCATAATAAGTGTATAACAAATGATGTTAAACATTCGCATTATATAAAAATTAACTTAATATTCACAAAACCAAACCTTAATCAAATATGAATTATAATTAAGCATCAAACACTGCTCAATTACAATAAGACACCAAACACAAACAAACACAAAAAAAACGAAAACAAAAACATTAACAGAAAATTACATTTAAGCAAACAAAATAAGACCGACAAAAACACACACATAATTATGCTAATCTAATTATATGATTCTTCTGACAAAGTAAAAGAAAAATATCATATAGTACAAAAATATATATCTATAAAACCTTGTACTTGTACACAAATTTCAACCTAACCTATGAATAAACACAGTCAAATATTACAAAACAGTATTAAAAATCAGTTTATAGTTTTTCCAGAATTCCATGGAGTCATTGAGAAAACTCATTTACATAAATTAAGCCCTAAGGGTAATGAAAAAATCAGCAGGACAACCTTTGATGCGTCACTAATCTAGATGTTTTGCTCTTATTTCCGCGTAAAATCAATGACACAATCAATACGGCTCAGGTAGATTACATGTGAGCTGTTGGAAAAATAAACCTAGCAACCGTAACTGCAGTTAACTCTTAGCCTGCTAAGCCCAAATCGTCTTTGACTAAAGGAAAATCGTGCAAATCCAGATCAGTCAGCTCCTGCTGGGAGCAGTCTCTAAAGGTTCTGCACTGTTTGCTGCCATTTAATAGTGTAGCTATATACAGTAGCTATATATAGTTTTACTTATGCACTAAGATGTTAGTTAATTACTGTTATAAACTGTAGCATGATGAGGGGCTAAGTGTATAATGTGGAGAATCAATAACACTCCAAACATGTGTTCTATTATCTATAGTTCTATACTTTGACCGTGGCATAAGATAACTTAACAACAGTTCAACAACAGTTCATTAGGTTTTGTTTGAATAACAATAAAAAAATGAAAGAAACCGAAAAAAACAAACAATACATAGACAAAAACTAAACACGATCAAAAGAGGTGGTCAGTTTAAGTAAAATTGAAAAAATCATCAAAAGGTTATATTGAAATAGTTTGAACAATGGAATACAAAAATCAATAAAAAAATAAAATCAAATGTGAAAGAAAGACGAAAAAACACATCTAAAGGAAGTAAAGGGTAACAAGGGGTAAAAGAAAAAATGAGACAACAGTAAGAAAACAATCCATTTGACATACATGCATATACACAATTGAGTAATTCATAACATACATGTGCTCCTATTAATGTCAGAAAATACATGTGCTTCTATTAAAGTCACAAAATGCAAGTGCTTCTGTTAAGGTCACATAATACATGTGCTTCTGTTAAGGTCGCATAATACAATCATGTGTTTATTTAGGGTATAATTCTTACAATTAAGCCTGTAAAATTGTAATGGCAATAAATATCTAATTAATTAATACTGCAAGAAAATATATTTTATAATATTTGTTTATTTTCGGCAAATGTCACAAACCCAACCACAACTTGTAATTTTATCACAATTTTGTTAAATGTTTACTCTTCTATGTCAACCCTTTACTTTCTGGATAACACAATTTACCTCATTTACATAAAACCAATCTGATAAAAATAAATTCCTGATAACCGCTTCACTTTCAGGATCTGACAACGAGTTGTTGCCTACAAAATCGCAAAAGTAAATGATGATTCGAAGTGTTCCAAAGGTATCATTTTAATGGCTGCTCCCATTTACAAAGAAATGTAAACATGGACAAACGGCACAAGATTTATGTCACTGAAGACAGGTGCGCTGTATGCGGTATCCCATTTATTTTAACATCAGTAACATCTTCAGGTCAAAAGTTAACTATCAAGCGAATTCTTAATTTTGTCAAACACTTTTCTTCCTAATTTTGTCAAACACTTTTCTACTCCATCATCGATACTGGCCATTTTGCAACTAATTTCACCGAAAGCGTTATGTATTACGCCTTCTGAGTGGCTGTTATAAAAATGGTAATCGGGGAAAACAATTCTTGTTTATAGACGGTATTAGCAGTCCGTCATCAGATCTTAAATTTTTAAGATCTGACTTAAGTGAGATTGTCATAAAACATACCCCACCCTAATGGTGTTTGTAGCAAGTAAATGGTAAACACAAAGCATACCCCACCCTAATGGTGTTTGTAGCAAGTAAACGGTAAACACAAAACATACCCCACCCTCATGGTGTTTCCAGCAAGTAAAGTTTTCAACATATACACATTATGCAAAAAAGTGAATATTCATCTAACATTTTCTTCAATCTGATGTTTCTTCTTACAGTGTGAAATATTGTTGAAAACAAAAACAATCAGTCTTGAGTTAAATACCCATAGTAACCATTTTTGCCTGGCAGTTTCTTTACTAACCTTGTTGTGGAGACACAGTTTTCTGTTGCACAAACTAGTTTCATTCCTCAGAGGTTAAATAGTAATTTAAATACTATTATAGCAATAATAGAAGCAAGCTTGGAATATATATATCACAATTAGAGAATACACTAGCCTTGTAAAATGTGTTTCAATCAGCGAAACTCACAAATTAACATACATAAGTAACATCCTAAATCTCACTGCTGAGAAAGTTGCATCCATTGTCGAGAGAATATAGTTGCCAACTTGAAACTTCTCTTCTCCTCCCCATGCGAGTTTAAGTCCCGAAAGAAACAAAAACTTACATAAGAGGAAGTGTTCTAGCTACTATGCAGTGCACCTGTCATTCTCAAAAGCTTCGGAAAAATAGAAGAAAAATTCTAAGCATGAATTTTTCTCATAACCATCACGAAAGACTAAAACTGTATTGTATTTTGTTCTGATTAATATTACTGATTAAAATAATTAATAAGTTGAGACATATCTAATAAGTTTAGTAACTATAAAAGCTGGGAGCTGTCTGATCAAGATCTGCATTATTTGCTGCTCAGTCTCCGTTTATAAGTAAATCAACCCTGACATGTTACATATATTTAAGCAGAACCCCCCCTCTGAGAATTAAGAATGGATTTTTTAACAAAATTAATCAAGCTAAGGGTTAACATGTAGAGCCCTATTTGCTGCTTAGTCATAAGGAGCATCGAATGTTACATTTGAAAGCATGTCTAGTAAATATCTAAGATTTTAACGATTTTAACCAAAAAAGCAGACTGAGCATACTCTAAGATGAGCATAGGAAACATACTATTTTGCTGGTCTGGAGTAAAAAACAACATTTTAACTACCATCCCCTCAAATGTAGTATAGTTTATAACAGATTTTAATTTAAAGTAAAAAGAACAACATTTGCTACCCACTCCAGCAAGTGTCCAACCTCTGAGAAACCTGTCTAATTAGTGCATGATAAAGTGAGGCTGGGATGTCTATCAGCCATCATGACAAGGAGGGCATGTCAACTACAGTGGCCCAGCTAGGGCCAGAAGGGAGGGCTGGATGTTTCTGACATAGTCTGCGTATAAGACAGTCAGGTCACGTTTTCTCTATTATTCCCATCACGACTCATATAATATTTGCCTTTTTACAAAGCCCTGTACTAGAGGCCAGTGGATCCACTTGTACGCAGAAATCCAGTTTTTAATAGCATTTGAACATTTTAAAATAATATTATTTCTACATTTTTACATTTACTTATATTTTTTACCACATTTTTACATTAACAGATATATTTTACTACAGTTTTACATTTACAAATGTGGGTTAATTCAACAGTGAAGAAATTTCGAAATTCACTGAGTTTCAGATATGTAGAGTTTTTATTAGAATCAATAGATAATAAATCTTTGTTAAAGTTTAATCCAGTCTGGGTTGTCTATTAACAAGCCAGAGTCCAACACTCAAGTCAAATAATGCAATAAAGTGTAGACATTTATGAGCTAGAGATATTCATTGCACTTTTTTATGAAAATAGGCTTTTTAGAAAAAAAAATCTTTCAAAAAAGATATGTGGGTCAGTGAGGCTTGTATTAACTAAACTAGTTGATCAGTTAATTTATTAACTTTTTTAAACTAGTTTCCATTTTTAACACTAATTATATTAAAGGAAAAGGAATATCAACTTAATTTTTAAAAAATAAAAAAAATTGTGTCAATATTTAAGAATAATTATCATATTTATAGATTATTAAAGCAGTCAAATGCAAAACATGACCTAAAATAGTTGTAAGTTATTTATAATACATTTGTTTTATTAATTCATCAATGAAAAAAAGTAACATGTCAAAGTTTACTACAAAATATCACTTCTTATAACAAAACTAGATTAATTACTATCTAGCTTAAGACAAGAATGCAATATGTTTTCAATCTACACGCCAATTAGTGCTACAGTGGTGACAGAATATGGTGAGGTCATCATCGCAGAGGCATTCCGAACGAGACTTTAGTACTATACCTGCAGAAATACATTGCCTACAGTGGTAGCAGCTAACTTATGCACAGTGATTTAATAGATAGCTGTTTTCATTGTGTGTTTTTGTTAAAATGAGTATACCATTGCTATGGTTTCGGCGAATGGGAGCCGCTTTGATATTCAGCCAGGCTGACCTTGTATCAATATACAGTCTTACGAAAAGAAATTTAAAAACACTGGGTCTTCGGATCACCAAGCTGGCAATATCTACTCGACCAAACCAAATTTTACCAGTATGATTTGGCATTTTGACACAAAAGATTGGTTAGCTAACCAAGGTGTTACAATGGCTGGATTCAGTAAAAGGCTTTAAAGCATTGTTTAGATTTTAGTTAAGTATATGTTTTCAAAATTAAGAATTCTAAAAATGCTAAGCTGAAAATTCTGGAGGACCATCGGTCCATTTTACTTATAAAATTTCATGGACCAACAGTGATTTTAGTGGAATCGGGCCACACAGAGTTTTGTCAAAGACTGAACAGTAGTAGGTTATCATTAAGTTTAAACAGCTATGTCTAAAAGATGTCTTAAAGTTATTCTCATATAATACAAGCATTCTGTTCTTTAATATCTGTTAAACTATCATATAATCATATAATCAAAGCGCCGCAAGCACTGTGGTATTCAATTTGTTGAACAAGTAGTCACACTGTGAAACAATGACAACCATCATGAAAAGATAAGAGACTATATATATATATATATACGTTGTGTCAGCTGAACTGCCCCTTCTCAAACTTTACAATTCAACTTTCAATATATAGTGGCCATAAGCAGAAGGTCAGAATTCCTGATCCGGGACAGATTGACAACTTTAATGCAGGAAAGTAGGTCACTATCACACAAGAGTCTGGATAGTGAACATTTATTTTTGTACATTCTAGTGGGATTTTTATTTAAGAGTTGCATTTTATAAGCAAATACTGATATACAGTGCTTCCTCTCTTAAGCAACATTGAGCGGAATGAGAGAAATTGGTTGCTTAAGAGAGGTTGTTGCTCTAGAGAGGTAACACCTATATATGCATAGTATTATAGTATCAGTAGTATTCAGGGTTCTAAAACTAAGTAATGTTATTGGCTGTCTTCTGCCATTTTCTTTTATAATAGTTTTATAACTATTTATCTTTAATTTTATTAAAATTAAAAAAAAGTAAATTATTTTTTTAGAAGTTTTAGCGATTTATTTAGTTCAGTTTATTGACATGAACTGATATGGTTATGCATTGTGCAATCAAGTATAATTTTTTTCATCTTTATTTTTTTTTACTTATTTATATACATGTATCTTGTTATTGTATTATTCTTTTTATCTTTTTAATTTAGTCAATTTTTAGATTGGTATTCTAAAGATAACTCCCCATTACTGATGTTCACACTATGACAAATTCATTGCAGTAGTCAACTGTTCCAGAATTACCCCACTTTACAATCAACTAATGATTTGTGCAATTAAAAAGCCGCTACTTTACTCATTCTTTACTTGATTGGTTTACCTACCTTAATCAGCCAACATTTAGATAAAAGCACAAGACAAAAGCGTGAAAACAATGTTGGTTTGAAGTTAATACTAAGTGGATGCCATTGATATGGGAATATGCATATACGTGAGTACCAGTCACGGATAGTTTTTGTCTCTTATTTTCAAAATTTCTGACATCACTCAATTACGGAAGATGCCGAAAGCTAACCACAATTGGTAAGACAAATCATTGGCTGCTTAAGGGAGGGAATTCAAATGACATGGAAGTAAAAAAGAGTGTCGGTAGCCATTTTAGAGAGTTGCCTTTCTTGAGAGGGAAAAATATTTTGTAAACGACAGGTGGTAAATAAAACTGACGTCTAAGAGAGGTATTCGTCTAAGAAAGGTGACGTTTGGAGTGGAAGCACTGCAGTTTCATCAGGCTGGACATGTTAATTAAACGTTAGATGACTTTGTGATCCTAAGGGATTTTGACTGTGCGACTCTCCCTTAAGTTAAACATCAATTCATGTAAACATTAAGTAGAACCACTTTGATTCCAATGGATACAGGAATAGTATTTCATTGTTTAGTAGGAAGCTTCCAGTGTAGAATAGTTACAATGAATACAAAAACCTAAATAAAAAACAAAAGACCGCTAAAACCATTAAGTAAAACAAAAAATGATGATATATAAATTAATTTGTGCATTGACTATATAAGTTATAATCTTTTAAAATTAAGCAACATTTTCTTGCATTGGGTAACTAGAATACTAAGAAAACAACCAATGGGCCATAACTCCATCAAAAGACAAAACACTCTTCATCCATTTTGTAAGTGATCAATAATTCCAAGTCTCTATCCAACTCATGTCTTGCAAGACATAAATAGTCACAAAAGGCATCTTTCAGCCTGGCAATCAGAGAGGACAACTTAGACATGCCTCTCTGTATCCATTCTTACGGCTTCATGTCCACAAGTCTACTCTCCAAGAAGTGTCTGCCTCTGGACATGCCTCCATTAACCCTTAACATGCTTTAGTTGTTAACTCTTAGCCCGCAATAATTAACAAATTAATCAATTTTATGCAAACGGAGTGGACTCAGATCCTACATCAGGAAGAACAGTATTTGCTGCTATGTCTTCATAAATACATCTAGGTACCAATGTATGAAATAACTAAATTAACAAAGAAATTAGTATTGATTAATGTAGTTACATGTACATTAATATAGTTATACATGTATTCTTAATCTTAATTATCTACATTCCAACGTAACTAGACAAATTGCTACAGACTTGGCAAGCAGATTAAGTGAAGAGGCTGATCAGACAAATCCAGATAGGACCTGGTGTATCTAGACCTTAACTATCAGCCTAAAAACATTCACACAATTTATGCTAGACTAAAGAAGCCATAGACCAGTGATTTGGTCATCTGAGATAATGGTCAACTGTGGCCAGATAGTGTCAGATATGGTCTGGAGGCTTTAGGAGTGGACAGATTGACATATGCAGCATCTGCTGTCTAATTTACTATGATGGTCCATTAGGAGATCCCTTAATGAAGGTCCCTTAGTGCCATTAATTAAGGTCCTGTGACAAAATGAGGCAGATTGGTTTGTGATTTTGGCTACATCTGAATGACCCCTTCCAATTTCACATACACTCTCATGCAACTATGTTAAAATTGGTATTTAACATTTTAACTATGTTAAGATGATTGATAAAGGTACTGCAGTTTTCCTATTAAGTGAAATTTGAACAAAATTATAAAGTTTTGTGAACAAGATGAAATTAGCGAAATAGCCAAGTGTAATGTACATTTCAGTACTTGATTTACTAACTTATCTGCATGCTTTAGAAATATATTTCACATATAAAAAATTACTCCTGTTTGACTTGAATATTTACAAGTCATTGGTTATGAATACTATTTTACATGTTTACCAGCATTTTTAAACTTTCTGTAATTTCAATTCATGATTAAAATCAAATATGATGAATAAAAAATGTACTTCCAAGAACAAATCACGGGTGAAAAATTGATTTGGTTTTTGATATATCACAATGACACAGTTATGGTCATACTAGGGATGTTTAGCTATATATGGTGAAGGAATATGCCAAACATATGAGTGTGTAGAACCACGTCTGCTCTGCAGGTCAGCTGGAAGATTACTTCACATAAAAAATCTCAACTCACCAGGACTTGAACCCACAGTGAGGGGATGAGGTGACTAGTCAAAGCAGAAATTTATTCCAAAGATATTCATCATTGGAGAAATAAAAATTAACCAATCAGAAGGGGTGAAACAAATCAATGGTGAAATAAGAAATTGGTCAAAGATCTATATCATCAGTGGTCAAAGAACTATATCATCAGTGGTCAAAGAACTAAATTGTTAACAGTAAAAGATCTATTTCATAAATGGACAGACCTAATTTATCAGAAATGAAAGATCTAATTCATGAATGGTCTACAATCTAATTTATCAGGGGGTCAACAATATAATTCATCATGGTCAAAGATCTAATTCATCAGTGGTCAAAGATCTAATTCATCAGTGGTCAAAGATCTAATTCATCAGAGGTCAAAGATCTCATTCATCCATGGTCAAAGAAATAATCAATGATCAAATTCTTATTTAACAATGATTAAACATCTAATTCCTCAAATACAAAAGTTCTAATTTATCAACCATCAAAGATCTAATTCATCAAACATCAGAGATCTCAAATGTCAATGATTAAATTTATAAATGTTCAAGATCAATCCATCAATGGTCAAAGATGTTATTTAAAAATTCTCAAGGAACAAACTGATTAATTAAGCAACATGCAATTATGACAATTACCTTCTCTGGAGGCATATATATCCTCACACTGTGATCCCTGCAAATGGTGTGACAATGACACGGGTTGCCGGACCCGTACAGTCTGAGAATGATGAGGTAACTCTGCCGTGCCTGCCGTATCCCAGGCAACCACACCTGGCCCATGCCCACGTGGGGTCATGGTCTTTAACGGCGGTGCTGATGAGGATCGGATTTCAAACAGTTGCATTCTGGGATCAATATTTTTCCAGTGGGACACACACTTGCTACAGCCACCCAGATATGCACTATGTAACTTATCCATGGATTTTACCCTCTGTTTTGACTTTCCGCAACATTTATGAAACTCGCATGATTTACTACTGCTAGGTGGTCGATTTAGATTGTTTAATTCTTCCATGTTGCTCGATTCCTGCAATCTGTTTACCATGTCTAGTGACATTGATGACGTCAATGGCGCCGACAAGCTTAATGCTTGAGGGTTTAGCTGACCCCGTTTGTCTACCATTTTACCTCGATTTCGATAATTCGACCACCTCATGCTTATACTTCTACCGATGGAAACTTTGGATTTTCCAGTCTTGTCCGAATTCTCATCAACACACTCCTGCTGTTTTTTCTCCATTATATTGCCTGATTTGCTGGTTATTTTCCAATCTTTTATGTCACAATGAGTAATATCACACAAATAAAGTGAGACATTTTCACTTGTCTATGGCTTCTGTACTTCAAAATTCCATTACATCTCAAAAGTAGTTTTAAAATGAATTGTTCATCCCTTCTGCCTACAGAAAACAGAAAGTAGGTGAATATTTTCACAATAGTTTTAATCAATTTTTCACCCTTTTTGTGTAATTCTGTTTCAATAAACTGAACAGAAAATAATCAGTTATTATCGGCTACTAGAAACAAAATATTTCAGTCACCATACTTTTTTATATAAATAATGAGTTCATAAAGTTATATCAATTGTTTACTCTGGATAGAAGATGAATACAAAAACAGCATTATCCTAAAAACACCAGAAACACATCCAGTCTATATACACCATGCTGAATCCCTCTACAATCCTTTGCACTGCATGGCTAAATCTCAAGCATAGTGAAAAAGAATATCCCCCTACTTCCAATAAGTGGTGAAGGATTAAATAGCAGATGCTTTCAGTCACTGATACAATGCTACTTGAGAGAGAGCGAGCGAGGGAGCCACAAGCTCAGAAATTCCAATAAACTACCAAGAATCAAACACAGTCAAAAGACGGTGAGAAATATTCTGAGCAGAGGGCAATGGTCATCGTATCCATACATTCTCAACATACAGTATTGCCCAGCTACGGTAAATCTATCCAACTGTCCATCTAAAATTGCAAGCTTCCTCCTGGACAGGCGATTCAATTACGCCTCTGTCAATATCACTCTCGGAAAATAATTATGCACCACAGAACCCCTAGGCAATCATTAGCGGAGCAAAAGTTCCGCCCAAACTCGAATAGTGACCTATACGCCACCTATTAGCTCGCACAATTTGTAAGTCTCCTGGACATTTCTTCAATAGAGACACTACTAGTGATTCGTAGATTCACACAATGATGCACATACTGACAGTAATCATTAGATATAAGCTGATAAAATAATCATGTACCAGAGCTGTGAAGAGTTGGCGGGGAATAAATATGCAAAATTTCATTACAGTTCCTAATAAGTGATGATAAAAATGAAAAGGAAATGTCACATCAGCTATGGAGCAACCTCGAAGATGTGATATAGGAAAATTACTTGCTATCGCCCCTAGCATGCTACAGTTATGTCTGTAACGACTGAACTCTGATATTTCAAATTGCTACAAAAGAATGGCTAGAAAATAGGGGAAATCACAGTAAATGTCTCTTCATTTCCGTAACATGAATGCTTTAATTTTGCTTTTCGTGTTTTAGACTCACAAATGTGGTCAGATAACAAGCTTACACATAAAAAAGAACCACTTAAAGTTTTTAATGTTTCTAGGTATAACATTGGTGTTTAAAATATCACATTGCTGTCATGTATCTGTGACATTTGAATCTAAAAAAGTACTAAATAATTGGCAATACATGCTTAATTACTCTTATTTCTTTGTGTGTCAGTTATTTTTTTTAACTAACATCACATTGTAACAACAGTATTTCTAGTAAAAATAGAACAAAATAATTGGCATCAGTCAATGTGCTAGTGGTCGGGGTTTGATCCCATAGAAAGACATAAAAAACATTCAATACTTGAATCCAATTTTAATCACTAAAGAAACTGGGTGAAGAAAAGAAGGAGGAGGAGGAATAAGATGAAAAAAAGAAAAAAAGAAGAAGGAAGGAAGAAGAAGAAGAAGAAGAAGCACTTACACTTACAAAGACTGTCCAAAAAATGTGATTGGTTATGGCATGCTAAATACATGCTACATGTAAAATAGTGACAGCAGCAATATCTTTTGCTTCCAGTTAACACCTCCATATTCACAATTTTTCTCTAAGGTTTATTTATCAGAACAAAATATGTGCACATTGGTAGCAAAAAAGGACAAACAGAATTAACTATTCTTCTTGACCAATTATCCAAACAACATCAACCCACAGTCACAATGAGTGATACACCCATACATCTCTCGTGTGACACTACAACTAACCCCAGGTATGAAGGGTGCACTATATCTCACACTAATTTCTTCATGTCTATGCCAGACTCTGTCATGATTATACAAAATATATATTTAGCTTCAAGTTCAATCACTTGTTTTACTGGCCACGAGTTGATACAAAATGGATCTTAGGAAAGAAAAAAACAGATATTCTGTTAAATTATGTTACAAAAATATTTCTATTCAAAAAAATTTCTGAGAAAAAAAAAATGCTATTACTACCACCAAAAAACAGTTAAGGAAAGAATTATAGGATATATTGCTACAGATTTATTTCTAGCAGGTCTGTCCCTGATAAAAAGCCATCCATCTACCACAGCCATTGGTCAAAACCAGTTCATGATGACCCAGCAGCTATTCAGCTATTCCATATTTCACCATGACAAACATGGCCCATGGTTAACTCCAGGGTGTCTTTTTACTGCAGTAATAGTCATCGATTAGTAACTCCACTGACTGCTAAGCTTCTAGGTTAAAGTCCGGTTCAAGTCGGGTTCGGGAAGACGGACTGGTGGGAAGGTCTTCTTGCTGACCTGCAGTATTTCAGTTATCTGGAGACGGTGTCCACTTGAAGCAGATATAGTGCTGCCTTCACTGTGTATAGCATGCCGTGAACACCTAGCATGATACCACACCCAGTCACATTATCCTGACACCGGGTCAACCAGTCGTGGAACAACCCTTATATTTGCTTGAGCGTTAGCAAGGGAGCTATACCACTACGATTTTAATGACTTTGGTATGACTTTGGGATTGAACCCGGGGCCTCCCGTACCAGACATCTGTCTAGAGTCTTAACCAGCTAAGTAGAACGGCTGACCACACCAAGTGAAGATCCAGATCAGAAAGAGACAGCTGTCACAAGATCTGCACTACGTGCTTCTTAAAAATATTTCTACCTATCAAAGTTTCAAGTTGTGAGGGAAATTACAGTATTTAAGTTGTGGATATGAACAATGGCAGTAAGGAGCAGGTAAGATGTATGCGACAACACTGTCCTTTGGGCATAGTTACAGTTACTTTGTTTCATGGTTTGTGATGTTTGTCACTTGCACTTGTTTTCTCTTAGCATCTCACATTTATCATGCTACTGGGGATTTGTTTTAAATGCTAACATCACTTATTAGGTTTATCAACTTTGATTAAAGAATATTTCTCACATGATTTTTTTACAAGTACTTGTCATTAACTAGCAACTCCTCAGCACCTCACTGTGTGGGTTTGAGTGTCAGTAGGGGCAACACCTTTTTAAGTGGGTAAGTTTTACAGCTGACCTATGGTGCCCCCCCAACCCCAGTCTTATACCTGGGGTCTTCCTCCACCAACTATAAGCCTATATGACTATAGTTGTGTCTATATAATGTAACAAACAAACAAGCTTTTATTTTATTTTTTATGACTGCTGTATTCTTAAATGATGCTACAATTACACACAAAAAAGGTTACTAGATTAACAGATAATTTAGATGAATTATTGCTATTTTGGCCTTGTCTACCCATATTTATTTAACAAGAACTGACAAATGTATATGTAGAATAACCAGCCCACCATAGGGCAGCTAGAAGATCTCCATTCACACCTCTTGTAGATTTTCACCACTTATGAGACAGAACTCATGTTGTGAAGGCATAAGCAACCATATTGCTTTGCCATGGATAAACCCATTGATGATGTTATGTTCTAAAAAAAACCATACTGACATACATTTATTGATATCAACACACTTAGAATTTCTGGAAGACCCCCACATTTCCATGTGGGTTTATAAACGGCAGTTGGTTTTGTTTTTTGAAATACATTGTGAACACCAAGTATGGCAAGTATTCTATAATGACATGCAGCTATTCTGGAGGAGGAAGACCCCAGACACCGTATGTCAGCTGGAAGACTGTCCCACATTTACATTTCGTCCTGAATGGGAGTCAAAACCACCTGGTGAGATGCGAGGAAATCAGAAGAGTTACAAATTGAGAACTCGTTGATGAAATGTTACAGCAACTTAAAAAAAAACAGAATTAAAAAAAAAGCACAGATGAGAGACATTTCAGGGCCTGCAGAGATCATGGGGTTTAAACAATATTTAAACAAACACTTTCTTTCAATGTTGACTCACTGTATTAATATAGGAGTAATGGTTTTGAGTAGCCTTGCCTTTCACCGAGATATGGCGGAAAATGTGATAGTAACAAACCGTAACTGTGATGCATGTATGAACTAGACAACCTTCTATTTTGCTTTCTTCCTTGTTGTCTGCTACATTTGTAATTACAAGCTGCATTGTTAAAATCAGCATACTTGGTTCCTTCTGTTAAATAAGACCTCGCCAAACAGCTGTGAATTCGTATTAAAGCCAGCTATCTTTTTATAATTCAAGCTTTACTTTATTGTTGCAAGCTAAACAGTTAAAAACAGAATTCTCAGTTCTTTTATATGAAAAAGGTCTTTCAGAACAGCTTCGACATAAAAAGATGAATTTCATAAAAGGTACTGCTCTCATGAGCGGTGCCAATATGGCGTCATGAACTTGCCCTTGAATGAAATTTAAAGTTCTTAAAGACACAGATGTAAAGATGATTTGATTCCTGATAGTTACCTGACATAATTATGTTCAACATCATAAAATAAACAACAACAAAAAACAACCAACAACATTAAAAATAATATTTTTATATCAGTGAGTTTAAATATATTTTTGACAAAAAACAGCAGCAACCTAGGCAAAAGTTACTGACACACCAGCAATGTGAATTTTAAAAAATATTGTTGTCTGTAATTTATGCACTGATATGAAGATATCCATTATCTAGCTACTGTATTATTGCTTGAGAACTAAAATTCCAAAATATCAAGAACCATTTCAAACAGACAAGCATCAGTAAAGATAAAAGTTATCATAATTATAATCATTTCAATGGTGAAGAAACATCACCTATATTAACAAAACAACATCACCAAATCTTCCTATCTAATTCAATTTTTTAACTCAAACCATCTTCCCAATTGATAAAACTTGTCATATTTGTTATCCATAAAATTATCAAATATCGTCATGTCATACATCTTTACAAAAAAGGGTGCTACAGAACATTTAGCTATCTGACTTTTTATCATAAACAATCAACAACAAAAAGAGTGATACAAAACATACTGATATCTGACTTTTCAGCCTAAACTATCAACAAGACAAGAAACATCCTTATATTTACAATTCTTATCTATAGCAGCAGCAGCAGTAGCAGCAGCAGTAGTAGCAGCAGTTGTAAAAGTAGCAGCAGCAGAAAAACAGTACAAACTTACTTTACTCGTCTAGCCTATATATCCTGTTACATTTGTTCACACTGGATACCAATTCTTAGTCATTTCTGCATTTAAAGTTGGGTACTAACTGGACATATTGCAAGCAAATAGGGTAGATCCTGATCAGACAGCTTCCAGGTCATTTACACTATATGCCAAGGCCTGATCAATATGTGCAAAGCAGGTAAAGAGGTAAAATTATGCCCACATGGCCAAGCCAACTTCCCAAGTGAGCATTGGTGCCAAGCTAAACAATACATTATTCATTCATAGGCAGTTAGGCCCAGGACCACTTGCTTTCAAAAACTCACCCCACATCGCTTTCTACTACCACCCCTTTACATGCTGCATTTTGTTATAAATCCTTGCTAATTTGTCATTTTCTTTTGTTTATTTATTCTATATGTTACAGGGAAGGATTCATATACTTAACAATAGAGACAGGCAAATACAGTAGATCCTGTTCAGATAGCTTCCAGCTGGGAGAGGGCTGATCTGGACCTATGCTATTTGCTTAAGTCTTTTAAATATGTGCAAAGCAGGCTAAGATCTAAAATAGTTCAGTTAGAAAACAGAAATAAGCCATCATAATGAAACTCCTGATCCGTGCAAGCTGACTGATCTGGAACTGCACTATTTGCTAAAGCCTTACAAATACATGATCGGCTGAATAAGAGTTAGCTTATCAAAAGCTAGAAAGTTTGGCATCTTAAAGGTGGTATCCGACAGTTTGGACCAAAAATATTTTCATTATACAGCTTAGTAAGCCATTGTTATATGAATCCTGTAAAATGCTGTTTATTGATGTCCTACACATGTCGGAAAATTGAACCATAATGCAGTTATCGTCATAACAAACATGACTGTATTTCCTTTTTCATCCACGCTGCACAGTTAGCTATTTTTAAACCAAGAAAACAATGTGACCACTAATGTTTTAGTTCTCCCAAGTCATCCGCTGTGACATCCAGTCACATTCTCACCTGGCCAACCAGTCAAGGAACTACCCTTATATTTGCTTGAGCGTTAGCAAGGGAGCTATACCACTACCATTTGTAACGACTTATGTAGGTATGTCGCCGCCCAGGATCAAACCCATGGCCTCCTGTACCTAGAGCAGACGCTCTACAGATTGTGCTACCAGGTCCAGTTTAAAATGCTTGCTTTGTGTTTTAAATACTTGTATTCTTTATGTATGTCAAGTATTTTTAATTAAGGAACTCATTTTGTTTTACATGTATGACTTTATAAACTCATTATTTTTTCATGAATGCCTTGCACGTGTTTAAATAAATGCATTCACTGTGTTTAAAATGCACACCTTCCATTTGTATTGCATCCTATGTTTTAGATGTTGGAATTGCAATTTGGTATCCATCCACATAATATATCTCTACATCTAGAGAAAAAGGTCTTTACAATTTTTTTCCCCACTTTTCACAACACCACCCTATGATAAGTGAGACATATCTCTTTTATCAGAGCCAAAATAAAGACCCACAATTTACCATAGAACACTATATTGCTTAAAGTCAACCCCAACTCATACATATTCAGCTATTCAACTGTCTGCTTAAATCTTGACTAAATCTCTCAGTGACTCTCAGACATAGACAACAAGAAAACTGTTCCATTTTCAATATGTCATCCCTCATATCCCTTGCATCAAAGGCAGCTTCATCATCTTTGGCACTTCAAATGAAGCCGGTGGGTAGTTTTACATGGCAGGACAATCTGTCAATTTTGTAACATATTATTTTTCAATACATCTCCTTTTCGCAATAATAACAGATGGGATTTTCCTTGCTGGTTGGCTTAAAGTAATAAGGAAACGAGATGGATAGTGTTTTTCGATTTCAGGGGAAATTGGTAGCATAGAATTTCCACTTTCGATGATTATGAGGGTATGTTTTTTCTTCTTCTTTTTTAAGTCTGTGATTGGTAACTTTATAATATATATTGCTCAAGTCTAAATATTTAAGGTTACAAAAAACCAATTCCAGGAAAAGATTAATGGTGGATACAGAAATCTGCAAATTTGTTTTTACCCTGAAAAACAAAAACAATATAGCACTACATTTACTCTAATTCAATGAATAAGTACAATATGGCTTTATATGTATCCTGGCCAGTCTCAAGCTTGAACTGTTGTCCTCAGATACCAAGGCAAGCAAAGCTTCGTAATACCTTATAAATGATCTCCTTCTAAAGTGGCCCTTTCCATTTGGTGACATAATGCCACAGAATGTGTTTAAACAATAGACCACCACTAAGCTATTCTCCACATTTTTTTTCCCATTGACTCGAGCTACTGTCTATCTTAAGGACCCGAATAAACAAAGTTACTGCCTTTCTTGATCATAAATAAAGATTGGTGAGAACTTTCAGGTGGGGAGGTTTTCCAGCTAACCTACGGTGCACCGGTGGTTCTACCTAGACATTAGTCTGAGGTCTTCCTCCACCAATAATTAGCTGGACATCGCCAGTAAGACTATTATTGTGTCGATGAATGTAACAAAAACCAAGCAATATCGTGTCTTTCGTATTAAAGATGAACCAAACATAAATGTATCTAGAGAAACAATTCTACTGTCTACTTTGAGGATAAACCAAGCTACTGTCTATCATAAGAATAAACAGTGATACAATCATACATAAGGATAATCAAAGAAGCGGTATTTCATGAGGACAAACCAAAATACGACCATGCATGAGAATATCAAAATATCATCATTCTTGAGGATAAACAAAGCTGCTTTAATCATGAGGATAAATCAAGCTACAGTCTCACTTAAGGATAAACCTAGCTACATCCCATGAGGTAAAAACATGATACCGTTCGGAGATAAATTTACTTTCCCAATGATCAACACACTATTATCCATATTTCTCCCAGTTAAACATTGTTTCTTAAACAAGGACCTATATTCAATATTCAAAAAAGTAAAGTTGTGAAAATAAATTGACCACAGACGGCTGTGTAAATATTTCAGTATCCTAAGATGTTAACAAAGGTGTACCCTCCATTCAAAGTGAAATATTGAAGAACTTGGCCTTTTTCACAATGTGTTCTCCATCTGTTTTGTCCTAAGTGTTGCTCTTCTATTCAATCATTAAACACAAAAACTGCCTGAGAGACAATAAAACTGCCTGAGGCATCAAAACTAACTCTAGAAATTTACTCCAGTCTACTAATTTTACAGAAAAATATTCTTTTATTAAATATGAAATCAAGATTATCATTGTTACAAAATTTGATAAATTCTTTAAAACTATGTTTACCTTATCAATTAACATCACTTAATTAAATTACATCAAATTTGGCAAAAATTTCACTTCAATAGTATACAATAAGAATGACAGAATAGCACAGTCTGTCACTCTTTTCTGACACAGGCCAAGAGTCCTGTCACAATAAGGTACATGGATCATACCCTAAACTTGCTGCAGATAGGAACCAGACTAACCTATCTTGCCACCTGGGTTAATAGGCATCACAATACATCATCATACCACATACAACTGTTTACAAGCGATATAAAAATCCATGTTATTTGGTAACAACTACACGCAAAAAGGAAACAAGTGTAGTGTTAGCCACTCAGCGACAAAAGGTATAAAACCTGATCATACAGTTCTTATCGGAGCTGGTTGATTTCGATCTATACTAATCACCCAAACCTCATCATACAGTTCCTATTGGAGCTGGTTAATCTGGATCTACACTAATCACCCAAACCTGATCATACAGTTCTTATCGGAGCTGGTTGATTTCGATCTATACTAATCACCCAAACCTCATCATACCGTTCCCATTGGAGCTGGTTAATCTGGATCTACACTAATCACCCAAACCTGATCATACAGTTCTTATCGGAGCTGGTTGATTTCGATCTATACTAATCACCCAAACCTCATCATACCGTTCCCATTGGAGCTGGTTAATCTGGATCTACACTAATCACCCAAACCTGATCATACAGTTCTTATCGGAGCTGGTTGATTTCGATCTATACTAATCACCCAAACCTCATCATACCGTTCCCATTGGAGCTGGTTAATCTGGATCTACACTAATCACCCAAACCTGATCATACAGTTCTTATCGGAGCTGGTTGATTTCGATCTATACTAATCACCCAAACCTCATCATACCGTTCCCATTGGAGCTGGTTAATCTGGATCTACACTAATCACCCAAACCTGATCATACAGTTCCCATTGGAGCTGGTTGATCTGGATCTACACTTATCACCCAAACCTGATCATACAGTTCCCATTGGAGCTGGTTGATCTGGATCTACACTTATCACCCAAACCTGATCATACAGTTCCCATTGGAGCTGGTTGATTTGGATCTTCACTAATCACCCAAACCTGATCATACAGTTCCCATTGGAGCTGGTTGATCTGGATCTACACTAATCACCCAAACCTGATCATACAGTTCCCATTGGAGCTGGTTGATCTGGATCTACACTAATCACCCAAACCTGATCATACAGTTCCCATTGGAGCTGGTTGATTTGGATCTTCACTAATCACCCAAACCTGATCATACAGTTCCCATTGGAGCTGGTTGATTTGGATCTTCACTAATCACCCAAACCTGATCATACAGTTCCTATTGGAGCTGGTTGAACTGGATCTACACTAATCACCCAAACCTGATCATACAGTTCCCATTGGAGCTGATTGATCTGGATCTACACTAATCAGCCAAACCTGATCATACAGTTCCTTTTGGAGCTGGTTGAACTGGATCTACACTAATCCCCCAAACCTGATCAAGTCATACTTAGCAGGTAAAGAGTAAAAATTCTAGTAAGAAAAACAAAGAAAAACAACTTCTTTATATGCCAAACATCAAAACCAGATGGTATCAGCCTAGGATTTACTTTACAGCTAAGCTAAGCTCCGAAGCTTTCTTCACACTATTAGCCTATGGCAGACCTGTAATATTATATGATGTTATGACCATAGGAATTAACAATCACATTGTTACATCTATGTTTCATTATATGATGTTATAACTATAGGAATTAACAAGCACATTGTTACATCTACATTTCATTATCGTATTGCTTTTTATTTAACTATGGAAGACACATCACTGAGAATGAATCTCCTGATACTGCTTGGCAGGAGTTACTTTAATATCTTCTTCCATCACATTAACACATTGATAATATTTGCGATGATCAGCTAATTATTGGTGGCGAAAGACCCAAGACTTGAGTCAGGGCAGAACCACCAGCGCACCACACGTTAGCTGAAAACCTCCCCAAAATAAAACTGCTCACCTCGACTAAGACACGAACCCACGAGACGAGGGACTGAGGAGTTCCAAGTCGACGATTGTAACCACCCAGCCACAGAAATGCAGAAAAGTGATTATTATCAATCTATGACCAATGCTTTGAAATAACACAGTCAGCTTGCGGATCGGGAGGTCGTGGGTTCAAACCCTGGCCGGGTCAAACCGAAGACTTTCAAGTTGGTAGTAGTGGCTTCCCTCCTAACGCTCAGGGCTAAGGGGATAGCATTACGCCTGACTCGTTGGTGTCAGTATAATGGACTGGTCGGGTTAAGTCCCTGGGCACCTCAAAACTATATTCAAACACCTAACATGAAAATAACAAAACATGTTCTGAAAATGATAAAGCTTGCTTGATACATTTGCTTCAACTTGTCAGAATATTGATTAAACAAGAGGTATTAAGTATACACATATTAAGAATCATAAATCCATTAATTTATATACTAATCTAAACTCCAATATTATCATAGTTTAAAGTTTTTTACACACACAAAAAAGTCCTTGATCCAAATACCTGCTGTTTTGAAGCCCAAAATTAAATATCAACACAATAATCAAGTCTATATCTCACAACAATAAACCACACAGCCATTTGTATGTGAAAACACAAAATCCTGATTGAGTTATCTTACACAGAAAAAAAAAATCTTCCATCATCAATTATGATTCCATCCAATCAAAATCAACTCGTAAACACTAATAAATTATAAATCCAACTGAATACTTGAAATCCTTCCTTCATTTTTAATGTATGTCACCATATACACTTACACTAAAAATGTCATTGCAGAGAACAACTTAAAACAAATCAGAGATTTTTTTTCTCCTCTCCAAAGCCCCTGAGAAACTATATACAAAAAGAGATAGAAGATCTGTCTCAAGGCTAGGGGGGCCTCTGATTAC
The DNA here is from genome assembly GCA_007844125.1 of Sinonovacula constricta. Lineage (NCBI taxonomy): Eukaryota > Metazoa > Mollusca > Bivalvia > Cardiida > Solecurtidae > Sinonovacula > Sinonovacula constricta. The sequence goes on from CM017563.1 coordinate 14,553,232, forward strand.
ACTGTTCACTATTTTCTGGTAGTTTTGCCTCACAGTTGCCAGCTCAATGAGTTTGAACACAGTCCAAGTTCCAGGCAATTCGGGCAGGAAGTTCTGGCTTTTCCAAGCTTTATTAAATAAGCCCTTCCCCTCTGTACAGGCTGTGTGCTGGTAACAATGTGGGTCTGGTGGACTGGTACATGGTGGAGAGGGAAGGGAAGGAAATGGGAATGGTGTAGAAGGAAAAGGGAAGGAGGTTGGTTGGAATAGAAAGAAAAAAAGGAAGGAGGGATAAAGCAGAAAAAAGGAAAGAGAGAATGGTACAGAGAGAAATAAAGGAAGGTAAGAGGTGATGGTGTAGATGACAGTAAGAAAATAGGTATAAAAAGAAGGGAAAGAAAGAGGAATGGTTAAGAGAGAAAAGACAAAAAGGACGTGAGTTGGGGAAGCAAAATAAAAAAGAAGGGAGCAGAAGTGACAGGAAAGTGGTGGTGTAGGGAGAAAGAAAGGGAAAAGGGCTGGTACTGAGGGAAAGAAAGGGAAGAGAGGTGCAGAAAAAGGGACATAGTATAGACAGAAATAAGGAAGGGGGAATGGTGTTAAGAAAGAAAGGAAGAGAAAATCTTTAAAAAAAAAGGAAAGGAAAGAGTGAATGTTGTTGAGAAGGGGAAGAAGGGATGGTTTAGTAAGACATAAGTGGCAGGATGGTATAAAGAGAAGAGAAAGGCAGGGTGAATTATGTAGAGAGAATGAAAAGAAGAAGGTATGGTGTAGATAAAAAGAAGGGCAGGAAAGGGGGTGTAGAGGAAAAAGTAGGAATAAGTAATAGTGTATAGAAAGAATGGGAAATGCGGGTGATGTAGAGAAGAAAAATGGGGATGATGTTTTTACAGAGAAGGACTTCGGAAAGAGGCAGGCTGATGTAGAGAAAGGACAGAATGAAAAAGTTTTTTAAAAAGTGTTTAATCAGTATTTTAGAACCATTTGTATCTTAGAAGTTTTGTATCTTTGAAGATTTATTCAAAGTGTATTTGAGGAGCAAACAAACAAACCTAGATGTTTCTATAACCTATATCATAGGTTATCTATTACACTTACTACTTGGTAACTACTAAATTAAACAATGCCTCCTATGTCACCCATGTATAAAACTCTACAATACTCCCATGGAACTAATTCAAAATGTAACCAGTGTAGCTAATTGTAATTTTCTGGTGAAAATAAACCTAGTAATGGAAATGATCAACGTGAGATATAAACGAGCTTATTTACTGGCACGTAATTTCCTGGAGGACAGTATATAAAATGTCATCTAAAAATACATGTAATTAGAAATCCTAGATTTTAGGTAAAGAAAAGGGGCCTTTAATTGAAAACTTGACATTATTTTGGTGATTGCCAATAAGCACGTTATTTCTTTAGTCTTTATATATAGCTCTTTTTCTGATAACTGGAAAAAAATAATGGCCATTACATTTTTGTGCTTAGTTTCAAATCTTTTTGCATGAGTTGTATCATAAAAGTATTTTTATTTTATATTAACTGCAAAGATATTATTTTAAAAAGTAGATTTCTTTGTGTTGCTTGTCATGACTTGGTTATTAGTACTTTTTAAAGTATTAGACATTTAAGTTTTGACAAAAAAAAAAATATTATGTTAAAGAACATAATGGAAATTTAAAATAGATTTTTATTGTAATTTATACTTTTAATAAATATGAAATAAATATAACCAACTGCAACTAGATCTAAAACTAAGCAAAGAATATAGGGATGGTCGTTATTTTTTCCATTTATCTGAAAAACAGCCATATAAATATATAACATTCTTCTATGAAAACCTGCAACAAATAGGAAAAGTACTGAAAAAACATTTTGGAAGCAGGAATATTCTTTATGAACTCATGAGTTACTTATTTTTGTTTTGTTTTGTGAAAATTTTATCTTTCTTTATTATCTCTTTTTTTGTTAACTAGTCAAATAATTGGGAAGCTGATATAAATTCCATTTAATTTGTGTTTTTATTATACATTTATGATTTTTGTTAGTTTATTTGTTGTGTTTTTTAATGTTGATTTTTCACAGTATTCTGTGCTTCATAATTCATTATTTGGTTAATTTTTTTTATATAATAAAAATATAATAAAACTAAACAAAACACACAAAAAAACAAAAAAACAACACAATAAAATCAACATTGCATAAAGCATGTGAATGATAACAAGTACTTCCAAGATAGATGTTCATAACCACACAAACATACAGCAGTCTAGATCTATCCTATCTTTCCTAATGCAAGATTAATGACAGGGTCCATTAAAGATTAAGCTTCCTGTCAAAAGAAAGCATCAATTGATACAAGAGAGAAGCGACAAGGATCACCAGGGGGAGGTAGGAGGTTGTTCATCATTGAGTTACAGCTGGAATGTAACCTAAGACACCAATCTTTTCCTATATAAACAATGCTCTTATAGATGGTCCAATAACAAAAGATATATAGGATAGGTAGGTAGACCAGACTTCAAAGCTCCAAAACTAACCATTAAATCATGCTACATTTGTGAAAGGTATTATCTGATAGTTTGCCAGTTTACCCCCATTCTAGGGAATGTGCAGAATTGCTGCGTATACTTATACTTTAGTTCAAGTAAAGGCTGACTACAGCCTTACCTTAATTGCTAGACAGTACAAAATCAGCAATGTTTCTTGCTACCAACTTCATGCATAAGGCAAATTGCTAGATTGATTAGCAAAAAGTGTACATCCTATTCAAATCGATTCCAGTGGGTGCTGGCTGATCTGGAACTACACTTTTCGTCTCTAAGACTGAACAATTCCTGCTTAGCTGGCAGCAAACTTAGGGTGGGCTGGCAAGACTTTCTGGACAATGCCCAAGTTTCCATGTTGCAGTTGAAATATATCTCAGTAACAGAATGGTCATTATAGTGATGTCCAGCTATTTTAGTGGAGGAAGACTTTCAGACAAATATCTGGGAAGAACCACTGCAGGTCAGCTGGAAGACCTTCCCATGTTAAGTTTTTTATTCTGACCGGGACTCCAACTGACATGTTTTGAAGCAAGCAGTCAGGAGTTGCAGTTCCTCTATTCTACAACTCAGCCATGGGCTCCCTCCTGATGGCATTTGGCAGAAACATAACATGATAAGGGTTATCATGGATTACAAGAAAATCTAGAAGAACAAGGGTAATGACAAGTCAGCAATGGAAACCTATTAATCAAACAGTTGGGCTTGCCTTTTCATCAGTACCTCAGACAAACATATTGTTTCTTACTGTTTAAACTTTAAACACCAAACATATTGATGAAGGTTGTTTCTTTATTGATTTTAACTTCCAACACAGAATGATGTTGAAATGTTGCTTTTAAAGTGGTATATCATACCAAACAAGCACAAATAAAGATGTTCTTTTTGGAGAGTGGGGGATGTGCAATAAAGATGATCTTCAAAGAAACAAAAACATAACTTTTTAATGAGTTTGTTACAATTACACCACAAAAAGAAACCTTTAATATACAATACTACACAGAGATCCTTGTATATATTATATATATATCTAATCTATCTATCTATCTATCTGACTATCTATCTATCTATCTATCTCTCTCTCTCTTTCTCTCTATCTCTATTCTATCTATCTATCTATCTATCTATCTATCTATCTATCTATCTATCTATCTATCTATCTGTCTATCTCTAATCTATCTATCTATCTATTTATCTCTCTCTCTCTCTCTCTCTCTCTCTCTCTCTCTATCTATCTATCTATCTATCTATCTATCTATCTATCTATCTATTTATCTGTCTATCTCTAATCTATCTATCTATCTATTTTTCTCTCTCTCTCTCTCTCTCTCTCTATCTAACTATCTATCTATCTATCTATCTATCTATCTATCTATCTATCTATCTATCTATCTATCTATCTATCTATCTATTTATCTGTCTATCTCTAATCTATCTATCTATCTATTTATCTCTCTCTCTCTCTCTATCTCTATTCTATCTATCTATCTATCTATCTATCTATCTATCTATCTATCTATCTATCTATCTATTTATCTGTCTATCTCTAATCTATCTATCTATCTATCTATCTATCTATTTATCTCTCTCTCTCTCTCTCTCTCTCTCTCTCTCTCTCTCTATTCTATCTATTCTATCTATCTATCTATCTATCTATCTATCTATCTATCTATTTATCTGTCTATCTCTAATCTATCTATCTATCTATTTATCTCTCTCTCTCTCTCTCTCTCTCTCTCTCTATCTATCTATCTATCTATCTATCTATCTATCTATCTATCTATCTATCTATCTATCTTTCTATCTATCTATCTATGTTTCATAAATTTATAATTCATATAAAACAAATAGCAACAAGACACCAAAGAACAAAAGTAAAAGACACACCAACAATACTAGCAACTAAAAAGCACAATTCTTCCTATTTTCTCCTAAAACCACACTTAATCTCTTTTCCGAAAAATTTAACACATATTCTAATTACAGGTTGACACAAACCCATTTCTGGGGAAAGAAAATCAGGCTGCTGTATTTTTTCCTCTAACTTTTCTGCCAACACAGCGTTGACTCTTAGCCTGCTTAGCACAAACTGATCCGTTATCTTTAGACAAACAGCACAGCTCTAGATCAGCCAGCTCCGTTGGCGAGCAATTTAATCAGTATATACCTTACTTTCTGCTTTATTATAATAAAAAGCTTGTAAAACTATTGCATGAACTAGTATGCAAAAATCTGTGAATGAAGATGGCGTATACATAATACTAGCTTACTAAGGGCAAAAAATTATATCTTACATGTACAACACATTAATGGAGCCCCTCAGGGAGAAAAGGAAATGAGTGGACACAAAGACAAAACCACTCTACCAGATTCTATTTTGCCCGCCCGGAATTGTCAATTGTCACTAATTTATCACATGACTCTACAAAAACAGAATGTATACAGACACTAATGACGTGACAATGTGATGTATAACCACAATGAAACCATCAATTTCAAATGATATTGGCATATGCAGCATGGTCTCTTTTAACTTTTTAAGGCCATACCAATCCAATTAATATTTGTAGAATTGTGAAAATAAGCAAGTTTGTAAAAAAAAAAATTCTCTAAATTATAACAGTAAGCATTGTTTGATTATTCATAAAGCTAATAAATTATGCAACTTGCTTGCTTAAAATTAATTGCTTTTTTGACAAATATAGCTTAAAATGATATATTTTAATAGTTTCATTTTTTTTTGTAACATCATATCACACAATAATCATATTGGCAACATCCAGGCAATGATTGGTGGGAAGAACCCAGACTTGTGTCTGTGTCGACCCTCCGGCACACCGCAGGTTAGCTGGATAACCCCACCCCTCACATGAAATTTCTTGCCCCAGCTGGGACTCAAACCCATGAGGTGAGGGACTGAGGAATTACAAGTCTGCTATTCTGCTGCTCGGGCACAGGTGCCCTTTTATTTTTATGTGAACTGGATGCTTAATAATTTTGAAATAATGTCACATTACTTAACAATTTCTCTGACCGTTATAAATATTTTTTTTCCGCTTTCATTTTAGGCTGGAGAACAATAAAAAATAATGAAGATATAAATAGTCAAAGCAGCTCTTTTTCATAACCAATATCACACCAGATTATGTTTCTTCTTAACTGAACTTATTTACTGTCTGAGACAGCTCTGTACAATATAATGATCATAATTATTATTCAAAAGACAACCTTCAAGTTATGAACTTTTCGAGCATTATTACAACACTGTTATGGTTGTAAAGAAGAAATGTGATACTTTGGGTAGCAATTTAATGAATGTATGGACTATTACAAATGCAACAGCCATTTACATCATTCTTTCTATATACCCTGATGCAAGTGCTGTCTGGATAGTGATTATTATTCTAGATGGGATGACAATCAAAGCCTTGAAGCCTTTTCATAACTAGCATCACTGTTTCAGAACTCAAGATAACAGAAGCAAAACTGCTTTGATATATCCCATAATTCTTAACCAAATCCTATCTTGCTGGTACTCATTGAAACTGTCCAATCGAGACAATTCTAATGAGTATCAGGTATAAAGGGTTTGGAGGAGAAATACTGGAGTTAGCACAATGTACATCTCTGCTCTGGGCCACTGTGTTTTATGAATATAGAGGCACATCTTGGTTGTCACTCGTAGAGATGTGACTTCAGCTTTAGTGTTGAATAAAAATCAGTAGATTCAAATTGCAAAATAAAATCTGTTTTTAAAGTTTTAAAGTAATACAAAAGCATGAGAAAACAACAACCCAAAACATATGTTGTTCTGCATTTAATTATATTGCAAGTGTATAAAAGTACGACACAACAATCCCTAATATATATATATATATATATACACACACGCAAATTTGCAAAGCCTGTCTTGTTAGTTAACAATATTACAAAATTCATATAATCGTGACTAGAATATATATTATCATCTAAAATTATGCTTTTCTAAAAAATAAAAATAAAATAATAATAATGATTATGCAACAAAAGAAATATGAGCTTTGTAGCTTAAGGTTTTCCCCAATAATCATTTATGTATTTATTATAGATTAAAAGCTATTTTAACATGATATTATTTCTTTTTAGTGTGCTTTTATTCCCTTTTCATGTCTCAGGCTCACAAACATCGTACATTCATAAATAATTTTAGAAATTAATTAGATAAAATGCTTGTAGTCTGTTACTATGGGAATTCAGAAAGATTTAATGAAGACGTCAAACAACAAATTTTCCTAAAAAAAATAAAAATAAAATAAAAATATATATATATTATATATATAAAAAGCAGATTAATAGCACAAACCTTTAAGTATCTGACAGGGTTTTTTTTCTAAAACTATGGGGACACGGCTTCGGGCCATCGACAAGAGGAAATTTTGCAGCATTAATTAAAAACAGTGAAAATGTGCATGTTTTACTTTAATTTACATCTTGTTTGTTTACTTCAAGGCCATATCTCTATTTTTATTGTTCTTAAACTCTTCTTCTAGATTATCAAAGTCCAGTTCACTCAAGCTACCATTGGAATCACTGATCCACATCAATGTGCCTACCTTCTGCATAATGGCAATAAAATTTGAATTTTAATCGCAGGAGAATTGTCATTTTTAGGGGAAAAACTAGGCTAATTTTCTGAGGACAATGGGCATTTTAATATCCCTTTCTATATGAGGTAAGAAATACTAGCAGATTATGCATCAATCATAGTATTCAAACTTCATAAAGATTCTCAATTCTTCTAAACAGCTAAGATAGGGTGACTTCTACAGCAAGTTATGGAGTTTGCTGCAGTACAAATATAAGCTAAAAGTCTGCCATATATAAAACAAACTTGGGTCATGTTAGTCTGAACTTTCATCAGCATTATGTGTAAAGTTTCAAGTAAGTGAGTCGAACTAACTTGCCACAGGGCAATATTCCTAAACAAACTAAAACAAGAACCTTTAAATATCGGCCCTTTAAATAAATTTTTTTTTACTGTTCATTTTAAAAAGTAGTCCAGTAGTTTTTAGAATGGTCGTTAATGGGATTGTAAAAGAGTATTTGCTTTATTTATCTCTAAGGATTTAATAGCATACAAACATTTTAATATATCTAGTAATAATTCTATAATGAAAGGTTTAAACAGATAAACTATATCTGTGCCAATATTAAAACCATCATTGTTTACCATCAAGGACTACAGGTTCAAGCTGTTTTGAAGGTGGTATCTGACAGTTTACATATATCACACTCACATTATAGTCTAAGTAAAGACAATTTTCAACACTACCTATATTGTTAGAAGTAAAAAAAAATCACTTTCAATATTGATTTTTTCCAAATCTATAAATAAGCACAATAGTGATCTCTTCCAAAAATAAATACTGACATAGGCAAAGACTACCTGAGTGACGATATAATGCAATCTGAAAAGTAAGGTGTCAAATGGCTTCCTTAGTTTAAAAATAGCTGTCTCTGCAGTATGGCTCACATGGGGCATACCTGTTTCCAATGAGGAATGGGGATTTATGCTTCACTGTTCCCACAGATTGAAGGCATCAATGATGCAGGACCTTTTCAGGTAACAATGACTTATTTGGTTATTTGAGCTAAAATGATTGGTTCAAACCTTTAAAGGCACAATTCAACCAACCATAAAACAAATAACACCCCCATCTTAATAGTAACATAATGCAAATGTAAGTTGTTTTTTCTTTCTTTTTTCTTAGCAGGTGATTAAATTGTAACAACACCATATTGGTCAATCTTGCAACTTCTGTCACTTGCAGCAGTAATTGGTGGGAAGAAAGGCCACGGATATACACTCGAGTAGAACCACTGGTGCACGGTATGGAATCTGGCAGACTTTCCTAAATGAATGTTTTACTCAGATTGGTGCTTGAACCCATGCAGTGTAAGGTTAAGTAATGATCACATGAAGTTACCAGTCAGCAACTCTAACCACTTGGCCACGGGCACCCCGCTTGCATATAAGTATGATTGTGAAGAACACTAGACATCTTTATGGCTGAGACACTTTCCAAATAATGGACTGCGATAGAAAAATATCCCAACAAATTATGCTCCTGTCCAAGTTATCTGCTTGGCAAAGAGCAAGTTGATGACCATGGTAAGTTTGGCCAATGATGATGAATACATTCTTACTGTACCAGTCAGTGACCAATTTTAGCTGTCTGCTGTAATAATCACTTCCCCAGGCTGCCTCCGAAACAATCTATGAGACAAAATCCGCTGATAAATTGCTAGTAATTGCTACTCTTTCAAGTATTTGATGGCCACCATGCAATTTGACTGCAGCTAGGACAAGTAGACAGTTGAACTTAAGGAGCTGACATTTGAGATTAAGATGAAATGAAGTGTTTCATATATATTTTATTTCTTTTACAATAAAAGCCATATAGCAAGTTATTTGATAGAATTAAAATGTGTTTATAATATTGGAAGAGACAGATCAAAATATAATTATAAACCCACAAAACAGCTTATTTAATGAAAGAAATCTGGAGAAAAAAATTTATAAAAAATTATAAGAAAAAAATATGGGATAAAGCATTTAATAAGCATTTAAACAAAACCAGAAAAATATAAAATTAAAAGAAGCTAAACAAAATCCAAGAAATAAGTTAAAACATCACAATCTTTCTCCTTGGCATGAAAGCATTTTACTAGCCAAAGAAACCTCAGAAATTGCAAGATGTTGTTTTAGAAAAAAATCCTGTCATTAATCTAACATTATCACACAAGAAGCAACAAGTGGTTGTGTGTGTGCAGTCATTTGTCACCTGTAAAGGAGGTCCTTGAACCAGTATAATAAACCATGAGCATAACATTAAGCACACTTTGCCTGCAAAACTAGAATTGTTCAGGCAAAGGCATATAGTGTAGATCCAAATCAGCCAACTTCCACTGGGAGCTGTCTGACCAGGACCAGCTCCATATAATGCCAAGTCTTTAGTTATATGTCTTACTAGATTTGCATGTTGAACATTAAAGAAAAGTCTGTATTTGTAAGAGCTATGAACAAATGTAGCGCTACAAGGGTTCTTACCACTGCTTGAGAGACTGCTATATTATATGAGCTGCAGGGAAGCAGAATGTGCACAATAACTGGAGCCAGGACATCAGTCATGCTTCTCCAGAGATGGAACAGTGAGAGGTAAACATGCCACTTGAGACTTCAGTAGCTCTTACAGCTTTGATTGACAGCTTAACTGGCAAATTGACAGCCATTCACAGAGGTCCAGAAAAAAAGAGTTGTAGTCAACTTAGCACAAATTGATCAGTCTTGACAAATAGTGACGATGCAGATCAGTAAGCTCTGGCAAGGACAAGAAATATTTTTTAAAAAGAAAGATATATTCAAGGAAACTTAAAGGCAACAGATTGTTTTGAATGGGTCGCCAAGAACAGAAACCCTGTATTCATAATTTATAATTGAGAAATGCCAATGAGATGACAGCTTAAAGGTACAATCATAGTTTTAATGCTTATTATCATTCTATTTCATTAGTAAAATAATAACATTACTACATTTATATTTTAGTGTTCTGTTTCTTTTTATTTAAAAGTAATTACAAAAAAAATGCTAGAAATACACAAATACACAAAAACAACAACACACACATAAAAAAGAATTCTTATCAAGGTGGGGAGACCAACTTTATGAAGTTGACAAGTCGGCTCCAAAATTTGCAATGGATGAGTGGACGTGTGATACTTTCGATGACTATTTTTGACAAACACCTACATGTAAAATTTTGGGGTTTTCCAGTTTTATAAGCCACAAAACTTTATAAATTAAAAAGAATAGGTATTTTATGAAATGGTACCTAATTTATCATTTGAAAATTCTCCCTGCTGAAAATGGAAATGCACGTAAACCAAAATGAAAAAAAAAAAGAGAACAAGATAGTACTAATAACAATAATCTAAAACCTGACAGGATCTGCATCTAATTCGTGTGTTATCTATAGCTGCCGTAATGTGCTGCAGCTTACAGCTCAACAGCAGACCTCCTGCTAACAGACAGGCATGTCCGTGGTTCATTTACACTTCCACTCGCATCTTTATGGCAGATAGAGAAATCAACGCATGTCATGGGAAAACACAACCTTCCTAGGGTTGTCGACAGAATTAGGAGTGTAATTCAACAATAGCTATCTAAGCAGCCACTGTATCAGGTTTTATCTAATCATAGTTAGAATTTTTTACAACCAATACAAAATGTTTAATTGGCCAACAACCCTACTGAAAGATACTTACCGGTCAAGATTCTCTGGCAAGCAGTGTGGATTATTATGAGGCAGGTCCATGACTCAGATCTATAACATTTGCCTTGGCATGATAAATTTATATTTATGCAGTTTAGTAAAAATCATTTAAAAAAAATCTTAAAATTACACATAACATCCAATTATAGTTGCTTATTTTCCACAATAATGCCATGGTTGGTAGGAAAACCTAACTTGGCCTACAGCTTTCATGGTTAAATTTCTGTGCTCCTAACAATAGTATATTTGACAACAACCCATGGACAACCAAACAAAACTTATTGTATACTGTATATACTTAACAGGGAATAGTATAAATCCTGAACAGAAAACTCCCAGAGGGAACAGACTTATCTGCAGAAAATAGTGTAGATTCTGATCAGATGGCACCTTGCTAGATCTGGTTCTATACTTTTTTGTCTTAGCATGCTAATGGTTAAACTCAAGATAAGATGACTTGTAAACATTATATATTATAGCTCAGTATTGAACTTGCTATGCAAATTGCTGAAAAGGAGGAATGTTAATTATGACAGAGTTGGTATCAATCGTAGCTTTGTAGTCATATTGGCATCGTGTCAAAATTATTCTTTTTACCCTTATTTCTGCTCACAGCTGGCATTACCAGCCGACTGGCTCGGTTAAAGCAAAGATCTGGCATGTTTTGTGTGTGTGCAGTTGTAGAAAAAAGTTATTTGAACTATTGAGCAGAGAAGAAAAAAAGAAAACTGTTGCATTGCTTGAATGACAGTTACTGAATGAATCCATGAAGAGGGTGGATTTGTGTAGAAAGTTTTGTAAGAAAATAGAACAAGTTTTTGTACAAACTGGAAGCAACAGTGGTCTGTTTGGCATCCCTCCACCACTCCCAGTCGACAGACTCCCCCATTGTGTGCCAGGATGGAATGCTAGATGTTTAATTGATTTGAACCTGATCAAGGCCCATTCAACTGCTGCCCACCCTTTTTTCATGGAACCTTTCCTCCTCTAGCTATTTCATTACTAGTACATATCCCGGTACGTATTATTAATAACCCATACTAATGAGACATTAGTGGATAGTCTCCCCTGAATACTCCCTAAATGCAAGCAGGTAATTTTATTTGGATTACATGGCTTTCATGCTTTTACTTTTTAAAGTGTATGTTAAATTTTGTGCTTACATCAATCTGTAAGCACTTGGGCCTAAAAAAAAAATATCTGTGTTTCGGGGAACCCGACCCTACCTAAGTAAAGCCGCCGACCCTAGAGTGTTTTTTTTCAAAGTGATTTTTTATTCAAAACCGTCCGCGAATACCAAGAAGTATACATTTTAGTCAAAGGGAGAAAACTCGCGCAAATTAACGATCTGTATCGATCAGGCGCTTTACCTGATACTACAATAATGAGCGTCTGGTCCATGTGCAAATTATGGCAGCGGTGATTCTGCATATTTTCCGAAAGAAGTATCAGCATGGGGAAGAGATTCGGATGTTTAAAGTTATAGACGGCAAGAAAAGTTTTAATAAACTTGAATTCACCATGCGATGCCATCAGGAAGGGATGATGGAGATCTTGGTATCATCAAAAGAAGGTGGGTGGGGTAAATGACATTTCAACTGGACAGCAATGCAATGCGATATTAAGTCTAGAATTTTTTTTAAGTTAGATTTTTTTATTCTAAAAATTTAAAGGTGAATGATTATATTCTAAATATTTAAAGGTGAATTTAAGGATGTATGGATAAAACTGTTCTGTTAAAAAATTCGTCAACCAAACATTTCACTGTCTGAAGACAATTGGGCACTCTCTCGTTTTATAGGTCAAAAATACTTCAATGGCAAAAGAGACATTTGGTTGAAAGGTCATTTTAGTAAAGATACTACTGTATAAATGTGTAAATTTATAGATTTGTACATTTTCAGATGGTCTGTTTTAATATTTTATGATATGGTTTTCTTGTTCTGACAGAACCTGTTAAACTTGTAAGATTTCGATTGTATTAACTGCAAAGGATCTGTTATTTGTTTTTTAATTTAAGCGACAGTCCGCTGTATTTCATTTTCATAAAATCTTTTTCTATTAAAACATATTGAGAAAAAACAGATGAGCACAGTGATTCATGAACTGAAGCATTAGAAATGGTGTTTAATAGCAGCAACCTTTCAACCGCAACAACATACATTCGCGATTTCCTTAAAAAAATAATAAAAAAAAAACTTGGTACCTACCCTACCTAACTTTTTTCAGGCCGTTCCCCTAAACACAGAATTTTTTTTTTTGGCCTTGGGTGGATTTATAGCTCATGTTCATACAAAAGTAAGAAATATGATTGAAATGGCACTATGTTCAAAGGAATGGATGATAAAAGCCAGTGATTTCAAATAAAAGGGACCTTCTTACTTTAGATTACCGCAGATATTATATAACAAGGGAGATAATTATCTTCTTGCCAATGTTTCCTATTCTAGTCATCTTTTATATTACCAAGGTTTTAAAAACTGACTAGAAATATGCATAGCCTCATTAGACAATGGCGCAAATCTGGCCCCTTGACTGTAAAAAAGCTGAGTTTGTGCTCAAACTTAAGCCTGACTCAATAATTTTTACTATAAACATATTTGTGCATGAGATCGTGCTCGAGTGGGAACAAAACATGTACTGTAATCCATGTATAATTGCATTGTATCAATCTCAAAACCGTAAGAAAGTGAATGTAGACAGCACCTGGGTATAAATTGAGAAATTGGGCTGCTCATGTCAATGAAATGATTGAATATGATGTGCTCAACGGAGATCGATCTGCGGATGTCGTATGCGGATGAGAACTGACACCTTGCGACTGACTTGAGTACGAGTTTAAATCTGAGATCGAACTCAGAAGTTTTTTAAGTCATAGGGCCTGACTCAGACTGATCTCAGCAAGAGCTTGCTGATCTATAATAACTTTGATCATTTATTCTCATTAGCAATGAATCATCAATGCTCCAGATGAGCTTCGTTTTAACGGTTTTACAAACTGATTTTGATGTAAAAAGAATTGAATTAAAATCTTATTGAACTAAAACGATTTGGGGAAGTAGAAAACGATTTACAATCAAATTCTTCATCGTTTTGTTTACAGTAAAAATGATCAAGGATGAAACTTACAGGGTAAAAGGTATAGGTGCACTGTTTAATCGATTACGTATAAATTTAGCAGTCAAATCAGAAGTATACTGCAAAATCACCCTGTATGATTAGAGTAATGGCTGCTTCTAGGAAACTGGTTGGATATTTAAAAAATTGTTTGTCAACAAAAATCTTGTAGTGAAAACTGACCAAACAAATTATCTAGAGCACTAAATCATTCAATACATATATATAATTATTGGTACCAGTACAGCCTGATGGTTTGGGATTTGGAGGCAAAGTATACATATAAGTTAAAGTGAAAGTATGTTAGGGACTGCCCTCTTCTGAACAGTACATGAAAGCTTTAAACTTTTTTTTACTAAAATCTCTGACATTAATTTCAACCGAAGTTTACAGAAAACAATAACTTTTTTTACAGATGTTAAAAATTAATGCCATTTATTTTTTTATCCATTTAAATCAACAGAAACGATGCCCTGTTCATTATCCTATTCACTGATTTTCAGAATGCACTTAAACACCAACTTTAAAACTGAAACATCTGCTTTTATTGCCTGCAGCTTGGCATAGTATTATGCATTCTAGCAGAAGACAACACATGCCCCCCTCAAAACATCTCAAAATCCTGAAATGTATGTGATACAGGATTTTTTTATCCTGGCTGTTTTCTAACCAGAACTTTTCTTTTTGTAACAGTAACAGAGCCATATCAAGGTTCAGAGGGGAGTATTTATGACTTTTTGTATAATTTATACTTAATTCAGATTGGTCCAAACATTTGTTGCTCATTTAAATTGTCCATTGACTCCCACCCCCATTCCAGCAAAATTGGGATTGAGATTTGCCGATACTGTGCAGCAACATTTCTATTATTTTAGAACAGGGGCACTTATGAGGTGCCCAAGGACTGAACCCGGCCGGATCATTATACTGACATCAACAAGTCCAGCGTAATGCCATCCCCTTAACCCCAAGGAGGGAAGCCACTACCACCAACTTTAAAGCCTTTGGTTTGACCTGGCCGGGGGTTTGAACCTGCGACAACTCGATCCACAAGCCGACACTCTACCACTTGAGCTATTGCTGCAGGTCACGTAAATGGGAAATTACATTGGGAATTTCAAGACACTCACCCTGGTCCATCATGTTTCAAAAGATTTCTGATAATAAATTTGTTATTCAAATAATATGTCTGCATAAAAAAACCCCCAAAAAACAATAGTTTGAACATAATTTAAAACAAAAATGTTTGAGTTTACATAAGGATGCTAAAATGTTTTTGCAAAACTACAAGTAAAAAAATTGTTGTTTTTTCTTCTGTTTGGAATATGACCCAACAACAGCTTTCAAATTGACCCCAATTAAGCCCTGAAGTGTTTGCACAATTTCCGGTATCCTTGTAATAAACAGCACATGGAAATCACACTTGATTCCTGCTTGCTTACATTCAAAGTCTTGCTAAGCACATGTTGATAAGGCTTTAGCAAAAAATGTAAATCATGATCAGTCAGTTCTGTAGAACCATCCTTATTTGTTGCAAACCATCTGAAAATAATCGGTAAAGCGTTGGCTCCAGGTATGGGAGGCCCCGGGTTCAATTCCGGGCAGCAACATACCAAAGTCGTTAAAAATGGTAGTGGTATAGCTCCCTTGCTAAAGCTCAAGCAAATATAAGGGTAGTTCCACGACTGGTTGGCCTGGTGTCAGGATAATGTGACTGGGTGTGGTATCATGCCAGGTGTTCACGGCATGCTATACACAGTGAAGGCAGCACTATATCTGCTTCAAGTGGACACCGTCTCCAGATAACTGAAATACTGTTGGTGGGACGATAAACCCAATAAACAAACAAACAAACCATCTGAAAATATCTCCCACCACTTTTGCATGTCCATGTAAGATGAGGAGTTCTAATTATATCTGTAGGCTTTTCACAAAATATTACATAATATAAGTTAATTGATAGTTAAAAAATTTGTCCAATGTCTCACCTGTTGTGGCAAAGTTAATCTTATAATTGAAATAAATATTATTAATATTTTAATAAATTATGAATTATTACAAATATGGATTATTATTTAATAAATTCTCTGATTTTGTTTAAAGGTGGGCAGAACAAATGAAGCTTTATTTTTGAAGCATGAAATCATCAAAATTTAATAGAAGCGGGATTAAAATATGTTCAATAAACCACTATGGTTGGCAGTGACTTAAGCAATAAAGGATATTAAAACACTTTTGTCATTGATTCCACAGAATACTCTTATAGGGGGTTGGGTCTCTAAACATCACTATTAAGAAACCTTTAACTGTTCATGTTGATTTTCAAATTTTTAATAAAATTTATGCTTTCTTTTAATATAAATTGTATAATAAATAAATAGCATTTACTAAGGCTTACATGGATTCTGTCATTATCAATATATTTTCAATATTACTGCTGATCAAAACACACTTTCAAATATCAATATTTTCTACTGGGGAAAGAAAAAGAGGACCCCCAGATTTTCAAATACTATATAATAATAATAATAATCTGTATGTAATATGTATGAATTCTTATGTGTGTCTTTTCATATTTTTTTTTAAGTTATAGCAAACAAAATTAGTGCATAGGCCAAAATACAATGAGGCTTAGCTAAATGTACTTGTGTACTGTATACAGCTATCAGGGTTATTTTTCTGAAAAAAGGTGACAGGCCTGGGTTGAGAAAAGGAAAATTCTGTGGCATTTTATTAAAGAGGGGAGGGGGGAATGTGCATGTTTAACTTTTTATTTGCCATCATACATCTTGTTTGTTTATTATAATGCCATCTCTCTATCTTTCTTGTTCTTAAACTCCTCCCCTAGAATATCATAGTCCAGTTCAGCTAAGCTACCAATGGAAAGATTTGGGAATTTTCATATTTAGGGGGAAAACTAGGCTTATATTCCAAGGTGAAGGGGCCTTTAAACAGCCTCTGCTATATAAATTAAAAAACAACAACAACCTGGCTATCATTTGACTGGTGCAACAGAATAAACTATTTTCATTTCTTAATAGATGTTTGCAGAAGCATTGAAAGAAAGCTTACAGTTTACATTACCTAGATATTGGTGTCAAATATCCATCCAGTGAATGGTGTTTGTTTATTTGGTTAACTTTACAAATTGTACATAAGTTTGTTTTTTGTTTTTGAAATACACTGCAGCAACCAGTTATGATCATTATTTCTACGTCCAGCTATTTTGGTGGAGGAAGACCCCAAACAAATGTCTGGGTAGAACCACTGGCACAATGTAGGTCAGCTGGAAGACCTTCCCACATTATGTCCTTTGACCTAAATGAGACTCGAACCCACACGGTGGTAGGCTAAGCCGTCAGAGGAGTAACAAGCCAGCCGGGCGCCACAAACATTACATATTACTGGTATTATTTAAAATTGGTTTTTAAAGAGATTAGTTTGCTGAAGTCGGTACTGATGATAAATAAAAAGTAGGGTTCTTACTTTTCATGTCTTCAGAGGTAAACTGAACAATACTGTCGAATTTATAAAGATGCATGAAAGAAAATAAGCCTGAAAAGTACTAGAAAATAGTTGGAAATATCATATTTAATTTAAAATAATGATGTACCAATATCTATACCAATATATCATTGGTACATACATCTATACATACTGACACTGTCCATATGTTAAAAAGTAGAATCAATGATACTACTATTTGCTTATACTGGTTACCTGGTATACATATATTTAAAGAAATGCTCAGAAAATTCAGATGTTTCATATTTCTCTTAGATGGGGAAAATGGAACTGCAGATCTCAGTAAGTATTTCACTTATAAAACATTGGCTATAAATGAACAAAAAACAACAAAAAACACTATATCCCACATAAACAAAAACATATCAATGAACAGTAAAATTTCAAAATGGGGCAAAACCAATCCAATTCAAACCCTGAAAGTCTTCCTTTCATTTGCACACAAGGAGAAATACCATTTCATAATCTGAGAAATCTGTTTGAAGTGGTTCTTTTACAACTGCATTAAAATTCCTTAGAATTATCATCCCCTGTCAGAAGTGGAACTGGAAGAGGTTGCATCCTGTTCAACAAACCTGAAGTTCCTGAAGTTGAAGACCTTCCAAAAAACAGCCTCACCTGTACAAGAACTCCCCTCAATGATAAACCATCCCTTATACTGGCATAACTAGACCCTTTACTTGCTGAAAACACATTATGGTGCCTGGTGGGGTATATTTTAAGTTAATGGGAGTGATTGGAGATTCCACCAAAAGAATTAGTTAACTTTATCCTGTGAAAAGCATTTGTGAAAATGACCATAACTAAGTCTTTGTTGTTTTTGCTCATCGCAGTGACACAATTTTGGTTTTTATAGCGATGTCAAGGTATTTTAGTGAACAGATGTCAAATGTTTGGGTAGAACCACCGTCCATCGATAAGTCCTTCACCCTAAACAGGACGTTGTTGAATGGTTTTGTTTACCATCGTCTTTCACCTGTAGGCATATGGCAAGCATCCGTAAACTGGACTTGAACAGAAGCTGTGAGAGGTGAACAGTCAGTTTAGTTATAAATCTGCGACAACTACTACGCCACAGGTGTCCCCTTGACTAATTATAATTCTTAGTCATTTCTTAACCATTTTATGAATATGTTAAGATGTCGATTGGAAAAGACTTAGCAGCAAAATGTGTAGGCAGCAAAATGTGTAGGAGCTGGTTGATCTGGATCTGTACCATTTGTGTAAGTCCGATCAATTCATGCTAAGCAGGATAAGAGTTAACAACCTATACTCAATTCTCAAATACATCCTTACAACTACATGGACATAAATAAAGGCAACTACAAACAAGTGATGCTTTCTAGAGATCACAGCAAAAGATGTAGATTTCGATCAGACAGGGACCCAGCAGATTTGGATCTACAATTAATTCCCATTGCAGGATCAGTTTATACTTATTATTTTAAGGCTTAACAACAATAACAACCTCTTTGTTATTTTGCAACACTTGCAGCTGAAGACAACTTAATGTATGTCTAACACTCAACTGTTCAAACAGTATCTCATAATATGACTGTTTGTATTGGGCCCTGGCAAATCTGGATCTACACTTCCTGTTCAGCAGGTTGAGAGATGGCTGGGAAGGTATTTATGACACAAAACAGGAAATTCAAATTCGTAATATCCTCTCAATTTTTTATAACATTCTGATATCATCTCACTTCAAGAATATAATAGATGAACTGGCAATATTCAGTACCAGAGAAAAAATATATGGAAAGCTTTCAAAGCAATATCTAACAAAACAATAAATAAATAATAATCATATCTATTTATTTTTTCCATAAGTTTAATATGTCATAGAAATTAGGAAACCATCTTTAATTTGATAAAACAACACTATTACACAAGTACAATCTGTTGCTTATTTTTCATGGGTCTTCCTGCCAAGTGAAATCTTTACGCAGATCATATTGTAATTCCGCAAATCACACAAGAATTATGCTTGAATGTAAAGAAATTAGCTGTGAATGATAGAAAAAAATTAGGATGTTCATATATTCCAGAATGATCAAGGCTTAGATGCAATGTTTAGGCTAGAGAGCACCTTTGCGGGATTGGCGAAGAATTCACTGAAGTTGCCACACATTTTTTAATGTCAGTGGGTCATTTTGGCACAAGCTAACAAAAGTAGAGAATAAATTATAAAATGGAAAGAAATACTTTTAATTTATATCAATCAATTGTAATTCTAAGCCTAGCTTGTGCACAAACTCATTTCTGCTAAAAATAGACAGACTCAGCGTTTCCTGTTGACCTAAAAACGGCTGTATTGGATTGACTTTATATGCACCAGCGACTTTCGGTATGAACTCACCTCTGTTGATCTTAATTAATAGATGCTTCACGTTAAATGATGTGGTATGTAAGTAAAGTGCTTGGGTGATCTGCAACCTCATGACGTTATGCGTGATGTCTGCTACTAAAAACCCATTTTGGTAATTTTTTTCATCTTTTAAATTTCCCACTGATTACAAAATTGACCCACTGTATTCAGAAGAGATGAGTCAAATTGGCCCACTGCTTTGAAGTTCTAGCCTAAACACTGTAGATGTCATCAGGTCACTTTAAAAGCAAAAATCAAATAACTTGGATAAAAAAATATCTGTAAATCACCGTCCATTTCCAATCTACAGATTTTAAAACTTATTTACATTCTATTTGTTTTTATTTTTTCATTTTAGTACATAGTTGTATTGTTTCTTCCATGTACTTGAATATGAGTTAATACTTAAAGTACAGGTATTTAATTGAATAGTTGAGTAACAGAGTACCGACTGGCATTTCTAGTAGTGATAATTATTTGACAGTGAAAAAAACAAAAAAGAATTGCAAAATAGATAACATTTTTACTGAACTAAAAAATAAATAATCAAATTATTCTCAATTAAATGTTGGCATTTAGCAGTTCATTATAAGACATTGTCCTTAATTGCAACTTTTCATCAAAATTAGGCCTTATTTGCTGATTTACTATTCACTCAGAATCTTAGATTCTTTTTAACCCAAAGAATTTCACACGAAGCTTTCCAAAGTTAACTAAATAAGTTTGTCAAAGGTACCTTTGCTTTAATGTAGCATGTCAAAAATATGTCACAATCAAGACTTTTTCATATCCTCAGAAAAAAAAAAATGCAGCTGTGAATTTTATAACTGATTAGGGCTAGCTGCTAATATATATTTGTTGGTATATTCTTTTTTTTAGTATCAGAGGATAAGTACATGTAATTAAAAGTGTAAAGTGTACAAACATTTGTTAGATAGAGGAATAGTACATATATTTTAAAAAAGATATAGCATGCACAAATCATTTCTCTCTTAAAGTCACATTTATGTGTTTTTACCACTAATGACAAATTTTACAATACAAAATTCTCTAAACTGCTGTGGGCTCTTTTTCTGAAGTCCAAAGAAAAAGCCAGTAAATTTTAAGGTTATAATGACTAAATAAAAGACAATTCCAATTTAAAAACAAATATATATTGTTTTTTTTGTTTGTTTATGCCCTGTTTTTGGAAATCTGTTCTACAATTTTCCTATGGTTCATTCACCCAAAATGTAAAATCTGGGTTATAAAAATTGAGATAATACATGTATGTATACATCTGTTAAATCTAAACATGTTATATGGTAAAATAAACATCTAAGAATCAAATAGCTAATCTAAAGGTGGTATTCAAGTTGAAACAGATTTTTTCTCTCAAACAACTTTGTAAATTATTGTAACCTGAAAAGATTCTGCAAAATGCTGTTTATTCATGTCCTACATCTGTGTGAAAAGTAAAGAATAACAAAAAACATCTGTCATTACGAACATTATTTTATATCTGAGCCACACTGACCAGTTATCTATTTTTAAACTGCCACATTGCAGTTATCTTTTTTTAAACTAAGAAAACCATGTGAACACTTACTTTTGAGATTATTTTTATCATCTGGGTAATTTACTCTGAAGTCAGTATCTATTTTAACAGAAATCTCCATCTTACTTACTTACAAATTTGCAAAAGTATAAAAATTTAAAGCAAATTGTTCACTGTCTTAACACTTTAAATAGTGTTGAAAATCATTTTTATTTAGAATAAAGCAACAGTTTTGCAGAAATTATGCCCAAATTCGCCCCCAAAATGGTAAGGTTTTTGGTGAAAATATCTGATATAGGTAACCCATCAGATACCACCTTTAACGATAATGAGTCTTTATATGGTAGTATTCAAAATTTCTAATATGTGTGTGTGTTTCATAAATTTTTATTTTTAAGATCAGATTAACCTATTAGTACCTGGTCTGTATAGTGGTGTAAAATAAAATCAAGTCCAGTGAATTTAGGAAACTTGATGAATAATAAGCTGTTGAAACATAATGAACTTTATTTAAAACCAACATACATGCAATATTTAATTATGCATTATGTTAAACATGTTTATAATTGCAATATCATGAGAAAATTGGTGAGCTGTTTTGACTTTAACAAAGACCCAATAACCAAATTATAGTGGGAGTACATGTATAATATTAACTAAAATTACTAACAAAAACATACACACAGAGAATACATATTTATCTTTGAACACTACACTAATAAATACATTTTATAGGTAAAATTGTGTGACACGAAGTTTAAATCAATGCCACGCTGATGGGCCAAATATGTTCATGTATGTTTATACCTGTGATTCGTACTATACAAATTTACTAAATGGGTGTCGACATATATCTGAGGACTTTACCGTGTATTTTAGAATGAAACTGATTTAAGTGAAATAAACAACAGATATTATATAATATTTACTCATTTCTGGGTAAGAATTTAGTCATTGATGTTACAGTGTGAAGGCTTCCAGCGGTAAAACTGGCCAAAAACTGCAATGTTGTTAATAAAAAAAATACGACAGGAAGTGGTGGTCGCCATCTTGTATTTTGACACATATTCAACCAATCCCATGCAAATTTCGACAACTTTGCGAAAGGAAACAAACATGACAGCGTCCGCATTTGATAGAGCAAATAAAATAATAGCGTTTACCTTTTCTTCTCGCAGACGAAGCATTTCCTTAAATAATAACAGGCACAAATATCAGTAAACAACCTTTCCTCGTGTTATGATTCTGATACGGTCAAGGTCATAGGTGCGCGCGAGGAGCCCTTTAGGTTATGTCGTCATCAGGTAAAAGCGGCTATCGGGGAAACCCCGCTTAAATTACTAGCAGAGAAAGGTGAATGAAGAAAATCTGATATTCGTGAAATCCGTTGTATCTGATTACAAACAGGTTAAAAACAACTCCGATGCAATGAATAAGGTCATTTACACACGATTTTTACAAGTATTTAAGGAAACAGAAACAGCGGTTTCAGGAGTGTTTTATATGAATGGGCTATGAGAGGGACACACTTGGCCCACACTTTTTGCAACTCACTTTCTCCGTTTTTGCTTCAGAAAACAAATATTCTTTTACAGCAAATGTTGCAAACAAACAATTTCGTCCTTTGATTGGAACGGTCATATTAGATCTGTAAAATCTGCGATATATTTATTATTAAAAATTAACACAAGGCTCATATATGTTTAGATATATAATTCACACATATAGATGTATGAAGCCTTCTGCTTTGCGTAACTGTATTTATTGATGTGGTACTTTAGAATTTAGTTAAACTGTTTGCATAAATGTTATTACAACGACTTAAATTCCAGTTCTACAATGGACCGCTCGTTATGCACTGAAAGACCTCTCAAATAGTTTTCATCAACATTTATTCGATTCAGTGTACATTCCTGAGTTAAAAATGGTGTTCATTTCTTTAGAAGCCCTTGTAATTTATTGCTCATTAAAATGTGCGGGCACTCAACAAATAGAAAGACAGTTTTGATTCAGTTACTTTTAATGACACCGAGCTAAAGGGCAGAGCGACAGATTGGCGCCCAAACATACTTTCATTCAGGTCTTTTTTTATCATCACACACAAATCATCACACACAGTCATTATATTTTCAACATTGTTTACCTGTTAAATTAAGAATCAATTCAATTGATTTGGCTTTTGAATCGTGATTTACTAAAACCGAAATGTCGTTTTCTCATTTTATTATGACGAAATAACGCATTCTAAAATAGTATTTATTGTTGTTGTTGTTGCTATGAAGCTATATGCTAAGGGAGGCTATACCAACACAACCCAATTTTGATATATGTTGGGATTACCTCCCTTGATATATTGCACAAACACGACTTTGAGTCTTATTTTTTGGATATATACGCATGAAGTGTTGCATTGAACGATGCACTCTTAGTCCGCTTATAATATAAAATATAAAATAATATAAAAGAAATATAAAAATGATTTATTCACGGGAAAAATTGGAAAGCGTTAGTAACATCAACAGCAACAAGAAAAATCACATCTTTATGTAGAAAACGCGAAAATTAATAAAAGGGTGCTCATTCAATTTATTAAAATTATATGTATCAATTAAAAGTGTTTTATTTTCTGTGTGTGACATTCATAGTTATCATTTTCTTTTTTTTTTCGTTTTTCTTTTTATCCTTATAACACACCATCGTTAAAAGATTAAAGCACCCAAACAACACAACAACATCAACGACGACATCAACAACATAACACAATGAAATAAATTCATAATCCAGGCATCCATGCCAGTACTATATTTAGTTTGGTCTCTTTACTCTTAATATTTCTTAGTTATACCTTTGAGAGATGGCAAAGGCCATACACAAAAACATATATTGTAATAAAAAGAAAAGACTGTTTTACCTGTATAGACGGGACAGGAACGACGTTTATCTATCCGGAAGTTGTTCATATTCCCAGGAATGGAGGTGAAGGCGGAGAAATAACGCATGTCTAGAGGTCGGTCATCGAGGCTGAAAAAGAAAAACACGACATGACATTTTTATCTTAACGCCCACAATAAAAAATTATAAAATTAATGGCATTTTAATATAAAATGTACAATAGTATATAACTTAATAGTATAAATGACATATGTTTTTATAGGACAGAGCGCTGTCGGATAAATAATATGTTTCTGTGTATGACATCGCGACTGGATCAAAAACGAAATATGACTTATTTCGAAGATAACTTTACCATCAAATGTTCCACATATGAATTTCATCGTAAAATAAATGCATTACAACAGTATTTAAGTAATATATGTCAAGAAAAAGATTTGCAGGGATTTAGCCGTCGGTCATTTTGGCTGGAACAAAGAAGCACATCATGCCATAATATTAAACAAATTGTCAATATACAATTGTTACAAACACAGAGCTTTTTTTCTATGAATATAGACATAATAACTTAATATATAACGCGATTCATAGAACAGACATCGAAGAGAGAGAGAGAGAAAGAGAGAGAGAGAGAGAGAGAGAGAGAGAGAGAGAG